>WBMW01001634.1:52234-67714 GCA_013396635.1 Penelope pileata
CGCGGGCAGGGAGCGGTTCGGCTGCCGAACTCGGGGCGGGGGGGGAGGGCCGCTCCGCCGCAGCTCCGCGCAGAGCGGGCTGTGTCCGCTCGGTTCGTGGCACAGCAAAGCTGACACCGACCCCAGGGAAGCGCTGCGGGGTGAGGGCCCGGCAGCCCCAGCGCTGGGCTCAGCCCCCGGGGTCGGGCTGTGCCCTGATGCAGCGCAGGTTGCACCCCGACACCGAAGCGATACACGGAGCACAGCCACTCTCGGTTCGGTGCCACGTGCAGAAACATCAGCCCGCAGAGCACAGAGCATCGAACCCCGCCTCCCCCCTTGGGCAGCCGGGGGAGAACACTGGGCTGTGCCCGGAGCCCCCCTGAATCTCCTGGCCGTGCCCCGGGTGCTGCTCTGTGCTCCTGATGGAGCACAGGGTGGCTTTCCCGGAGCAATCCCACAGCCTCGCAGAATGCACCAGGAGCTGGGACCAGGCCGTGGTGTGCGGAGGAAATGCAGCGAGTGCCTGCTGCCCCCGGGTGCTCGGCGCCCTGCACTGCATTCGGGAGGCCTGAATGGGAGCCTCTGCTCGTGCACGCGATCATTTACCCAAATTCTCATTAGTGCGTGTTCGTGTGCTTTTTTTAGCATAGTTTCCAGAGTTCCATTGCAAAATGGGATTTGTATCTGAGAGCAGAGGGTTGGGTAGAAACACAAAGCATGGAGAGAAATGCATCTTTAATGAAGACTTTGCGTTCTTCTCTACTGCTGTATTTTTAACCCTCTTCTGCCTTTTTCGTCCTCTTTCTGCCCGTGCAGGTGCTCTGGTGCTTTTGGGCAGAGCTGTGCCAGCTCCAGCTCCGTGTTCTCTCCCTTTAGGGAGCTGGTGGGCTGCAGCTCGCTGTGCAAGGTGTGCTGCGTCGTGACAGGAAGAGGCTTTTTAAAGCTCTTTGCTTTGAGCCTTCCTGGCACATTCATGCTAAGCTTTTTTTCTCTCTCTTTTTTTTTTTAAATATTTAAAGGGCTTGGGCAGTTTTGTTTGTTTTTTTTTTTGCCTGTGAGCTTTAATAGGATTTGCAGCTGTGAATGCACTTTAATAGAATTTACAGCTGGGCTGAAGTATCCCCTCTCTTAAAATAACATTGCAGCTTCGTGATTCAGGAGAACGTGCCTCCCGCTTTGTAGTTGGGAGTGCTCAGGAACAAGAGGAGAATATGAGCAGAACCAAAACTTTTCTGTGTGGCAAAATGGGAAGCACAGCCCCATGGTTCTGAACTGGAACTATAGATGAATGCATTTAGGTGTTTTTTGCTTTGCCAGTGCCTTGCTTTCTGCTCTCACGTGCAGTTTTTAACCTGCCAGTTTTTTCTCTGTCAGTAATATGGGAATAGGAAAACCTCAGAGCGTTGCTGGGTCATTAGGTGATTGTTTTGGGGATCTTTATGTCACACACTGGATTAGAAAGGTGGGAAATGGTGCAGGATGTGGTATCGTTGGAGCCCAGAGAGAGCTGTGGGTCTTCTGTTTCTCCAACTGAAAAGCAGTTGGTGGCTGGGGAGCTAACGGAAGAAATGTGTTATCTGCAAGAGCTGCATAACAGATACTGCCTGTGTGGCTCTGGGCCAGCAGTTTTCATAGCTGGTCCCAGAATGTCAATCCAGAATACACAGAAAAAAGCAGTGAGACTCCTTAAAGTGCTTGAAATCTTTCAGGTGGGGATTTCAGGGAAGAGATGGAAGAGAGCCACCTCAGCATATGTGCTTTGCTCGACAGGCAGATGCCCTCACTCTGGAGAGCAGGACCCCTGCCAAAGTGCTGGAAGGCTGCAGGTGGAGAGAGCGGCGTTGCACAAGTGTCACGTCCCCGAGGGGCTGCCAGTGGTGGAGGGAAGCAGCAGGGAAACCGGCGTGTCTGAGGCACGTTAGCCTTGCCCTGAAGGAGCCTGCAGGGCCGTGCTGTGGAGGCAGCCCTCAGTAATGCAGCTTTCTGCTTTCCAGGAGCAAACTGGGGGCAGAGAGCAGAGCGTGCCTGGCAGGGCTTGTTGGCAAAGGGCTTACATGGATGTTAGCTCAGAGTCCACGTTTTAGTTCTGTCTCTATTCCAAAAAAGGTTTAACACCCATTGAACACATTGGAACTTGAATGTGTGTGTAGATGCTTGGCTGAGTCGTGGCTGGAGGCAGTGGTTCTGCTGAGGCAGCTGGCAAAGAGGCCAATGTGTGTCTGCTTCGGGTATTTACACTGGGCTGGTCAGAAATGGGCTGAGAGAATGTGTTATAACCTCTCTCCTTTTGGATCCTAACCAAGGTTAAGAAGTCAGGGATTTTTTTTTTTATAGGAACAGTATCCAAGAAGTCTTCTGTGACATCTCCCAGTTCTCTTTCGTATATGACTTTTACTTGTTCATAGAGATTTACAGCCCTTTGAAATGCTTGATAGCAAATAAAGATGCATAATTTACAAACTTGTCTGAAGCCAAAAATAGCTCTGTGTCTCTGCTCTCTATTGATCAATCCAGGTTTCCAAAACTGGAGAAAGAGTCTCCCTGGCATCAGTGACCTACTGAGGCAGCTTTCAAGCTTGGAATGGAGCCAGTGAGCAGGCAGGATCCCTACCTCCGAGAGGTCGTGCATTCTGCAGCGTGCTGCAGAGCCCTGACACTCCTGCTGCAGGCAAGTCTGTTCCTGGACCACAGGTGCTGCAGTGTCTGTTCTCTGCTCCGAGGCTTCTCTCTCTGGCCCTGCCTGGTGCCCTGTGGGCTGGCTGGTTCTGCATGGCTGGGAAATCACCTTCTCCTTTGGAGAGCCAGGAGACCAGCTGCATCCAGGGAAGCAGGCTGCTGTTAAGGAAAGTTACATACATTTCCACATAACTGAGCGTGTTTAATGCTGCTGTTGCAAGTGATGGGTTTGGCAGGATGCGAGGCTGAAGCGTCTGCTTATCTACAGAACAGGCACAATAATCTCCTCCTGCACATTCCTCCCAAGTCTCATTTCCAGAGGTGTCCTCCTCTGGGTGTGGGATGGCTCAGCTGCTCTTGGTCCATTCTGTCCTACCTGTGCGTGCTGGGGCAGCAGAGCCCAGCTGTAGTCCTGAAGCAGAAGCAGCCTCCACGTCTCCAGTAGCAGGGCTGAGGGCAGATCCTGGCAGCCCAGTGACCGCTGGGCAGGGCTGAGTGGGATCATCAGCTGAGACAAAAGGATGTGTACTGCAAATGCCAGAGACCTAATTAGTTGAGATGTGTGCTTCCTTGTAAAACATCAGCTTATGTGTCTTTTAGTCTCAAATTTGTTCAGTGTGGCCTTTTCTCTTCACTCTGCCAGTGCTGAATTCTTTGCTAGGGACTTACCCCAATCTCCGTGTAGTAAGCTGCAAAACTTATCACTTGAAGTTGTTTTTTTTTTTCAAAACAAAACAAAACATGCTTTTATTTGTCTTTCACGTTGATTTGCTCTGGGAATATCTCTTCTCTAGTTCTCTCTCCTCTCCTTTGTACGTCAGCTGGGACAGGACCACCAAATTCAGTAGCAGAGCAGGCTTAGCAGTGCTGCAGAGGCACCTGCTGTGAGCATGAGCAGTTAGATGTGCCTGAGCATGGAGCTGAGCAGCCTTTCCCTATCCAATTCCATGGGGATTCGTGCTGGATATTTTCAGAATTGTATTCAGTTCAGCTGTAAATGCCCCCAACCACTGTTGGTACTTTTTCACAGTCTTAGAGGCATCCTTGCTGGAAATCCCGTTAGCCTGTTTTCTGTGCTGCTCATCCTCTTCTTTGAAACCCAGAAATCCTCATCCAGCCTGGTGCTTCCAATGGGATACAAGAGGCTGGACTTCAATCCTCTCTATTCTTCCTTCCAGGCTTTGTTTGACCTCCTGATCCCAGACCACGCAGCAGATGCCTTCTCCCCTCCTCGCCTGCCCGAGCCTGGCGCGTGTGACTTGCTGCTGGAGCGGCTGCTGGGGGGCCTGGCGCACTGGGACGCGGAGCACTTCCTCTTCATCGCGGAGCGGGGCTACCTGTACGAGCACAACTGTGCCTTCTTCCCACTTTACCCTCTGAGCTTGCGAGCCGTGGCTGACGGGGCTCTGTGGCCCCTGCGGTGGCTGCTGCGTTTGCGGAGCCGCCTGCTGCTGTCGGCCGTCCTTCTGAATTCTCTCTTTTCCGTGCTGGCAGCCGCTGCCCTGTACAAGCTGGGCTGTGCCGTGCTGCGGTGCCGCAGGGCAGCCTTCCTTGCTGCCCTTCTCTTTTGTCTCAGCCCTGCCAATGTGTTTATGGCAGCTGCTTACTCAGAGAGCATGTTTGCCTTCCTGGCTTTCAGTGCCATGTGGCAACTGGAGAAGGGGCAGAGCTGGCTCAGCGCTCTGCTCTTCTCCCTTGCTTCTGGCGTGCGTGCCAACGGGCTTGTCAATGCTGGCTTCTTCCTCTACTCGCTCAGTAAATCCTTTGCCCTCCAGCTCCAGGTGGGTTCAGGATCAGTTAGGAAGCTCTCTCCGTCAGGGAGGCATCTCCTCAGCATGGCATCTTCAGTGGTTCTGACGTGTGCTGGGATTTGTCTGCCTTTTGCTTTATTTCAGTATTATGCCTACCTGAGGTTCTGTGGCCCTGGCATCAGCCTGGAGCCGGTTGTTCCTGAGCCGCTGCGGCAGCTGGCTTTGGACAAAGGCTATCGTCTGGTGGCCACGAATGGGGCTACACCCCCTTGGTGCTCCCAGCAGTTCCCTGTGGTCTATTCCTATATTCAAGACGTTTACTGGAATGTGGGCTTTCTAAGGTATTTTGAGCTCAGACAAGTACCAAATTTCTTGCTGGCTTTGCCTGTCACGCTTCTGGGCTTGTGGGCTGCACGGACCTTCATCGGTGCAAACCCTCGGCACTGCCTGACTCTTGGTCTAGAGAGAAGAAAGAATGAGCAAGAGGATAAACCGGGAGTTGGATTTTGCTGCCCCACTGTCTTCGTGTATGTGGTCCATGCCATGGCCCTGCTGGTGTTTGGACTCTTCTGCATGCACGTGCAGGTAGGACATTCATAGCAACACACAGAAGTGATTTCTTACAGGGAACATGGGGTGTGGTGGCTGAGGTGGCTCGGTGACAGTCACAGCCTGACGCTGTCACAGCTGCAGGGCAATGCAAACCAAAGGCTGTGCCTCTCCTCTTTGGGAGCCACTTCCACAGTCGGTTTCCAAAGCCTCTCCAAAGCTGGAGAGTTCCTGAAGAGGGGCTGCCAGGTGCTCCATGTGGTGAGGGTGCTGGGACCAAATCTAATGGGTGCTGGAGGCAGCTTCCCGAGCCCTGCTCAGCAGAGGAGTGGGTGCTGGTCATTGTGTTAGGCTGAGTTTTATAGATGGCAGTGAGAGGGTCCAGAGACTCCCTGTCCCTTGAAAGTGCTTTAAGGTCTTTTTAGTGACGCTCGATGTTGGGGATTCCAGGGAAAGAATAATTGAAGAATGAGATTCTGATCTCCCCTGCAGCTGCTGCCATGGTTCCCAAGTGGGCCTGTGAGAAGGATTCCAGTGGCAATCGCTGCGTTTGCCCAAAGACCACTTGGCCACTCATACCATCACCTTGATGAATAGAGCAGCCCTGCGCTGAGAGGCATTTCATTTCAGTGTCATAAATTCTAGCACTGTGACATGGGGTTGTGCTTCATTCCATTTATGAGCAGTCTGATGGAGGCAGAGGGATTGCTCCTTCCATTGCTTATGCCCAGGATTGCTTAGAGCCAGACCTGCAGCTGATGGAATTCTCTCTGCCTGTTGCTTGCAGGTGCTGACCCGCTTCCTTGGCTCCTCCAGCCCCATCTTGTACTGGTTCTCTGCCCACCTACTTCTGGAACATGAACCCTGGCTCTGGAATGAGGGGGCTGGCAGTCAAACTGTGGCGTCTTTCCCAAAGGGCTCTATGCTGGGTGCATCACTCAGCTCCTGCGAGAAGGGCACTGCAGGAAACCCTCTGGTCAGGTTGCTGCTGAGCCACCGGTTAATGACCCCTCTCAGCAAGTGCATCCTGGGGTACTTCGTGTCGTACTGGCTGCTGGGGCTGGCGCTGCACTGCAACTTCTTCCCTTGGACGTAGTGAGCAGCGTGGCCACATGTTTGTGCAGACTGTGGGGGGTGGGGGGGCAGAACTGAAACTTTTTCTAAAAAAAGCGATATGCAGTGATGCTGTTGTCAGCGTTATAAAGGTGCTGCCGCTCGGTGATGACTCGCAGGGCTGTCCCGCGCCAGGTGCCCCGCGATGCTGGCAGCATCCTGCGCGTCGCAAAGCTTTGCCGGAACGGTACCTCCCCCCTGGAGAGGTTTTGCTGCGCTGTGGCGCGGCCGGCAGGGGGCGCTACAATGCGGGCGGCGCGGCGCGGGGCGGNCCGGGCCCCGCCGCCGCTTCCTCACCGCCGCCCGCCGCTCCGGAGCGCCCCGGCGAGGCCCGGCGGCCCCGGCGGAAATGGGAGGTGTTCCCGGGCCGCAACCGCTTCTACTGCGGCGGCCGCCTCATGCTGGCGCGGCACAGCGGCGTCTTCGCCCTCACCCTCGGCCTCATCCTGGCTACCAGCGGCCTCTTCTTCGCCTTCGAGTGAGTCTGTGTACCCCCAGCGGCTCCCGGGGGGCTGCGGATGTCCCGCTGCCCCGGCCGGGCCCCCCTCTGTGTTCCCGAGTGTCCCCTGGGCTCCCCCGCTGCACCCCGCGGTGCCGGCATCGCTCAGGGTTCTGCTGTCCCGTCCGTGCCCTTCTGCACGGCGAGGGAAGGGGTTTGCTTACCCCGCTGCTGGGGGTCGTGGCTGCATTGGGGTCGCGGCGTTATCTCCCCGGATCTCGGAGTGATGCTGCCCAGCGGGTGGATGGAGGCGTTGGGTCAGATGAGAGCTTCTGAGCAGTCAGACACGCTCAAAGCGATGGGTCCCTACGGCCGAACGCCTCTCTCGGTGTCACCCACATCCCCCTGACAGCTCTCTGCGCTGCCCGAAGCGCTGCACAGTGACCGCTCTGTGCGGGGCCGAGGAAAGGACACTGCGCTCCCTCCCTCCTCACACTGTGCCTCGGGTAGAGGTGCCTTGGGGCTCTCCGTGCTGCTCCTACAGTGCTGTGCTTCTGTGGCATGGGGCACGGTTTGCAAGGTGTGTGGCAGATTGCTCTCACGTTTTGCCTGTGATTTCTTCTTACCTGAAGAAGGAGAGAGCATTCCAGGGATTCTCCCAACTAAACGGTGTCAGGAGAGCTTGTGTCTCATTTCTGAGATGGTTCTGACCCCCCAGCAGGGAGAGGAAAGCAGCGCTGGTCTCAGCCAAAGGGATTTTGTTGCTCGGTGGCTGCTTTGTTCTGGACAGCTGAGCTCGGGAGGATTAACCAACTTTTGTTTCAGCCCCCGAACTGCCTGGCTGTGTCGCTGAGACTTAGCGCTGCTGGGGACATCAGGGCTCAAGCAGCTTGCCCATCCCTGCTGAGCCCCAGTGCTTAGAATAGCAAATCCCTCTGCAGAGCGAGGGGAGGGAGCGGGGCTCCGGCACGGCGTTATGCAGAATGCCATGTCCCTCCGGTCCTTGGGAGTGGGCATCGGTCACTTGGGTGCTGCTGGCTGCTCGCAGCTCCCAGCACCACACGAAGGGCACTCGAGCCATCCCAAGGCAGCAAAGCTGTGCTGAGTTGAAGCTGAGTTCCCTCTCAGCTTTGGATGAATGGGGCTGTGTTGGTGCTGGTGTTGAGCCCTGCTCAGCTCAGGGTGTTCCTCTGGGTGTTCTCAGTGTGTCTTCCCAGCACAGCTCCAGTGCTACAGGTGTTTTTTGGGCTGGTTCCAGAGGTCTCTGAAAAAGCAGCAGTGCTTCAGCCCACCCCTGGGATAATTCATAGTGTAACAACCGATAGGGTTCTGTAGGGATGGGTGGTAACTGCTTTTTTTTTTTTGGTCTTTTTACAGCTGCCCCTTCCTTGCCAGTCACCTGACCCTGGCCATCCCCATCATCGCAGCTGTGCTCTTCTTCTTTGTCATCAGCTGCCTGCTCCAGACCAGCTTCAGAGACCCGGGCATCCTGCCCAGAGCCACCCCCAGCGAGGCTGCAGACCTGGAGAAGCGCATCGGTGAGGCTTCAGTGCCCGTCTGTGTGTGTGTGTGTGCATTTCAGGCTCAGCGAGCGCTTTCTGGAGTCTTTGCTTCTTTACAGGCTGGGGGGAAGGAGGCCGGAGCATCACTCGGGGCATGGCAGTGCCTTGTGATGGAGATGTGCCAAGCTCTTCTGGCAGAGCAGGCATTGCCTCTGAGTGCCATCTGCAGAGAAGCTGAGGTTTTCCTTTCTGCTTTGTCCCATCCCAGGCAAAGCCCTGTACAGGGGATGGGTGCCTGTGGCTGTTCCTTGAGACAGAGCAGTGGCCCTGTGTAAAGTTCCCATGAAGGGAGAGCTCATGGCGTCCTGGGCATGAGTGCTGTAGGGTCTGTGTGCTGCAGCTGGGGGAGCACAAGGTCCCCATTCAGAGTCACGCTGCCGTGCTCGTGGTGACAGACAGGCTGAGCTTTCATCATCCGAGCGGTGCTTCAGGTCAGGGCTGGGATTTCTGAGGGTCTGGTTTCCAGCTGAGGCTACAACACACGATTTATTTTCCTTCTCGTGGAAGAGTCTGTTCTCTGCTACCTCGATTCCCCCCTCTGTGGCTGTCGTGCAGGGACTGAGGAGACAGAAAGCTGCTGAGGATTAACCAAGAGCATTTATAAAGCTGCTGAAGCAAGAGGCACGCTTGGAAGATAAAAGCTTCCCCAGCTGATGTGCTTATCCCCACATCATCTGGGATTTGGACAGAGTAGATGGGCCAGCAGATGACAGGCTCGGATCTCCTGAGTCTTTTGGATCGAGGAAATATTTCTAAAAACACATAGAAGTGAAATCTTCTTTTCTGTTTTCATGGGACAGTTGCAGTTGAGCTAAAACTGGTGCTGAGACAGAGATCTCAGCACTGGGAGCAGTCCCACAGTCAGTTTATTCCAACGAGGAGTTTATTTGAGGGCAGTCTGTGCCAAGGGGCTGCCCTGTGTGTGCTGCTCTCGCTGCCCCGCTCACACTGGTGTTGGTGTGGTTGCCCAGGAGCAGGAATTCTGCCTGGACGAGCACTGACCCCCCAGTCCTTGCACTGGGAAGGCAGAGGGGCTGTGCAGAAGAAAAGCAGAGAGCAGCATTGAAATCCACACTTGGGATGAAGTAAAGGCACCAGAGGTTTGTAACCTGGAAACACCCTGCCAGGAGCGCAGTGGGGAAGGGGCTGATGCTGGGATTTATTTGGAGGATCTGAGTTCACTCCAAGTGGGACCATCTGTGTGGTAACCCCAAGTGGGACCACCCCTCCTGGAGGCTCCCGCTGGCTTTGGTGGGTTTCAGAGCTGCTCGTGGTAAACCACAACAAATCTGTGCTGAAGCATCCTGCAGGCAGCGAGCACGGAGCTGAACAGCCTCAGCCACACGAGGAGGGAGAGGCTGCCTGCTGGGTTCAGCTCCTTGCTTGTTGCTGTGGCAGCAGCACCACGTCCTGGCTGTGTGCATGCAGCTGGGCAGCACCGGTGCTGGTCCCTATAGCAGTGGTGCATCCTGGCTCTGGGTGAGCAGCAGTAAGAAGAGCTCCAGCAGACGTGAGGCACTGTCAGTCTGCCCCATGGAAGACAGTTGGGAGGCAATAATTCTGCGCTTGACTAAAAAGCTGGTTTTGAAATCTTCTCTGAATGCTTATCTGTGCTTCTATTTATAAGTGCCTGAAGCAGTAATCTGGCTGCAGATGCTGCCTGGTGTGCCAGCTGTTGCTGGTAATATCATCCATTTATTCTCCTCTTAACTTGCTCTCTGTTACATCTCTATTTTCAAAGCCTTCCCCAGGGCTGGCAAGGTGCTCTTTCAGGATTGACTGACATGCACCAATAACCCCCAGCACTGCAGGCATGGCACAGAGCTTTCCAGCTCCCACTTTGCTGAGCAGTCGATCAGCTGCCAGCTCCAAGTGCCCCCACACACACAGGTGGAGCACGCAGCATCCCTGCACATCCTCAATTTTGACCTTGAAGGAGAGGAATCTTCTTGTGCTGCTGATGTGCTCGTGTCAAATGTCAGTGAGATCTGCCTGCAGCACCTGGGAGCTGCTTGCTGTGCTGCTCTGGGATGGGGATGAGCTCCTGGATCCTGCAGATGTCACCCCGATAGCATCCTGGCTTCTGCCACCTGGGTGCTGTGCTCCCAGCAGAGTGGGGCCCCTGTGCATGAGCGTGTGTTGTGACCTGGTAGGCAGGCAGAGATGAGCTGTTCCTGGGCACAGCAGCCCTGCTCTGTGCTCACTGTTTATCAGCTGCTTGATGTTCTCAAAGCGTTGGGCAGATGTTGCTTCCTCTTGGCATCCCAGCAGTGTTCCCATTGAACAAACAGGGAAAGGACAGAAATAACGCTGCGAGGAGCTGATGGAAGTTCTGGGCTGCCCACTGCAACAAAAGCCGTAGGCTGAGCTGCATCTCAGCTGTGCATTTAAATTATGAGAGCACGTGGCAGTGCCTTGTTCTGCCTGGAAGCAGATCGGGGCGATATGGGGCTCTGGCCAGGCCATCAATCAGTGGGGTGTCCCCTGTCCCGCTCTGACTGTCCCTCCTTCCCTTGCAGACAGCATGGGGACCTCCACCTACCGCCCGCCCGCCCGCACGATGGAGGTGGTCATCAACAAGTACGTGGTGAAGCTCAAGTACTGCTACACCTGCAAAATGTTCCGTCCCCCCCGCACCTCCCACTGCAGCGTCTGCGACAACTGCGTCGGTGAGTCCCCAGGGTGGCAACGTGCTGGCGTCCCGTGGGCGTGGGGTGCTTTGTGTTCCTGAGCAGATCCCTTTGGCTTTTCATAAGGGGTTGTACAGCCCATGAAATATGGCTGAAGCCCCACCCAGCACAAGGTTTGCTGCAGGCTCCTGCCTTTCTCTGGCCTCAGGGTGGTGGACACACCGCCGTAGGTTCTGCTTTAGCTCATCCGTGTCCTTGCCCCGTGCCCTTGGGCTCTGTCCTCACCCCGTGCCCTCGGGCTGTGGTTACGTTTGGGAGTTGCTGTGCGTTCTGTGTCTGGGGACAGCTGTGGGTTGGGGCTCCTCCTGGTGCTGGAGCTGCTGCCTGGAAAGCAGCCACGGCTGGGACGGTGCCTGGAGAGGAGCTGTCAGGGAGAGCGGGCGCAGCCGGCTTCGTGCTGGAGTTCTGTTTGCATTGGTGCCCCCCGCAGCAGGGATGCAGCCCTGCTCTCAGTCTGCAGCCTTTCATTAGCAAACGGGAGTGCTTGCAGATGCACTGCACCTGCCCCGGGTTCCCAGGCGCTTTCTGTGCTTGTAGAGCCGTATTTCCATAACTTTGTAAATTACTTTCTGCAAGGGGAACAGATGTACAGGGAGGGAGCAGCGATGCTGTGTGCACATCCTCAGTGTTGCTGTAGGAAGAAGTGCCACGCTCTCCCTGCTCTCTTCCAGTTTCAGGAATGGGAGATGCTACAGTCACAAGGCTCATATCATCTGTGCAGGGCTCGAGGAGAGGGAAGATTTGGCCTTTAATGATAAAAAAAAAAAAAAAAGGGACATGTGAGCAGTGCTTGGTTGAACCTTGCTAACGCAGAGCGCTTCTGGTCCCGGCACAGGGGGTGCAGGGTTGGTTTCCTGCTGCTTTGCAGAGTGGAAGGCAGCAGCCAGCCCTCACCGTGCTCCTCTGTTTCAGAGAGGTTTGATCACCACTGCCCCTGGGTGGGCAACTGCGTGGGGAAGCGCAACTACCGCTACTTCTACGCCTTCATCCTCTCCCTCTCCTTCCTGACAGCCTTCATCTTCGCGTGCGTCGTCACCCACCTCACGCTGCGTAAGTGCCAGGGACAGCATCGCGGGGCCCCGGTGCAGCATGAAGTCATTGGGTGGGGTCAAGGCAGGCTGCTCAGTGCAGGTAGTCTGGATAAATGGGGTTTCACGTTGCAGGGAAGCCTGGACCCACCCTGATCTCGAGGGTTGTCCCCTCCAGAGCAAATGCATTCGGTGTGACCCCAAACGAGTGCGCCTTGGTGCATCTGCTCTTAGCCCCACAGGGAAGGCGACTTCTCTGTCACTTATAAATCTGGACCTGTGTCTGCTCGCTGGCATTTCTGCACGGTTTCAGGCTGCAGATGTTTTGCAGACAGATCCGTCCTGCCCGTGGGGGGTGGCTGTGTGCTGGGAGCGGAGCGTTGACAGGAGATGCGGTGTGGTTCCTTGTCCTGTTTGCTTTGCAGGTTCCCAGAGAGATGGATTCCTCACCACTCTGAAGACAACACCTGCAAGATATCCTTTAGATGCCGTCAGCTGCTTGGACTGTTGAGCACTGGTGCAGCTACAGTAATTGTGTAAGGGAGAATGGAAGTTGGCCCTTCATAGGGGTGGACTTTCTGCAGTCGGATTCAGCCCCCAGCTGCCAGCTCGAGGCAGGCAGACTGAGCATCACCAACACTGGCGAGATCTCTGCTTCCACTTTTAGTTCACTGCCAGGGACCTAGGTTGGCTAACAGCCTTATTTCCCACTTTGCAAGGTGGTGTGGGAAGGGGAATGGCTGAGGAAGCTGTGCCCTGGGGGATGCCTGCAGAATGGCACAAAGAATGGGAAGCGTGAGGTCGCTGGGGTGCTTTCGTGGCCCGGTTGGTGCAGTCCCACTGTCAGTGTCCCCCAGAGCAGCTCACATCTCCTTGCAGCACAACTTTGTTCCCTGAGACTTCCTTGACTCCTGTGTCACTGTGCTGGAGCTGGTGATTTGTTTCTTCTCAGTGTGGTCTATTTTGGGCCTCTCAGGTTTTCACACGTACTTGGTCGCCTCCAACCTGACAACGAACGAAGATGTGAGTACCCAAATCCTTGTGCTTTCACCCCAAAAGCTGGGGGGGGGAGCTCCCCAGGGTTCCCTGACCATGGTGAGGCACTGCCTGCCCTGACCCACTGCAAAGCAGGCAGCTGTGCCCCAGCATTCAGGCTCTGGGCTCAGAGCACGGAGTGGGGGGACAGCAGCACCCCAGGGGAGAACAGCACGTGGCACCTGCTCGAGTCAGGCTGGCAGCGAGCTGAAACGGCAGAAAAAGGTCACGAGTGGGTTTTTTCCAGTCTGTACGTGGCCTGTGCTTAGCTGAGGAGTTTTGAGATGAAAAAAGGAAAGCTGACCCCAGAGATCTGGGTGTTAACTTGGGACACGGTGATCTCAGCTGAGCATCCCGTCTAACCACAGGTTTCCTGCGAGACCCTGGGCAAGTCCCTTTGTCTCCGTCAGTTCCTCATGTCTAACGAGCAAATAACACACAGATGGCTTCTGAGGAGGTTTACCTTAAAGCCTGGGGGGCTGCAGACTCAAAGGGCCAAATGAGCGCCCTGAGCAGGGCAGGTTGTACCGAAAAGATCTGTCTGATCTCAGGAGGAATCAAAATTCACCCTTCTGGCCAGAAGTGCCTGTAATCCTTGCTGGAAGCTGCCAGCACTGCAGAAAGCAGGTTTGCATCCCTTTTTTTTTTTTTTTTTTTCCCCTTTTATTTCTTCCTCCTCCCATTCTGTCTCCCCTTTCTGTTAGCTGAGTGTCATTGGCAGCAGTGCAGTGTCAGGGGCTGTTGGAGGCTGCACCCCGCGGGCACCGAGCTCAGAGCATGTGGCTCCTCCGGCTGCGCTGCCCACGGCCCGGGCTCGTGCTGCAGCTGGGGAGAGGAAGTAAAAACAAAAGGAGGAAATGTGGTGGTAAATGGTTCGCTGCAGCCGGGGGCCTGAGGCCAGGTATAGCATCTGCCCACTCGTGTGTGCCTGCGCTCGATGTGCCCGCGGTTTTGAAGTGGGGGTACTGGTGACAGCTGCTCAGGGTGGGGACAGATGAGATTGCTTCTTCTTGTTGCAGAGTGGCCTGGGAATCCCCTCGCTGTTTGTTTAGCCTGCAGAGCAGGGAGAGCCTCTCAGCCAGAGCCCTGCTCTGCGGAGCCTTCAGCCTAGCAGAGAGTAAGGGGAGGGCTGGGGTCAGGCACTGCCAGGCGGGCGTGCAGCGTGGGGAGGATGCAGCTCTGGAGCCTGCTGGCCTCGGGGCTGGGCCTCAGCACAGCAGTGCTGCTGTCTCCTCTGGCTGCCTTCCTGCAGCTGTCACAGAGGGAGGGAGGGTGTTTACAGGAAGACAAACCTTCCACCTCTCGAGCAAGGTTTTGAACCGTGCCCACCGTCATGTAATTATCTACTGTCACATCTTTCCTGCCTTAATCTGCACGTGTGCTTTCCTTTCAGATCAAAGGGTCCTGGTCAAATAAGAGGGGCTCAGAGTTTGCCAATCCTTACAGCCATAAAAGTATCCTCACAAACTGCTGCGCGGTGCTGTGCGGGCCGTTCCACCCCAGGTGAGAGCCTTTTGCCTCCCCTGCATCCAGCACTCACGTTCCCTGAAATGCTCAGCAGCATCCCACCCCATTCTCCTACCCCTGAGATAACCAGAGCTGCCTCAGCTGTGGGCCTGGAGCACAGGGCCCTGCAGGCTGCTGCTCCTTTCATCCCCCCAGCAGCGCAGGATCATCGCTGCTCCGTCACCAGAGGGTGCCCTTGGGCAGGGCCAGGATGTCCCCATCCTGCTGTGTCCTTCCCTGCTCCCTGCCTGGCTCCCTGCCTTGCTCCCTGCATTACCTGCTGCTCTCCTTTGGCTTTAGAGGCCCTGAAATGCCAGCGCTGCCGTTCAGCAGTGGTCAACCTCTGGATTCAGGGAGCTGAGCTGTGTGCTGGAGGAGAGCAGCGTCTCGCTCCAGTCCTTCCCAAATTTATGTCGTGTTCCTGTTGTGAAGCCCTTTCACCAGCTCCCACTTGGGTTGTGGTGCCCCGAAGCTCTCGCTGCCTGTGGGCGCGGGCGGTGACGCCTGGTCTGTGCCGTGGGCAGGAAGCTGGGGTGCACAGACCGCGGGGAGCAGCACCCTGTCCTCCTGCGGGCTCTGCATCTCAGGAGGGTTTGGTTTTGTGGACGGAATCAGTTTACTGCCCGGGCCAGCTGCGGTCTGTGGAAACTGTGCTGGAAACTGATTCAGTGTACAGCCAGTCTGCATGTCCTGCGAGCCTGACTCCCCTCCCGTTGCGCCTTTTCCCCTTTTGTTTTCCAGTTTGATAGACAGAAGAGGGTTTATCCAGCCAGACGTGGGGACCCCGTCCAGTCCTAAGAGCGAAGTCCCTTCCTTTGGAGCCAAACCCGACACCAGCATGGTAGGAGGCATGCCGTAGCGGTGCTGGGACCTGCGCCCGGCTCCAGCCAGCACCTCCCCATCTCACCCCCTCCCCGGCCTCAGGCGGGACAGCCCTGCGACGCAGAGCTGCCAGAGACTCGGTCGAGCCATACGTTGCCTTTTTTTTTATTATTATTATTATTATTTATTTATTATTTTTGTTTCACTGTGATGCGACCTGCCTGGACTTCTGATGCAGGAAGCAGGGATCCCTCCTCCTGCACCTGGGAAGCAAACGGGTCTGGGGAGCCCCACGATCCCTGAGCTCGGAGCATCGCTCCGGGGCTT
>WBMW01001634.1:83211-114088 GCA_013396635.1 Penelope pileata
CCCCTCGTGTTCCCCACATCCCCCCGGGTCCCCCATACCCTCACGGCCCCTCACATCCTCCCCCAGCCCGCTCACCGCCGCCGCCGGTGCCCCCACCGCTGCGTCCGGGTGGCCGCAGGGCCCCGCTCACCGCGTTCCGGGATAAGCGAGACCGCCGTCACAGCGCCCCCTGGTGGGCGGGGGGACACGCAGCGGCCAGGACTCGAAGTTGGGATGCGGATCCCGGAACAGGGCTGGGCATGAACGGGCTTAACGGTTCGAATCCCGGCTTCAGCCATTTCCATCCAGTACAAACCCAGCCCCACCTCCATCACCAAAAAAGGCGAAATCACTCTCTACATTGTCTCTGATCTGCCTAATGAAGGAGTACAAAGCAGCAGGGCCAAGCTGGAGCCCACTGACACAGAGGACACAATTCATATTTAACACCACAGCAACAGGTCACAGGGATGAAAGCTCTCAGCCCAGGGCACTCTGCAGCCTGGAACTGGGCTCAGAGAGGCATGGAAGGAAGCAGCTGCTACGCCCGACCGCAGGGAGACGCCTTTCCCAGGGCTGCCAGGACGCGTCTTTCATCCCAGTGAGTTTCTCCCGGGACTGTGGGATTGTCACGCCCAAGCAAGACAAAGCTGCGGGCCTGCAGCAAGCTTTCTGCAGGACAGTTACATTGCCACAGCTGGCCCTGCCTGTACTTGTCCTCCCCTAGGTCTCAAGGAGCCGCAAACTATGTGCTCTGACTTCTGGGCTGAGCTGGCCGAGGACCCAGTGCACCAGCTCAGCTGATCCAGGCAGTGGTATTGGCTTTAAAAGTTCAGAATAAAAATGCAATGCCCATCCCATACCCAATGAACAAACAGGACCATTAATATTTCCCCTCACTTGAATAGCTTGAGAAGTGGGAAAAAAAAAAAAAAAAAAGAACCAGCCAAGGCAATTTTTGTTACAAGTCTATTTCTTCCAAAAATAAATATATGAAAACACTGCTCCAGACTTGAAACCAGCAGGAACCAGCCTGTGGTCAACAGGAGCAGGACCACTAAAAAGGCTCTGTGACAGTCTCTGCTCAGTGTGACTGGGCACTGAAGCTCTCCAGAGTGCCACGCGACGCCCGGACGAACGGCATTTCCTGTCTGTACTTCATGGCAGTGGGTGGCTGGCGCCTGAGCAGCTGGTCACCGCTGTCAATGGGGTCAGGGTCATCGTAGATGGTTGAGATGAGGACAGAAGTGTCCCGCCGCGGCTTCTTCACTTTGCTGAACGCTGGCAGCTTCTCCCCATGGTACCTAGAGGGAAGCAGGTGGTGTTGGGTCCAACAGTGCTGAGGCAGTGGGACACCCCTGCAGCCCCAGCCTGTCTCTGCCATATGCTGTAAAGGAGAAAGTGCAATTGTTCTGTTCCTGTCTCTGAGATAACTCCAGAACAAGAGCCAGCCCTCACAGCGAGACACAGCACTGCACAGAGAAGGCAGGGGTAAGGCACACACCTCTCGCTCAGGCCGCTTGGGCTTCTCCTACAAAAATGCTGTAGTGGAGGTGACCTTTAATTCCTGAGCACAGCACTGCCTCTGTGTCTGTGTGCTGCAGGAACCTGCACATGGCTCCAGACCTCCTGGCCTAACAACACAAATCCTTCAAGAGCACTGGACTGTCAGGAAGGGCAGTGCAGTGGGTGCTGTGGCAGGAACTACTGCCTGCTGCACAGGGAAGAGCAGATCCCTGGGACTGTTCTGGTTCACGCTTCACTCTTTTAAGCCAGTTAGTTGCAGCACCAGCCCAGAGGCATCCAGGCAGAGGCTCCAAACACAGGCTGGCAGGGCAGGGCAAGGTACTTACCCCAGCCCTCTCTTGCATCTGGGATTCTGACCCTCGTTGTCCAGGGCTTCAGCCATTCCAGAGTTGTTGCTCCCCAGCCCCAGTCCTTCTGTCCAGCCCTGCTGCTCCAGCACCTTTCTGCCAAAGCCCTAGGAGAGTGGAAAAAAGTCATAAAGTTGTTGGACAGAGCCCATCCTCATCTTTCCAGAATCTCCCTCCCCTAAGACCCACATCTTCTGAACATCATTGCTGCAGCTTTTCCCCATCCACTCTGGAGCATGCATCCAAAGCTCACCTTGGTGTATCTCTCAAAGGTGCCAATTTGCTGCCCTGAAACAGACCCATCCTCCAAGCCATCCCGGAGTCTCCGTTCCAGCCACATCTGGACTGAGTCCCGAGCATCCTTATCACCTCCATCTAGGGAGAACAAAGCAAGAGTCAGAGTAGCTCAGCTCACGAAAGCTGTTTGCTGCTTTGATTTCCTCCAGAGCATCACGCAACAAGGAGGCAGAACCTGTTCTTTTTGGCAGCTCTCACAGGCAGATGAGAAAAATGTTTCAAGTACAGTGATATCTTGGACGCTTTCAAAGGATGACAGAGTTCCCCATGCCAAAAATTCTGCAGGTTCAGAGCTTCCCAACCTCCCCCGTTTCCTAAGAAGGTTTTCCAAGCTCAAATACCTTTGTCATAGTAGATGCTCATGTCCACATCCCAGTCATCTGCAGTCTGCTCATCAAAGTCTGCCAAAAGAAGAAAAGCACCGGTTTTGGCGATGGCTGTGGAAATCTGACACAGAAGAACTGCTTGCTGGGGGCCAAGCCCCCTTTTTTCTCCAACAAAATGGGAAGAAGAGAGTACACAAGCTGCAGTGCTTACAGAATAGACTGCTGGAGGGACCAGCAGGTCCTCAGCCATTAGACTCAATCTCTGCAGGTTTTGTGATAAAGGGAAGGTTTAAAAAGGGATAGCAAGATGCTCAAATCTGCAGCTGAACTGGAAGGGTTATAGTCCATTCACCTGCTTCTGGAAGGCCAGGCCCCCAGTGCCAGCTTGCAGGGGTTAGTTCGCAGCTCAGTGACACAAACACCAACATTACCTCCATTCTCCTCCCGCCAGTACTGAGCATCTGTGTAGAAGACAAGGCCTGAGCCTCCTTTCTCCCACTTCAGCTCAATCTCTTCCTCAAAGAGCCGCTCCTCCACACGGTCCTGCTTGGTCACATCCTCATACAGAGCCTCGTGTCGCTCCCATTCCTCACAGGTATCATTGTCCTGCAAAAGGAACCAGCAAAAGGTGGGTGACACCAGCAGCACAAAGCCTCCTTTCCACTTCCTGACCCTCATGGACCATTGCAATGCCTTCCCTATGAAACAGCTCTGTCAACAGAGCTGGTCTCAGCCTGCTGTTTTCAGGCACTGACATGACCAGCACTGATGACTTCATACTCCTGACTAATGCCATCTTCAGAGTCAGCAGACAGAAGTGGTGAAAAATACCACAGCACACCCACTGCACGTACCTGATCTGCGATGCACAGATGCCCATTTAAGGAGCAGGTGTGCTGCACGTAAAGTCAGCACTAGCAACAAATTAATTCCACTCAAGTTGATCCCTAAAGAGATTGTATCAGTTCTAGAAAAGAAGCTTGCTGGCACAGCCGCAGCTCAGACTGACAGCTTTACTGCTGTCTGCCCAGTTTGGGGCACAGCCCTTCAAGGGAAACATTATCCAGGTAAAGAAGGGCCAGAAGAATAGCTAGAGATCCAGGAAACAGCCTGTGAGAAACGGCCAGAGGAGCAGAGCTGCTTATTCTGGAGAAGAAAAACTGAAGGCAGCTGTTGAATAAAAAGTTTGTAAAAGAAGGAACAAAGCATTCTCTGTGTCCACTGTTGCCAGGAGGACCTAATGGAACAAAACTGCAGCAAAGACCTGGCATACAAGTTAACACCGGTGTATAATGGCAGGGCAGCCAAGAACGGGAATGGCTTGCCTCGGGACTGCACTGCCTCTGTAATAAAGGTTTGGGAGAACAGGCCAGACAGGTGCCTGTTGGGGGGAGAGCAAGATAGTCTCTGGAGAGCCAGTCCAGCCCAGTTTTCTAGGAGCCTTTATCAAGAAAGCCCTTTTTCTCCCAGTGACTAACTTGTACTGCAGGAGCACTCAAGGTCAACCACTTGCACGACTCCGCATGCCATTTCCAGGATGCCCATGTGCTCCCCAGTCTCCAGCCACCTCATTTACAAACTACAGCAGAGGCAGAGCAACCTGCCCCCTGCAGCACCAGCCTGCACTCCGTCCTCTGGACTGTGCTGACACCACAGAGCAGCTCAACTTGGACAAGCTGTTTTGGGGGTGTTAACGTGGCTGGGGCCAGGCTCTTTGCAGTGGTGTGCAGCGACAGGATGAGGGGCAATGGGCACAAATTGGAACTCAGAAAGTCCCATACAAAGATGAGGAAGAATTTCTTTACCGTGAGTGTGACAGAGCCCTGGAACAAACTGCCCAGAGAGGTGGTGGAGTCTCCTTCTCTGGAGATATTCAAGATCCACCTGGATGCTCTCCTGTGTAACCCACTGCAGGGAACTGCTTTTAGCAGGGGGCTGCACTGGGGGAGCTCCAGAGGTCCCTCCCAGCCCCTAGGACTCTGTGTGACTCCCTGCAAACATCTGCACCACTCCGTGCACCAAGGGGTCACCGCACCAACACGTGAGCAACCCCACTGCACACCATTTTCAGGCAAGCCACTTATACAATCCAATTAAAAGATGAAAAATGAGCTCTGAGAGCTATGTGGACTCCCTCAGCTCTGCAGCACGATGGCTGAGCTCAGGTGGCACTACCACAATCCACTTACGTCATCCGAGTGCGACTCCTCTTCTTCCTTTTCATGCCCCACCTCATCTTCCTCAGCAGTGGGAGGCTCAGCAGCCTCAGGTCCTGCCACGGGCCCCTCGCCCTCTGTGATCTCATCCCCCGTGGCAGTGTAAACTCTTTCTTCTTCTACAACCGTCTCGGTGTCCCGGTATTTAAACGGCACATTCCCGTACCTCCGGGATGAGCCCGACTTTGGGAAATCCAGCTGCAATTTCTTGATGATGCGGGGAGGCAGCCTGCAGGCACGGATCAGCTCCAGGAAGACGCTCAGGGGGGTGCCCACGTTGCCAAAAGGCATGAAGGAGGGGGGGTTGAACTCGGGCAGCCGCTTCAGATCCGCTTCTGCGACAGTGTCACCTGTGGTCCTCACGTCTGCTCCACTGGGAGATGTCTCCGTGCCTGGGGGAGGGAAGGAGCGATGTGGGGAGGGACCCACACACCAGGGAACAGGAAACGGGGACACTTCTGGGAAGGAGGGAAGGAGGAGGAGGATCAGACCCCAAAATGACTCTTTTTGCCCCAAAACGGATTAAAAGTGTTAATAAAACTTCACGAGGGGTCGCTAAGGGCTGCGGGGAATGGGGAGAGGGGGACCCAGAGCCCAACGGCCCCGCGGGGGAGGGAGGCCCGGCCCCTCCCGTACCTGTCCCGGGGCTGAGGCGGACCCTGCGGATGAGGCAGCGGCCGGGTAGCGAGGCACCGCCGGGCCCGACCCAGCGCCTGCCCGAGTACATGCGGACGAAGCGCCGGGCGCGACCGGGCCGCACGGCCACCGGGCAGCAGCGGGTGTTCGGCGCCGCGGCCTCCTCATCGCCTCCTTCCGGTGGGCGCTCGGGCCGGTGGCGGTAGTGGAAACAGAGGAAGCCGCCTGCTTCCAGGAACTGGCTGAAGTAGGCGCGGAGCTGAGCGGAGCGGAGCGCGGCCGGGATGCCGCTGATCAGGCAGTAGCGGGCGGCGGCGGCGCCGCCATTAGCGGCCTCACAGCTGGGCGCCGCCATCTTGCCCAACCGGCCGTGCGTCACGAGGGCTGGGCGCGCGGTGATGACGTCAGATGCCGGTGAGCGGAGATGGCGCCGCCTCGTGGCGGGGAGGGGGAACGCTACGGGCGGCCGCAGGGCTGGGGGCTGTGGGGGGCAGCGGGGGTGTCCGTGCCCTCCCCGTGCAGCACAGCGCTGTGTGGGGGCTCTTGGCCTTTCCTTCACTTTTCCACTGGGTAAAGTCACAGCTCTGAGAGACGGGGAAGAAGGGTGGCCCTATGGTGACAGAGCAGTGTCATGGAGGCGCAGTGCTGCCCCAGCGCGTCCCCAGGGCTGGCAGCGATGGAGGCACCGGGAGCCGTGCCCGCCGCCGGGTCCCTGTGACAACGGGCACCCCACGCGCTGTGACTCAGGCATGCGTCACCGCGCTGCGTGGCTCACGGCTGCCGTGGGCCTGAGGAAATCGCCGGTGACTCACGCTCCTTCCTTCCCCCTGGAAAATGGCTGTCGGGGGCTGAGATCACCTCGGAAGCGGCCCGTTGCCATGCAGCAGGGCCGGGGGGACAGGTGCACACAGCACGGTTCTCCCACCAGGCTCCTGGCAACGGGTGCGATGTGTTTCAGTGGGTGGGAGGGGATGGGGCACCTGGAGACATGGTGGGGTGTTCCAGGCACCTCAGCAGGGCCAGGCACCGCTCTGGGTGCTGCTGGCACATCCCGGTGAGTCAGCACCCACCTCCTGCCTGGCCCCGAGCCCTCCGGGCGAGGCTGGGTGCGTGAAGGAAAGCACAGCACATGGCTGGGCTGCGGCTCTGCTGCCTCTGCAGAATTCTGTCTGCTGGGTG
This sequence comes from Penelope pileata, assembly GCA_013396635.1. Taxonomy (NCBI): domain Eukaryota; kingdom Metazoa; phylum Chordata; class Aves; order Galliformes; family Cracidae; genus Penelope; species Penelope pileata. Next base: position 89,719 of record WBMW01001634.1, read on the forward strand.
CCCAGGGGACTGCGCTGCAGGGCTGTGAATCACACAGCTCCTGTGACCGCAGCGCTGCCCTGCCATGATGAGGCAGAAGGATTTTTATGGAGAGCCTCGAGGGAAAGTCTCTGTCCCTGTTCGTTCCAGTGTCCTGGATTTCCATTTCTAGAAATTCGGGACCCAAGAAATTTAACACCGTCTCAGAAAGCCGCCACCGTTTTCCAAAATGTAAAACTTTTTATTAAAAAAATAAATTTACTGCATCTTATGTACAAACCAGAAGAATGTTCACTCATAAAATACTGACATCTAACTCGTTACAAAAGCTGCAGACAGGAGAAGCGAGCTTTCCAGACATGCTACGTGTTTACCCAGCTGTAACTCAAGGCTGGGACCTTCTGCCACTAGCAGTTCTGTTTGTGCAGTGCTCACAGCTCAGTGTGTCACCTGCTGAATTGAGCCATTCTCAATATTGCTAAAGGCACCTGTGTGGTGTATAGGCAGGATGAACTCCCTGATATTCGTGCAGCAATATCTGCCATACGTTTAGCTGCTCAGTGAGCAATCCTATTGCAATTCATGGCATAATGGAGAAAAGATGCAATGTAATAAAAGGTAGAAGGTGTTAATCTAGCTGTCTGCACACCCTGTAAGACTTTATACTCTGGCATTTTCCCTCCTGGGGCCTGAGGAAGATTCTTTAAGAATATTTCTAAGATTTCATGCACAATAGACACAGGCCAAGACTTCACCAAGATCTAATTCCTTAATGTTTGCACTTGGTGATAGCCTAAAGTGATCCCACTGAAGACAAGGTACTCAGTTGGCCTAAATACCCCACAGCTGAGCTGTTATGGGCAGTGAGGTGAGGTCAAACCTCATCTCTTGGAGTTAACAGCAAAAACACACATTGATTTGAATCAGACCGAGGACTCACTGAGAAAAAGACCTGGAGTAGTCTCTAACCCAGTCTTCTGTGTCACAGGGCTGGCAGCTGAGTACCACCAGCTACAGAACAGGGAAACAGCCATACACACATACACACGCTCCCTGAAACTGAGGCTGGCAGAGGTGGAGCAGGAGCTGCCACAACCATCTGCCAAATCAAAGTCGTTTCCCTGTGTGCTCTGCTAACACCTTGCCGAGTCCTACAGCCTCACTCCTAGCAACAGGCACGTGTGGAGCCAGTTCTCTGCAGCGTTCAGAGTGCCTGTCCTCCTGAATCCCCGCTCCCCGATTCTCTCTGCTGCCCTGCGAGGTGTTGGGGAGCATCCGCAGGGCCAGCGGCGGAGCGCGGCGGCTCAGAGTGCCAGGCGTGGTGAGGGAGCCAGCTGCCTGCTGGTGATTTCATACAGCATTTCCACGATGAGCTCAACGATGTCTGCATTGCCAATGATGGGCCGGAAGAAGAGGTCTGTGATGAGGGCGGGAGGGATGGATTTCAAGGTGGAGGCGATCAGCAGGATGCGGGCAAAGCGGCCCGGGTCCTTGGGGTGCAGGGGCCGCACAACCTCCTGGAGCGCTCGCTGGGCTTCCCGCTGGAGGCTCCCGATGTACACGGAGGCCCTCAGCCGTGGGACATCTGCCAAAAGAAAGGAGGAAAAGCAGGTGAAGAGGAAGGCTGGAAAAAAGCTCCAGGTTTCTCCCATCCCCGTATCTCGGATAGGATCTCTGAGTGCCACCCTAACGGCGTGTACACAGCACTACTGAGACACAGCGATTTCAGGGCTGTTGTTTTGAGGGAGCAAAAATAGTTAACAGGGCAACATAAGCTGTATGGAGTCAATCCCAGGGTGCTGTCTTGTTTGCAGGGTGGGAAGGTCTCTACTTTTTAATGCTATATTCAATATCCCTCCTCCCTGCTTCCCAGCTGTACACTGCATTATTGGTGCTAACGACGATGTGAGCAGCTCTCACACGTACTCTTGCCCAAACGGAGCGATTCCAAGCTGAGGTCTGTGTTTAGATGCTAATGCATGCAGGGCTTTCTCTCGCCACCAGCAGGCAGGGCTGGGAAGGCTGAGCACTCACCAGGATTAAAGAGAATGGCTCCCTTCAGGTAGGCGTATTCCTTGGGGCTCAGGTCCAGGCTCCAGAAGGTGTTGAGGCAGCACTGCAGCCGCTGCACAGCAGCCAGCGTGGGCTGCGTCCGCTCAGGCTCCTGCCTTTTGCTTTGGCCATCGAGGAGGATCTTCTTGAGCATGCTGGGGGCTGGGGTTTCCATCACCTCAAACGTCACCATCTCCTGGACCAGCCCCAGGAGGAAGAGGGGGACCCAGCAGCTGTCCAGCAGCAGGAGCTGGTCCTCTCGCGGCAGCAGGTGGAAGGAAGGGAGGTTTTTCACGAAGCTGATGGTTTTCACCAGCACGTCGGAGGCAGCCTGGCAGGTGACGTGGGGTGTCCGCAGGCAGACTGTCCGGCGCTGGTGGCACAGGCAGCGCTGGTGGGCTGGGCTGTGGCTCAGGTTTTGGCTGAGGAGGGTGTAGAGGATGGCCGTGTGTCTGTCTCCATGCTGGCACTGGCACTTCTCGTAGTCCATGTCCGTGCTGCTGGTCAGAGCAGAGCTGGGAGCCCGGATCCTCTGTGAACCTCAGCCAATGGGAGAGACCTGTGAGCTTCCTCCCCGTCTCAGCCTGGCAGTGAGCTGCTCTCTGCTCTGCCAGCACATGGCTGTTCCAAGCGGCACTTATAAGGCTCGGTCACAAGTGGAACACCCCTTCCCAGCCTTGACCGCTCTGTGATTAAGCGGTCCTCATTAAAAAAAAAAAACCAGCTGTCCCCAGACTGATTGGCTGAGGCCAGCGAGTTCTCGGCGTGGCGTCAATGGCCGTTTTCTCAATGAAACGCCAGCAGCCGCGGCACGGGGACGGGGCAGCGGGTTGGGCGGCCTTATCGCAATTCCCCAAACAGTATAAACAAAGTCATTAACCCGGGCTGTACCATGGCACCAAGGCCCCGGGCTGCAATCAGGCAGCACTATATGGCAGGTGTCGCTGCCAAGGAGTTCACACACTCACACACACACGGCTCTCGTCTGGAGCGAGGACCCCGTGGCAAATGGCCTGCGTGCTCCGGCCTTGGGAAGAGCAACCTGGAAGTCGTGTTATCAGCAGATGTTTGCCTAACCTTGTTGACAGGAGATTCGTGCTGTTGCAGTTAAGGCAGCCACTGAAGGGCTGAACCCGAGGCAGGGCTGCGTGTGTCACAGGGGAAATGCTGGGTAGGTCTGGTGTGTAGGTTTTGGCTTTGAATTGCTCAGGGTGATCAGCAGGAGCTGGTTCAGGGAAGTGGCAGTGTGCAACTACTGATTCTGGGGGGGGCTGTGTGAAATCCCTCGCTCAGCAGAGTCTGGTGAGCAAAACACCTCCAGCTATGGGGATGGGGACAGCTCACCCTAAGGGCACACAGCTCTTGGTGCATAAACAGGAGTGGAGGCGGCCATGAGGAGCCCGTGAGAGGCCCACAGCAGCCAGCAGGGACTGGCAGGGTCTGTCCCCACTACAGACCACAAGCTCTTTGCCCTGCTTGGGCCCGGACTCTTGGAGCTCTTAGAGCTGTGCGGTGACTCTGGACGGGGTTTGGGAAGGGCCAGACCCTGTGAGGCCTGGAACTGCTCAGTCCCGGCCCCAAGGCCCCGCCGAGCTTTCTGGAAAGGCCCAGGCCCTGCCGTCGCTATAGCAACCGCACTCCGCGCCTCTCTTCCCGCCTCCCCGCCCCAGGTACGGCCTCGACCAATCCGCGAGGGCAGCGGCGCGGCCGAACGCTGCGATTGGCGGTTGCGGGAGGTGAACGCCCTTCCGCTTCCGTCCGCCGCTCTTCCGGTTCCGATTGGCAGCAGCGTGAGCGTTCGGAGGCGACCGGTGGCGGCCAGGATGGGGCTGAGCGCGGAGGAGGCGGCGGAGCAGGAGGATCGCTTCGATGGCATGCTCCTGGCCATGGCCCAGCAGCACCAGGGCGGCGTGCGCGAGGTAGCGCCGCCGTTGCGGGGGCCGGGGCGGCGAAAGCTTTGCCGTGCTCCCGGTGGTGGTTGGGGGTTGGGTAGGGAGGAGCGGGGCGGGCCCGAGAGGAGGGGGCAGCCCGGTGCACGTGACTTCCGGCCTTGCCGCGGCGGCAGTGGCTCCGCGGTGCGGCCGAGGGGCGCGGATCGCGTTCGGGGAGGGCCCCCCCCGGGGGGGGGCTGCCGACACGAGGCGCGGTCCGGTGCGGTGCGGCCCCAACCCCCCCCTCCCCCACACCCAGACACACACGTGGCGGCTCCGGGGGGGTCCCGGGGGCTGAGCTGCTCGTGGGAGCACCCCCTGCACCCAACCGGTGTGGGGAAACGGTGCTGACAACAGCTCCTTGTGCTGTCCCAAAAGTTCAGGCTGAGGTGCTGATGGGATGGAATTCCTGGAAAAATAAAGAAAAAAAAAAAAAGAAAAGAAAAAGAAGTTCTGTGCTCTGAGGGGAGGCAGTGGGAAGCAGGAGGAGTTTGGTAAAAGGAAACAGAACACAGAGCTGGGGGGTGGGCCTGAGCACTTTGAGGGCTCAGAAACGCTGTGCTGAGAGTTGGGAGTGAAATCCTCAGGCATGGAAAGAAATAAAATACATGTGGCCACCTGTACACATCCCCGTGGGTGTGGGAGTGTGTGTGTGCCCAGATCTCTGTGTCACGTGGATCTGAGTGACAATGGGGTGTCCAGGGAGGTGCACCTCCAGGGTGACCTGAGAATAAAGTGCTTCTGCTCTGTTAACACAAACCACACAAATGTCTCCCCTAAAAACCAGCTCCAGGAGCTGGATCTCCACAAAAGCCACCAAATATTTCCTCTGGGAAGCAGCCACGGGGTTTCAGTGTGATCGTGGCACAGACAGGAGGAACCCAATAAAGGCTGCTCACGGGACATGAGGGTCCTTGGTTCCTGGTCTCACTGTTTGTTTTTTTTTTTCTCTACCCCCTCCCCTGTGCCCTCTCCCAGCTCGTCAACACATTCTTTAGTTTCCTGAGGCGTAAAACAGATTTCTTCACCGGTGGAGAAGATGGCGTAGCAGAGAAGGTAAAAAAAAAAACAAAAAAAAATCTGCAAGTTGTTATGTGTTGGGATCTGTGTCAGCCACGTCTGTGCCTTGCTAAGCCTTCCCTTCCTGCACGACCCCAAACCCTTCAAGGCACCTGGGGATGAGCAGTCTGTGGTGCTGACAGCACACAGCGCTGAGACAAGGTGGGGATGAGCTGCCCCCCTCAGAGGCGAGGCGTGGTGATGATGGTGATGATGGTGATGGTGGTGGTGATGGTGGTGGTGCAGGTCCTTGCCGTGCTCCGGCCAAAGGCTTGTTTGGAAAGCAAATCTGCCAGACACACTGACTTAACGGTGACAGACACCGCAGTGCTGATAACCCCCAGTTACCTTGTTTGTTCACCTCGGAAAAAGCCCAAAGTCCACATGCAGCTGCACCTTTGTCTCCGGGCTGCTGTGCCTGTATGGGCTGAGCGTGCCTGGGCTCCACGCTGCCTCTCAGCAGCCTGAGTGTTCCAGCACGAGTTACTCAGCTTTCTGAAGGGTTCCTGGTTGTGCTTGCCTGTAGAGCAGCTGTTCCCCTCTTGCTGGGGTGCAGACTGCTTTGTAACGTGTGGCTGGGTGCTGGGTGTGCTCTGTGCCCCTCATCTGGCGTTCAGGAGGGGGTGAGCACAGCAGGGCTCGCAGGGAAGCTGCTGTGGGAGGGTCTGATGCTTCCAGATCCTACAGTCAGTGTGGAACAGAGGAAAAAATCCAGTGTACACATCTTTTGGGCTACTGGTACTCCCCAGGAGCAAAGCAGGCACTGCTGCCGTGATGAGTGCGTTAGGGAAGGCATTAATTGCTAACAGAGTGCATGGTGTATTGTCTGGTCTCCAAAGGTAAGGGATGGGAAAGTGGGTAGTTTCAAAGGAAGAATGAGATGAAGTCTACTCCTATTTTCCTTACACTAGAGAGCATATCTCCTCAAATTCCTGGGGACTCTGTGTTCCCAGGGAATGAAACTCTGAGTAGGAGTTTGGAGATGAGCACTGATGGGTACTTTGGGAGGTCCTGGCTGCTGCTGTTGCAAGTTACATAGCAAATCCATGTCTTGTTTGTCTTGCCTGTTAAAAAAAAAAAAAAAGTGTTTGTGTCCTTGGGGGGTATCTGTTAAAATGCTTTATGGTCTTATGGGAAGGTGCACAGTACAGAGACACCACAGTAACATCAACAAAAACTGAAGAAGCTGCTTCCTCGATCCTGCTGAGTCCTTTGGCATCAGAGAGAAAGGGGAGAGGGTGGGAAAGTCATTGTCTTCTGTGCAGTGCCATTTCAGCAGCCCTTGTGTAGGGAGATGTGGTGGCAGTTGAGAGAAATTCCCTGTGCACACTGTCGAGCTGGGGCAGTGTAAATAGCTCTCCTCCCTGGGGGTTGTGGTGCAGTGAGGAACAGAGGCTGGGAGATGCTTGTCTCAAGTTCTGTGTCCTAGGAGACGCTGGACTCAGGGTGTGTAAATAAATCTCTCTTTGCCCTTTAAAAACAAAGCAGAAATAGCTGGTGGTTGGTTACAGAACTGCGTGAGGCCTGGATGCTTTGATTCACTTTGGAGAGGTGCTGATTCCTCGCAGGGTTTCTGGGATATACATAAACAAGTACCTGACACCCCCCTCTGAGAACTCTCTGCTTTGATTTCTTTTCTGAGATGCTGTTTTCTGGAGCAGACTGCAGTTCTCATACGTGCTGCTTTGCACAGTGCTCTGACATGATCGACCATAAGGCTCTGGCTTCCTGCCTGTGTGCTCAGCCTTCCCTCTGAGCAGTGCAGCCATTTGCAGCAGAGACCTTGAGAGTTTGCTTTTCCTAGACACAACAACATCAGAAGCTGAAGTTAGGTTTGAAGCAAAGATTTTTGTTGGAACTTGACCCTTAGTAAAACAACAAGTTTTTCAGATATTCCTCCTTTAAATCATGACACCGTTAAGCTGACACTTATTGATTTCTGCCTGCTGATGTTTGCTGTTGCAGTAGTAGCAACATTTCCAGGAGCTTTAGAGTCTCTTCATGGCAAAGGTTTTGTAATGCAGACATTAATATGCCAGGGGAAAGCCCAGCTGTGGGAAAGGTCAGAAAAAGATACAGAAACCAGCTCCAGTGCTTCCATTCTGAGATGTGTGGAGAAGCTGTCAAGTGGGTGGGCTAGGCATCTTCTCACCCTGCTGGAATAGCACAAAGGACAAAAAAAAAGAAAAGGAGAATCTTTATTTTTTCTGTTATCTCCCCTGAAATACATTGCCTACATAAGGAAGAGCTAGGAAGGGCTACATTTAAATATTTTGAGTTTTCTCCCACTCTGGATTTCCAGCCAAAAGTGGAGTAGAAATGAAGGGAACAATCACATCGGTATGGCTAACAAACGTTCCCATGTACCTTAGTATATAGAGAATTGGTTTCATTTAGGTTTGAAAAAGTGGTGATATTTTTAAAGAACCCTTTGGTATGTGTTCCTGTCTTTCAGCTGATCACAGACACCTTCAACCATCACAACAAACTAGCTCAGAAGGAGCGGAAGGAGAAGAAGGCTCGTCAAGAGGCGGAACGGCGCGAAAAGGCAGAGAGAGCTGCCAAGCTTGCTAAAGAAGCAAAGCAGGAAGCAAATGAGCCAAGGATTAAGGAACTTACGGATGAGGAAGCAGAAAGGCTGCAGCTGGAAATTGATCAGGTAAGAGCTGTGTTTGGCACACCCATCGTGGTGTGAGGACCAAGGAAGTTTTCCCTTCAGCAGTACCGTTTTCCTGTAACACTGTTCTAAGGGCTGAAAATTCCCCGTGGGTCTCTGGGGTGTTGCTCTGAATCTGGCTTTTTAGTTTCAGCTGAAGAGGTTGAGGCCACCTAATGTCAGATGAATAAGTAAGAGAAAGCATCAACGCCATCTGAATGTGTTAATTCTCTTTTCAAACAGAAAAAAGAGGCACAAAGAGAGGTTAACAATGTCCCAGTGAAATCCTCAGAGGATGAAGCTGAATCTTCAGATTCCAACAAACAGGTAAAGCTCATCTATTTTAGACTGAGAGAAATATGTTGCTGGATAACCTCAAGAACTCTTGTGAATGTTAGGAGATGTCCAGTCTGGCTTTCTTTGAGAATATGCACTGAAGCTGATCTTGTCTTCTGTGCTGTGCCCTGATCATAACAATGCTTAATTCCTAAAGTTTTTGTTTTTTTTTTCCCCTCTTGTAATTTTAATGGAAAGTTTTTTTCATTTTGGACTCCATTTATGTGAATACCAAATATGTTCAGCTGACCTGAAATTTGTATAAATATCTGGAGTTGTTGTTACAAGTGAAGGATATCTGGAGACTGGAAAAACTTTCTTTACAATTTCAATTGCTTGCTTAGGAAACAGATGAAGAAGAGGAAGATGAGAAGGATAAAGGAAAACTTAAACCCAACTCTGGCAATGGAGCTGACCTTCCAAATTACAGATGGACACAGACTCTTTCAGAACTGGATGTAAGTGGTGCCTTAGATCCAGGGTCTGAGGAATCTTAGCCAGGAAATAAGAGCAGGTGCTGGTGAGAGTAGCGGACCTGATGGTTGGAAGGTTGTTAATTTTTATTTAGTGGCAGCGTTGCAGTGGCCTGGTGACTAAATCGACGTCCCAGAAGCTGCAGTTAACTCTGCCAAACAAGGTTACAACAGGACATTAAGATCTGCTTCCCTTCCTTAGAGATACAGCTTATTGCAAAATTTACAGTTATATCCTTTTACTTCTTGCTCGGCTGACAAAAATTATCGTGTCTCACTCTGGGCAAAAGGCACAGAGTCTTACAACAGCAGCACAAGAGGGCAAGGAGAGACTTAATTGCTCTGCTTCTGAAATCTGACCTTTGTCTCGTCCAGCTGGCCATCCCTTTCAAGGTGAGCTTCCGACTGAAGGGGAAGGATGTGGTGGTGGATATCCAGAGACGGCGCCTCAAAGTTGGCCTGAAGGGCCACTCACCTGTTATTGATGGAGACCTTTTCAATGAAGTGAAGGTGGAGGAGAGTTCCTGGCTGATTGAAGATGGTAAAACAGTCACTGTGCACCTGGAAAAGGTAAAGCAGAGTGAATCAGGGAGGACTGGGGCTTGTCTGCCTCTTCCCTGGTGAAATGAGTCACCAAACCCGTGAAAGCTCTGGGCTTTGTAAAGTGGAACAGAAGAATCATGCTTGTCCTTGGCACAATGTCAGTGATGCTGTTGGAAGCAGGGTATTGCCATTTGCCCCTGTTTTCAGCCTAACCTCATGCTAATCTAGGATACCCAGTGGATTGCCTAGCAATTCAGGGAAAGCTGGAAGGAAATCAGTCATTTTGAAGTTGTTCTATAGTGCAGTAACACCATTCTTCCACATCTGTTAGTGACATGAAAATCCAGGGACAGACCTTACTGCTGCTTGTGTCTTTTCTGGGCCTCTCCAGGTGGTTGTTTTTTTTTTGTTGTTTTTTTTTTTTAAGAATACTGTTTTGTTGTGCCAACCATGACATCTAGCATGCTCTCAGGTTTACCAGTTGTGGAAATTCTAGCTACCTGAAGTGGTTAGAAATGAAAGTAATGCCCTTTATCCATGTTCAGATTTTACTGACATTTAGAAGACTGTCAAAGTTTGATTCCAGCAGCTTTTTCTTGTGACTGAGACATTCAATTCCAAGAGCGGGTCCAGGAAAAAATAAATAATTTTTGCTTCTTCATCCCCTCAGATCAACAAGATGGAATGGTGGAACAAACTTGTCTCCACAGACCCAGAAATCAACACCAAGAAAATCAATCCAGAAAACTCCAAGGTAAGAACTCCCTCTTTTTTACTGAATGGAGCCTTCTCATAAACCTGCTAACATTCAACTTCTGTGTCTTTGTTCTACCAGCAGAAAAAACATGCTGGGAGAACTGCTGCATGTGATGCTAGCTTAGAACATAAGTGCTCCCCAAACTGCTACTGAACAAAGCTGAGTTTATAAAACAGTCTCTGTATAAGTACTTCTGTAGCCTGTGCACACAGCATCGTGTAATGTCACCATGATCATGGTTTCCACAAGCAGGGTCTGTGTGTTTGTGTCGAGCAAGGTGATTTCAGTTCTGATGGAATTCTTTGGTTTCAGTTGTCAGACCTGGACAGCGAGACTCGCAGTATGGTGGAGAAAATGATGTATGATCAACGGCAGAAATCCATGGGTCTCCCCACATCTGATGAACAGAAGAAGCAGGACATTTTGAAAAAGTGTGTAGACGTAATTAATTTGTGGGTACTGCTTTCCTGTACACCTCTCCTCTTCTTCCTTCACACAAATACCTAGCAGTGCTACGGAGCAATAAACAGGTTGACCTTCTGTCCTGCCTAGAGTTCACGTTTACAGTTACACAGTCATTGAATTGTTGGCTAACCACCAGTGTCTATAACCACCAGTGGGGATAGATAGCATAAGGGGAAATTCTGGGAAAAGCCCAGCTCTGGCATTGTCTTAATCTGCTGATTTCAAGTCCATGTTTGAGCATGGAAGTACCACCTCTAGTGAACTTTAACATGGTCTTGATTGTTCTCTAATCTCCCTCTACTCAGTAGCCCAGATAATTTCCCTTCTACACACCTGTCACCAGACAGCTGTCTCCAAGCCAATCGTCCTTTTATGTCTTTATTGCCTTGTTTGGCATAAACACACCTTGGCAGGGAAATTACTTATGGAGCTGCCAAGGCCAGGTAGGAAGGTGTGGAGGCAGTTCTGGGTCAGGCATCTTCCTCAGCAAGTGCAAACCCACATCTCTCAGGGTGGGGAGGAAGATGAGTGTAGCAGGCCTTCCTTCTGCTCCTGGCTCCTTTCCTTCCTTGGCTTATCTGTGCTGGCAGAAGCTTGTCTCTGAGCAGTGCACTGAGTGTAGGGTAGGGTGAGAGTGTTTTAGGGCAAAGACCAGATTTCTCAGTGCCTGTGGAGCCACTAGAATGGCAGGTAGTCCTTGCCTGCTGGCAGGTGTGCACGCAGGATGCCTCAGCAAGGTCACTCATTCAGTGCTCTGCAAGCTTGGCTTGTGTGCAGATTGGCTGGTAAAGAATGGATAGGAAGTTTAGACTTTGTTCAGGCCAGAGGGGACTCGATGACACCCAGATGGGTTCTAATCTCTGCCAGTGAAGACCTCCTGGCTGCTAAACAAGGACACTACTCTCATGGCACGTTGGGGAAATGGAGGGAGACTGGAGCCTGCTCTTATCTGCAGTTTGTGCACGCATTCCCCACATGGTTGTGTTTCTATCCCGTGGTGAACTGCAGAGCAGAGGAAGGCAGGAGCGTCTGCGTGCACTAATACCTCCCTCCTCATCTCCCATAGGCACAGTTTTTTGTCCTCAGAACATTCTGATGTGGCAACCTGTGTCCAAATAGTCCTATCTGCTGGGACTGCAATACATTTGAAATCAGGTTGCACTTAATCTCAGGTTGCACTGAAGATATTCCCTCTGTCTCCAATAATGCGTAAAGTGGCACATTTAAGCTGAAATCCTAATCTACCCTTACAATCTCCTCTCTGCCCCACAATCAGTGTCATAGCTGCTACGTGTCTGTCTGAGAGGTAGCAGGTAAGGGTGTGTCTGATAAAAACTGTCATGCGTCTGGGCTCGCTGAACGCAGCTGGTAGGATTTGCTGATACCACTGATCTGAGGAAAAAGTGGCTGTAGTTCAGGGAGCGTGACCTGAGGAGCTCAGTGAAACAGTCCCTGCTGTGGAGGGTGTGGGGAGGAAGCAAACATGATAGCATGGGCAGTAGGGATGCCTTACCCCTTGGGAGAGGGCTGCCTCCCACCTGTAAGGCGAGGAGGCTCCGTGAGTGACTTGAAATGGAGTCGAGGGGGGTGCTAAGCCTCTTAGGCGCTGTGTGTCCCTGGGGAGAGATGATTTGTGGCTCCTACTGATTTATAACCAGGCTCTTCTCTTTGTTTTCCTTGCAGGTTCATGGAACAGCATCCAGAAATGGACTTTTCAAAGGCTAAATTCAACTGAGCCCTTCCCTTCTCCCCCCTCTTTCAGTCAGCCCACCGAGCGGGGCAGGATGCCTATTGCTGGATATGTAGGGATCCCTTACCTTGGGCAAGTAAGCACTTGCAGCATCCCCAGCTGAGCTTGCTGTGGAGGCAGCTCCATGAAGTCGTCCTCAGTTGTCCTGTGTTGAGCAGAGCACAAGGCCACAGAACCAGCCTGCAGCAGCTCCGGTCAGAGCTGTCTGTGACACTTCCCAAACAGCAGTTAGGAGAGAAGGAGGGGCTAGAGCAACAAGGGCATTAAGGCTTCCAGAGCCAGGCTTGAGAGGTTTTGGGACATACCCTTAATGGATTGCTTAGCTTAATCTCTTGGCTCTTCAGAGCTGCTAATCCACGCTTTGCCACTTCAATTCCAGCAGCAGGTGCTCCTGAGATTTTACTCCCTCCCTGCTCTGGCATTCCTGCTCTCCTGTGAAAAGGGCCAGTTTATTTTACAAAATAATTCTGTTTCTGCCTCCCTGGGTAAAAAGCAGTCTTAAAAAATAAATAGCCATTGCAGTAGAGAAAGACTGCTCATCCCCATTGCCATAACCCATCATTTCAAGGTAGCAAATGCACTGTGCTGCTGTATAGAAACTGAATGGGGAAGGGTAAAACTGGTTCCTTTCTCCTTACCTGTGATGGGTGCTAGGTTAAATCACATCTGAACAGAGGGCTTAGTGGCTGAGCTGCACCCAGGTGCCTTCCATCCTTGCTGCTGCTTCTATTGCCAGAATTGAAACAGACTGGGCCCCATATGGCTTAAGGAAAGACTCCCATTCCAGCTGGAGAGGATGACCTGCTGCCCTGGGGCAAGGGAAGGCTAGGGGTTCTGTGGCTGTGGGCAGGGAGAGGGTGTGGAGGTCTTTGGGATGCTGTTCTCACTGGGAGTTCATCTCCTGCCTCTTTCCAAGAGCCTCTGTCCCTGCTGACAGGCATCGCTGCGTTCTCTTCCGAGCTCCTGCTGACAAGAGGCGTTACTCTGCATGTTCGTATCTTTGTTAAAACTGCAGTGCAACATATAAAGAAAAAAGTGTCAAATGTCCAGGTAGAGCGTGTGATTTCTCCTGCTGAAGGGCTCCAAGGGCCTGTGCAGGCTTGGGTGTGAGCTGGGAGGGGGCAGTGCCTGTCACAGGGGAGGGATGGCTGCCTGGCAGGGGCTGGGGGTCGTGCTCTGCAGCTGCTTGTGAATCCCTCTCTGCTCCCTGCTCCTGACGTTTTCTCCCCAGCTCAGGAGAGATTTCTGGAGCTGTCCCAGGAGCGCTAACAACCTCAAGCACTTGGGATGACCCAGGCTCGTGGCTCCAGGCTCCCCATTCTCCACGTAGAAGCATGTGACTGTGATGAGGAAGCCACCCACGCCCCAGGTCTGCTTTATGACCAGTGTACGAGGAAAGTATCACAAAAGGCTGTCAGTCCTTCACAGGCTACCCCAAAATCCTGCTGCTGTGGTTCTTGCCTCTGCCACCCCGAGATGTTTGTACCTCCTAGCAGAGGGAGGGGGCACAAACGGCTGAAAAACCTGGTTGGGCAAAGTCCAGCCTGGCACTGCACCTGGCTTGCTTGTTTTTAATTTTTGAATAGTGAGACATTGTGTGCATTCAGTCTTCAAGGTTTATAGGCCCTCAGGTTCAAAAAACAGCACCTACTCAATTAAGCAGTGGCCTTGGGGGCAGGCAGGGACCTGGGTCAGGGCAGCTGCCTCTCAAGGGCCCTTTTTAGCACCTGTCAGGATGGGGCAGCTCTGCTCTGGGTCCTGCTGCTCAGCCTTAATTCTGCGCTCTGTGCTTTGACACTGAGGAAGAGCAGAGAGAGGGGCTTGCGTTACTGAAAAAAAAATATGTAAAAAAGCCAGATTGGGTGCTGGCTTCAGAGGCTCTTAGTGAATGTACCTGTGCTGAGCCACAGTGTTATTCTGGGGGTGCAGGAGTTCTCCCCCCAAGCCCAGGGGTGTGGCAGAGCAGTGAGGCCACGGCTCGCTGCTGTGCTGCTCCCTGGAGCTGATGGGGAGCAGGAGGTGGGCCAGGCTCCGTACCTGCAGAGCAAGCACAGGCAGGCACCAGAACAGCAGCTCACAGCACCGCCCTGAACCCAGCCCTTGTTACTGCCCCAGCACCACTTCAGTCAGCCCTGGAAGCCCCAGCAGACACCCCAAATCCCTGCTGATGGGATTGTGGGCAGCTGGATGGGGCAGCAGCTGCCGGAGCAGCAGGATGCTGTCACAGCCTGAGGCTGTTACCAACCTGACATCTCTGAGGCTGCTCCTGTCCTCAGCTCCTCCTGGTGTGAGCCCAGGGCAGAGCATGGTGTACCCACGACTGTGAACCTCCCTCGTGTTCCACTTGGGCCTGGCACTGCTCAGTGCCACTGGCAGGAGGCAGGGGAGCAGCTAAGAGAAAACGGAATTAAACCCAAGAACCGTAGCGGCAACCCCAGAGGAAGGGAGGGGATCTGGAGTGGTGGAGGGGAGAAGCAGCGTCGTTTGCCTTCCCTGTGGGCACGTAAAGAGAGAATGCAAACAGCCCTGGGAGAGCCAGGCACAGCTGCAGCGCTGAGCTGGCAGCAGGTGAATGCCCCGTGGTGTTTGTGAGCTGCGCCCGATCCGAGCGCTCCCCGGACTTCAACCCTCCCCACCAGCGGAACAGGAGGTGTTGCTCCTGCTGGCCTTGGCCTCTGCAGAGCACCCCGCTGCCACAGCTTGCTGCAGGCTGGGCTGAGCCCGCAGCACCCTTTGGTGCTCCCGAAAGGCGTTTTCCTCAGGAGCTAACAGCCAGGGCAGCGCTGCTCCAGGCAGCTGCAGCAATGCCTTCAAGAACCCCAACCTCATCCCGAGCTGCCACCGAGCCTGGGCTGCAGCCTCCCAGCTGGGAGCTACGCAGGAAAGCTGTGGCTGTGACAAGCGATCAGGGACCAAACCCGACAAATACTTCTTTTGTCTTACTGCCACCAATATCTCCGTGCAGCTGGAGGCTGGCAGGAAGGGCCCTTGGCCGGTGCTGCTGCCGAAGCGTTGCAGTGCTGCCACCCTCCGGAGCCGCTGCTGACGGCGTGCATCCGTGCTCACCTGAAATCCCCCCAAAAAGCAGCCAGGATGGGGGGGGTCACGGTCTGACCCTCCTCACCGATGGCTTAGAGCAGTGGCAGAAGGGTTGAAGGTTGGAAAATGCCCCAGCAGTGTCATGGGGCACTAAGGAAGAGCCAAATCCTCCTCCTCCCATCCTTCGAAAGCAGAGCCCTGAGCACACGCAGGCTCTGCAGGGCTTCCCGTGTGCTAGAGGCGGCTCCTGGCCTGCTGTCCTAGCACCAGCTCTTGGCTGAGCTCTCATGAAAGGCTGTGGCAGCTCAGATTGTTCAGGAAAGGGCCCAGGGTGCAGGGCAATAAAGGAGCAATAAACTGCAGAACCCCAGAGAAGGAACCTGAGGCTCCAGGCAGCGAACATCACTGCTCGCTTCGAGGAGATGCCACCACTCCTGTGCCACTTCCAGCACAGCCAGGACACGCGTGCAGCAGCATTTCTGGAGTTTCCTGGCAAAACCAAGCCTAACAAAACCGAAGCCGTCAGGAAAACAGCAGCGCTGAGTCATGCTCCAAAGGGAAGTGCCCATGCAAACAGAGCGCTTCTGTGCCTTCAGTTGGTGAAGGGCTGTCCCATTTCTGAGATTTGCCCTCTGGCAGCTGGGTCAGATCACTCAGCACTAACACCCAGAGCAAAAACCGCGATGGCAACAACCAAGAGTTTGGTCAGCAGCAAACACAACCTTCAGCAGCCCGAGAATAGCAGTGGGTTGGTTCCCTGCGCAGCTGCGAGCAAGGAGAACCAAGATGGATGCACATCTGTCACTGAACAGAGAGCCTGCAGCAGGCAGAGCTGCGAGTACACTGCTTTAAATGCAAAGTTTTAATGTTTCCAGGAATAGCAATGATCTTGCAGCAGAGGTTTAGAACAAGCCTGCTAGCTTGGGGCAGGGGATGAACCACAGTGAGCAGTGATGGGACACGAGGTGTTCAGACACAGCCCCCCCCGCTCCCCAGGGGCAGCAGGAGCAGGAGGGTGCATCAGTCCCAGGGCCATCCCACCTGTTCCAATCCATGCAGAAGGAAGACCGAGCTCTGCCAGGAATTCAGACAGAAAGGGCATTCAGAGGGCAGAGAAGCGCGGCCCAGACTTGCAGCAGGAACTAGCAGGGCAGCTCAGGAGCTGGTGGGGACGGCAGGGACAGCAGTGACACAGCCACGTCCCAGCCCAGTGCTGTGGGCAGCCCTTGCTCCATTTCCCTGGGCCCCCCCAGGCTGTCTGAGGGCCACAGGCACAGAAGCTCCTCTCAGGCAGACCCCTTCCAGCTGGGAGAAAGCAGCACTGCCCTGTTTATGGACCTGAAGTCATTCCAGGAAACATCTGCATGACTGCAGAAGGTGCTGCCTGCTGGCAAAGGGTGCTCAGGTTGGCCTGCAGTCTTCATTCCACAGAACTGAGAACTGGCAATCGTGGCATTTTCTAGCAAGAGGTATCTACGCCACGGGGAACAAGTTGGAAGTTCTTCCCCCAGGCTGTTTTCCCAGAGCTCAGTTCCAGCATCACCCCATGGGGTTGCCCTGCATGTAAGCAGGCACTTCCCTGGAGGATCCTTGATGTGCATCCAGCTTTCCCTCGTCCTAAGCAGCCGCCCTGCACTCAGCCCTCAGAACAATCCCCCTGCAGGGTGCTGCCAGGCGGACACGGTTACCTCTGTGCACGTGGGAGAGCAGAGATCAGCCTCCCCCCCCAGCCCAGCCTCAGAGGGATGCTCCCCCAAGCAGGAATATAAAAGACAGCACAGCTAAAGAGCACATCTCCTTTATAAAAAAAGGCTGAATCAGATGTTAAGGGTGAGGAATGCAATAGAATCCCGTAAGACACCATGGGTGCACCAGCTCCAGGGACCGAGGGATTGACATTATTCCACGTGATGACATGGCTCTGTGTGTGTGTGTGTGTGTGTGTGTGTGTGTGTTTCACAAGCTTGATCCATACACATTCACTCATGGTACACAGACTAAACATTAAAAAACACAAAAAAGTGCCATTGCATCTGCAGTAGCAACTGGCAGCTCTTTGCAAGTCCGCTCACCCCTCGCCTCCAGAGCTCCAGCACGGAGCGCTGAGCTTCGTGTCAGCGTGACCCACGCCGACGCCTCAGTGCACAGGTTTAGGTAAACTTGGCCCAGTACAGCTGTACAAATGTGTCCAGAAGCAGGAAGCCACGCGGGTCCGTGGGTCCAGGCAGCGTTCTGAAGGTCAAGCACAGCTCAGCGGGGAGTCCCAGGCTGTCTGTGCTTCTCGTCTCTTCCTTGCACAAACAGGGCTTCCGCAAACGGACAGTGTTAAAGACAATGCAGGGAGGGGAAGCCAAACCCCAGCCTCAGTCCCCTTTATTGTCAAAATCTCAGTTGGTGTCTCAAGGTGTGGTCTCAGGAATGTCCATGATTTATGAAATCATGCTCGGAAATGCGAGCGGTTTACAAAAACAGGCTCTGACAGGGACCTGCGCTGCGCATTTCAAAGGGCTTTGGCCAGTTAAATGAGCTTGCCTGCTTGGGTGAAGAACGAAATCCTCTCCCCCCTACCCAACCTTCTGAAGAGTAATGACAGGCTATGAACCCAAGGCACCTTTCAGTCCAATTAAGGCACTTTTCAGTCCAATTAAGGCACAAAAACACGGTCCACTCCAAAGCACAGGACCTACTTTGGTTTCCCCCCTCCCCAGAAACCAGAGGGTGTGTTCATGCCGTTACTGGTAAATTCAGCTAAGCATTTTCTAGTCATGTCCAAGGGCACCTGAACGTATAAACAAGTCCCATGGCCTCACGTATTTACTTTATGATAAACAACCAAGTGGCAACACCAGTAAGATACAGCTTCCTCCTGCTGCAATGCTGCAGCCCTCAAGGTCGTCTGGCTCTGTGCCCTCGGGGTAGCAATGCCACATCTCCTGCTTGTGACTGGCTGTTAAAGAAGAGCAAAGGGAAGCAGGAGGTGCTGAGTGCCCACAGGGGGCTGTAGGACCAAGCAGCTCCTCGCAGACCCTTTGGAGATGCTCTCCAAGGGAGGCTTTCCTTGCCAAGGAAGCCACTTCTAAGGGATTTCCTGGCAGAATAGTCAGTCCAATCCTTAATTAGAAAAACCTAAAGAGGAACTGATTATTTCACACACTTGCCATAACTCAGGTTCAAGGATTGCCCCAGCAGCCAGCTTGACAACAAGCACAATGGGGAAATGCAGAGGGCTTGGTAGATGAGTGAGGAGAGCTGAGTGGCACGTAAGCCACAGGTCAACACGTGCAACTGGTAGCTCCCATCAGATTGGCAGTAACTGGGAGACGAGTAGGGCAGCAGTTCAGGCATCTCACCTCCCTGCAGTTGGCACTGATTGTCTTGGGAAACATGCCAAGAGGCCGAAGATTAAATGAACCACATCACCTGAACCTTCTTAAAAGGCAAGGGGAGATGACACTGCTAAGGCAGCAGGAAGAAGGCACACCTGGCTGCTGCAACACCATGCACTCGTATTTCTGGGACCACCAAGCCAGCCACTGACAGAGATCTGGGTCCTCAGAGAGCAGATGCTTGGCCTTTGCCTCAGCACTGTCACAAACAGAGACACTATCTGATTATCCCCCCCCAGGTTAACTTATGCAATGCCAGCAAGCAGGAACTGTACAGCCAATTCTCAAAGCACGCAAAGAGCTGGGTCACTGAGATTGCTGAAGCTAAACACAAAGATTGGAAATAAAATCGCAGAGTACTTCCTTGTCCATCTTCTCCTCCCTGGGCACACACTCCACCTCCCAAGTTCATTAGCTCCACAGTTCACTTCCTTGATGTTCTATAGTGTCCAAAAAAAAAAAAAAANGAAACTCAGACAGTAGAAAAACTTCAGCTTCAAAGGATATGGGTAGACTGGGGGGAAAAAAAAAGTGACACAGTGTGCTCCGTATTGAAAGAGGAGAAATCTGCAGCAAAGCCTCACAATGCCTGCCTGCTGCTTGGGTCCTTTTCCTTAACAATACACCTGAAGCAGAGGTGCTCCAGATGAGTCAGTCTCTGTGTCTTGGAAAGAGGAATCTCTGCTTGTTGGAGAGCCTTGGAGAGGAAAAAGAAGAGATGGTGACATTAGACAAGGTGAACTACAGCAGCCAAGTGCCTGGCAGTTAGGCAAGCAGCTGCCACAAAAGCCTTTGTGTATCATGAGGGAGGAGAAAGCCACACAAAGCCCACAGGCAGGGAACAACCCTGCCTGTATTGTGGCCATCCTCTAGGAGAGATCTGTTATTATGCAGGAGAAAACTTGTCTTTTAGCCCTGGGCAGCTCTTTGGAGTGGAGCATGCATGCCATGAGGATCAGAGCTCAGGGGACAGGCAGTCATTCTCTGCTTCCCTTTTGCACAGTTCCCTTCGTTCCCAGTGTAACCCAGCTGTGACCTGAGCTGGTCACACCCCAGAGAAAGCCCCAGACTTTGTCAGGATTGTGGAGACTGGAAGCTCTTGGGGCAGGTGCTGAGCACAGAGTGCTCCATATGTGGGTCTCCTCTTTTGGAAGGACCCACCAACCTGGGCAGACTGCAGCCTTCTGAGCCCCCTCCACTCCTGAAGCTCAAGGGAACCAAACACCTTACAGCCACCTAAGAGGCAGATTTCACCCTTTGCAAAGGCTGAGGTGACAACTGAAGGCACAAGGAGAAGCTCAGGGCACTCCCCCCACTCCTGCTAGGCCCCCTCCCCAGCAGTGCCCTGCAGCTCACACCTCTGGCCGGGGACGTTACCTGCGCTGCTCTGCCGCCTCATGTTCCTGGCTAGCACGTCTGCTGGCGTCTCCTCTGATATTTGCACGGCCAAGTCTGGAACAAAAAACCAAGAGGGCCTGAGACAGGAAAGGATGGGCAGCTATGACTCAGGAGTGAAGATACCTGTCAGGGAACGCTCTCCTTCAGAAGGCACCACCCCCAGGCAACAGGAGAGGCAGCGTCTGATTCTTCAGATTGCTTCCACCATTGTCCTAGTAATGTGAGCTTTATAGTCTATAAATACCAGGAAGCAACAGCAACCTCACTGCTAAGCTGCGAAGTACGACAGCCAACAAGCTCCCTCTGTGGCTTCTGGATGTCTCCTGACCCCACACTCAGCTTTTCAAGGTCTTTCTGCAACAGACTCTGTTCCAGCCCATTCTAGGGGTCAGTCAATTCAGGCTGCTCCAGATAAGGACAGCATCCTTGAAATAAACAGGAGGCATTTACACTGGGGCAAAAGCCCTTCCCTCCTCTTTGCAGGGCTATTTACTGGCTTCTCCTCGCCCCACCATGTAGATCAAGCCTCAGCTCCAACGAGGCACTCTGCCTTGGTGGTCTGAGGGTGGTATTAACAAAAATGCTGCTAGAACATGGGGAAGAGAGCCAGCTGGGTAACTGGACATTGCCTGGCACAAGCCAGCTTGGCTGGTCATACCAGTTAAGTTTGACTCACAGTCTTTCTGCCTAGCTTAGAGGTGCAGAGGAAAGCCAGAGTCATCGCAGAAGCAGCAGAATAAGCCCTTACATTGCTCAGTGCAAACTTCACTGACAGCAAAAAGATACTATCAAGAAAGCTACAATGCAATGCCTGGTGAGAAGCAGAAGTCTCCAGTAATACATCAGGATCTCCTCTCACATCCCAGGAAAAGAGGCCCAGCCTGAAAACAGCCATCAGTTTTCAACCCTCCTCCCTTGCCACATCCCACAACTCTGATAAAACAGCCCTACTGCACTGAAGCTGTAACACCAAGGAACCTGCACGTACCGTCCTGGCTGATGACCGTGGACTCCAGCATTGTTTCATTGCCACTGTCTGGTGCGTTGCCCCTGCTGGACTTCTCCTCGTGGCTCTGGCTGGCTGGGACAGAAATATGGGGCCGGACCCTGCTTTTCCGGGTGCTGATGCGTATGATGCCTCGGACCAGCCTGCATTCAGCATCCTGCTCATCCAGGTTGTAGTCCTGAGTTATGCTATTGATGAGGTCCGAGATCTTGTTGGTCTTCTCCAGGAAGACAGTGTCTGACGTGCACTTGGCCAGCTCATCGATCTGGTGGACGCTGAAGAGCTCTGTCAGCTTCTTGAAGATCAGGACGTCGATCTCCCTGCTGGACATGGAGCCATTCAGCTCACTGATGTCCAGGTCGGACTCGTGGAAGGAGTAATACTCCTCTGAACTCCGGTGGCTGCTAGGGAGTGGTGGCTTTTCTATGCTGTTCCTGAAAGGCTTCTCTGGCAGCAGCTCTTTGAAGTACGAATCTGATTCCAGGTGGTGGCTCACGCTCCTGTTCTGGTACACAGGAATGCCCTTCAGTTTGACGTCTGGGTAACTGAAACTGCTGCCCATGTGGGACTTTTTGATCTGGTTCCCATTCTTCTCGGTGGGAGAGACGTTGGCAGGGCTGTTGGGCAGCCGCCCGTTATAATCCCCGTTCTTGCCATCATCGGTGGAGGTCTCAGGAGGCCCTGGGTAGGGGATACAGACGCTGCAGTCCTGAAAGCAGCCCCCGCAGGTCACTATACAACACAAAACAGCCTTGTACGTGTTCCAGGCATGAGACAGAGAGGAACAGCAAAAGCTCTGGCTCGGGGGAGCTTCTGCTGAACCAGAGATAAAGGTGATCGTTTCTGCCTCTCTCCCGTTAGAGTCTTTGAGGTCAGCTTTGCGACCTTTCCTGTCCCGCATCTGCTGGGCTCTGGCGCGGCTCTGCTTGATTTCGGGCGTCGAGCCGCTGAGCACCTCCAGACTGACATCGGCCTCCTTGGACGGTCGGGTCCGCAGGGGCACGGCCTCCTGGTAGGGCTGG
Organism: Penelope pileata; assembly: GCA_013396635.1. NCBI lineage: Eukaryota > Metazoa > Chordata > Aves > Galliformes > Cracidae > Penelope > Penelope pileata. The sequence goes on from WBMW01001634.1 coordinate 111,571, forward strand.
TTCACCTGGCGGTGGCTGCTCAGGCTGTGGGGGGGTCCTGTTTTCCGGCCCAGCATGGCTCACTGCTCAGGCACCTTCCTTTCAGCAGATGCCTGAATCAGGAAAGAGATGCTTTAGAAGTTCCCCTTTTAAGGCACCAAGACCCCTGTAACCTTCAGAAGAGGTTTTCCTCGTGCTGCTGAAGAAGTCTGACTGCAGAGCTGCTGCCTCAAAGGGACCAACAGCAGCACAGCCACAGGTGGAGCCGGCAGAGACTCCAGAGGGAAAGTGTCCTCTCTTCAACGACTTCCCCTTTGCCTTGCATTCTTTGGGATTAAGCTGGGCTCTGACAGCACTTACCCATTTCAAAACACGCTGTGCCTAGGAGGAGATGACAAGTAATCGATCGTTATGCAACCATCAGCTCATACTCCAGATTATTTGATGCCACTCATATTCAGAGGATTTAGCAACGAGGGCATTACTAACAGCGATGAATTTTGCCAGTCACGGCCACGTTACACCAAAGACTTTGCTAGGAAGAGATCTGCCTTAAAGATCTTGTCAACAAGTTGCTCTCAGATCACGCCTCACGGGAGCAGGACTTGTACCAATCCCTGTTGCAGAAATCCTAGAGCAAGCTATCGGTTTTCCTCATTGCCAACACAACTCCTCCAGGAGCAAACTGTTTTTCTGGGGTACTGCTGTCACACTCAGACACCACAGATCCCACGAGCAGAGCCTGGCACGTTACAGCTCCCTGTTACAAAGAGCCCAGCACTGAGCAGTAGCGAGGGAAGTCAGGTCAAGGCTGTCACTCTCTACTTTCATCGCTGCTGCTTTTATCCCAGCCTGTGATGGGCCCCTAAGTTGTCCTTGGTTTCTAAGCTTCTTGGCTAGCACTGCTTTCACCCCCCAGAGAGCTTTTTAAATACTAATTAGGCCAATTAACAAACAGTGAGAGCCCAGCCACAGCTTAACCGTTTTTGGACTGTCCCTGCTGTATGCTTTCTATAGGGCACCTCAAGCATGAACATCTGTCCTTGTTAGAGCACTGCCTTTTTGCTTCAAACTTAAAAAGAGAAAAAAAGAAATAGAAGCAGTAACGTTGCCCTCACAAAGGGCAGACACAGACAGAAACAGACACAGACTGAAAAGGCTCCCCAGGCTGTTGTATCACAGCACTGCTTTCCAGGAACCTTTTGGCTCCATTAGCTTATAAAAATCCGTAAGTAGTGCACGTCTCAGGAGTTCCCTTTGCACATTCCTGGACAATGCATTAAGCACATGAGCCTCAGATGCTCCAATTTCAGTGCCAAAGAGGCAGAGCTCTCCAGACACAGCATCAGCGGAGAGTTTTGATTGCTTTCACTTCCCAGCAGAGGGTTTGAGTTGTTTCTCAGCTTCACCATCTTTGCAATGCAGTTCAAAACTGAAACAAAAACCATCAGAGCTGAGCTAATCACAGAAGTGCTCCCTGGGATGGTGCTCCTAACGCCGAGGTCTCAGCAGGAGACCCACCATATGCTGCCAGGAACATCACCATCACTTATGTAACCAGGGATAATATTCTGAAATTTCAAAGCATTGATGCAGAGGATTATCTCAGCTCTGCAGGGATAGAATTGCCAGCACAGAGATTACACCCCTCGCCCACAAACCCCCCCAGTCCCCAACGCCGTGCTTGGCCCCTCGGTGTGGCAGCACACGGCTCTGTGAGCACCACAGCCCTCCCCGGAGGGCACAGCCCATGGATGCAGCAGGTTCCTCTGGCAGAGGGTCCGAAGCACGCAGCCATACCCAAACACTGGGGCTGACACCCCCAGCGAGGCCGATACTCACGGGATGGTTGGGAGCTGCTGCTGTTCTCACGTATCTGAACGGAGAGGATCCTTGCAACCAACTCGAACATCTGCTTCAGGAGAGCAGCGTGGGAGTCGTGCTCTGAGAGTTACCCAGGGTCTAAGATCTTCATTGTTCAGAGGATGGGGCTTCCTTGGAAAGTTTCAAAAGAGCTCCATTAGGGTGCAGGCACACTTGATAAAGCCACACTGCCACTGTTTTTAGAAGCGAGGGAAGCCAAAGCACTCAGCCAACAGGGCCAGAGGGCCTGAATGCAGAGGACAGGACTCACACCCAAGTACAACTTGGACAGATGGAAGCACCACCAGCTTTAGGCTTTCCCACCCAGCCCCTCTGTGCAGCTCTGGCTGCTGGGCTGCCACGGGGACCACGGCCCAGAGCACCACGGATCTGCCTCACCCCGTGCCCTGCTCCTCGCCCCAGCCCAGGAGCAGCCCCGGGCTGGATGCTGGGGGCTCCGTGCCCGCACTGCACCCCCGGCCCAGCAGCACACCGAGCCCGGCGGGGCTCCAGCACGGCTCTTCTGCTGAAGGATCCCCCTCCTCCCCCCACCCAGGTGCCCACGGGGCGCCGAGGCCCGGCCGGGACGGGGGGGGTGAGGCCGAGGGCCGCCGCCCAGCGGAGCCGCTGTCCCGCAGCCCCGGGGGCACCGCAGCCGCGGGGACCCCCTCCCACC
>WBMW01001634.1:117177-134467 GCA_013396635.1 Penelope pileata
CCTGCAAGGTCTGGGGTCCTTGGGGGTACCTGAAGGGTTGTGATGGTTTGGGCTGCTGTGGATTTGGGGGATGTTGGGGGAACCCTGTGGGTCTGGGGTCCTGCGAGGCTTAGAGTTATGGGGGGGACCCTGCAGGATCGGGGGAGCCCATGGGGTGGGGGGGGGACCCAGCAGGGCCTGGAGTCCTTGGGAGTGGCTTAATGGGGGAGATCCAGTGGGGTCTGGGATGTGTGGAGTTCCTTAGGGGGCTCAGTGGGATTGAGGCACTCCAGGGGACCCAGCAGGGTCTGGTGACCTTGGGGTGTGCTCTGAGGAATGTGGGTGGCGGGGTCCCTGGGGGACCCCGTGGGGTTTGAGATGCTCGAGGGACCCTGCAGGGTCTGGGGTCCTTGGGTGTCTAGAGTTTGGGGGGGACCCAGTGGGGTCTGAGAACCCCTGTGGGGTTGGGAGACCCTGCAGGATCACAGGGTCTGGGGGCAATAAAGGAGAACCTGCTGTCTGCGGGCCCTGGAGGCAGCAGGTTCAGAGCAGCCGCTATGGGGCAGGGCCCCTTCCCCACTAAGCCCTAAAACATGCAGCAGGACACAGGGGGACCCAGCCTCACGCTGGGGCTTGGGTGCAGGCATTCAGCCTGGGCATGTCCCCCCCCCCGCAAGCCTCAGCAGGCAGTCAGGGGGCTGCCCCACATCAAAACAGCCACCTGGGGCTGGTGGGCTTTGGACTGTGCATCCTGTGCGGGCAGAGAGCAGGACAGGACTGCTCCTTGCTGTGACACCAACCCCATCTGCCTCCTGCGGGGCTCGGCTGGCTGCTGGACGTTGGGACTGCTCTGATGCTGATCAGGAGAATGATGCTCGGAGCTGGAAGTGCAGGGATGCTTTGAGCAAGTGTCCTTCAGGCACCCAATGTCACGCTGCAGTGCATCCTCGTGGGAGCCACACTGCAGCCTCTGGAGGGACTCAGAGGCATGCGGAGGTGGGCTCAGGACGGAGCAGAAGGCTTGTGCAGGACCACCACCTTGCTGTCCCCATCTGCCCCAGAGCTCCGTTGGGATGGAGGGCTCGGACCCAGCTGGCCCCATAGCATCGTCCCCATCCTGCAGCTGCCATCCACCAAGATGGGCTCTCGCTTTGCTGCACCGAGCTTCCGCAGTGGCTTTCCTTGGAGGCTGCATGAATCCTGCTGGAAGACAACAACTCAGCTTTTCAAAAAAAAAAAAATTAATTTAAAAAAAAAAAAAAAACACTCGGGTTGGGTTGGGGTAAGGAGGGGGATCTCACTGACTCATGAATGTGCCGCGATACCTTCCTGTGACAGCAGGTCTGTTGTGTAAGCCTCGCTTCTCGTGCCCGCGCCGCCTGGTGCTGCCGCCCGCCCCTGCTCCGCAGGGCACACGCAGAAGTAAACTTTGATAGATTATATTCACTGTGTGCACTGTCCTTAGGTGCTGGCTGGAATCTACCCAGGAGAGTGATTAGAGTGGGGATTAGCAAAAAGCCCCAGCTTGTAATTAATATCAGGGTGGATTTCTCTGATGATTGACCTCTTCCTTCCTCCAGGCGTGTGGGGATGTAGGAAATGTCACAGGGGCTGCCAGCAGCAGAAAGTGGCACTGTGGGCATCTGGGGCTCTGTGGGGCCATGCTTATAATGTATGTACACATACATATGCACAGACTGAGTCTGTCCTAAAAAATTCTTACCATGAGGCCACAGTCCAACGTGCACACAGATGTGCTGGGAATGTGACAGAGCAATCTCTGAGCATCAGTGGGACTTCACATTAACACAGCCAGGAGGCAGTGCTGTGTCTCCTGTTGATCCCCGTTATCAGGTGGGGGGTTCTGTCTGGGTGCTGCTGGGTTTTGTGCTCCCCATGCTCCTCACCCCCCACCTGGGTGCTCCCTGCTCCTGCCCTTGTGTGCTCAGCTGTAATCCCGGGCATCCTGCCTCAGAATGGGGAGCTGTTAATGGCAGCTTATGGGGCTCAGCCAGGGGAAAGGACATGTTATCTCTCCCAGGTTTTCAATTAATAGTATGAAATGCACAGCTTGGGCTTAAATCTCTTGGTTTCCCCCCCCCTCTCTGGTGATTATTTGCAAATCAGCTTTTGACCTGATTAGAGCAGAACCTACTTAAAGGAATTGCTGGGAGAGACCTTAAAAAAATAAACTAAAAAGCCGCTCCATTAAAAGAGGCAGAACAAAACCATTCAGAACCCTTCAGCACAATGATTCCTGCCCACCCTTTGGTCTCGGTGCAGTTACAGCCTCATCACACCGTGTTCCTGCAGCATCTCCAGCCAGAACGTTACAGTCATTTCCCTTCACACATGCTCATGTTTTCCTACCAGCCAGGGCAGCTCGATGCTGTGAGTGAGGGCTGGGGAAGAGCAAGAAGAGATCCCAGCTGTCCTGACAGCTAGGGGGGACACAGCCCCTGCACCCCAAACCTTGTGAGCCCCCAGGCCACGGTTTTGGCTGTGGTGTCTGTAGGTAAACCCTCACCCTGTGCCTTCTGTGGGGTGCTACCATTCCCCATCCCGCTGGGGCTCCCCAAAGCTGTGCTGTGCCCACGCATCCAGGCTGGTTCCCTGCAGGGATGGAGCTGGTCTGGCCATCAGCACCCCAACGCCAGCTGGGGAATGTCCCAGTTGTGTTTTGGGATGCCCTGTACAGCATGGAGCAGGAGCCCTGGGTCACCCCCAAAAGCTCTGCTGGCACCACCACCGCCATCCCTTAGGGGGCATCATGGGGGATTTGGGGCCCAGATTTGGGGGAAAAACCCACAACACCCCCAGCACGTGGCCAGAGGGGACCCTGCTCCCTCCCTTCCCACATCCCCTGCCCGGGGGGGCACAGGGCTGTAAATAACCCCACGCACTGCTGCCAGTGATGCTGTTACATAAAGAGAACCCGCTGCCTTTTAACGAGATTATTTTGTTACAGAAAACAACTTTCTAGGAAAAAAAAAAAAAAAAGCTAATGCCTAAGCCCAGCTGATCTGCTTTCTGCTCTTCATTCCGTCGGGTCGGTCCCGGGGCAGCGCGGGCACGGCGTGGGGCTCCCGCTGCAAAGCGGGGACACCAGAGGGCACTGCAGCCCGAGCCGAGCCGCTGCGCGGGGCCGGGGCGCGGCGGGGACGTCCCCTCGGGGTCCCCATCCACGTCGGGGTCCCCACCACAGCGTGTTGCTTTCCTCTTGGGACACCCCAGTCTGCAATCTCCCCACACTCCCGCTTTACTCCCTTAAAAGCCGATTAGAACCCAATTAGCCCCAGCAGGTGGGAATTGTCCCCCCCTCCCTGATTTGCCCCTCTGAGCACCTGAGCCCTGCCTGCACGATTTTGGGAGGAGGCTGGAGGCATCACATTGGGTCTTCAATGTTTTTTTTTTCTTTTGCCCATGTGTCCAACCCCAGTGGTGATAAAAGTGGGGCTGGGGATGCACCTCAGCACATTTTTGGACAACCCAACCCCAAGGACAGGGACGTCACTGTGGAGTCTGCAGCCACCCTGGGTGAAGCTGCTGCTGCCTGAGGCCATTTGGGACACCCCTATCCCCATCATCCCATCAACCCTGTCCTCACCACAATGTCACCTCCTGTCCCACCACCCCTTGTCCCCATCACCCATGCTGTCCCCTCGCAGCCCTGGGGGTTTCCAGGTCTCTGGAGCCTGCAAGTGGCCTCCGGGTGGAATCCCTCACCCCTGTGCCTGCCTCACTGTGCTAAGCCCATCTTGTTCCACTTCCCTTTCCCCTGCTAAGCTCTTTAAGTCACTGATCTGGTTAAACCGTAGCGATCAGTTTGTTTTGCCCTGCCAAGTTAATGTACCTAATTCCTGGCTGCCTTTCTCCCAGCCTGCTTGGGGATGCTCAGAGGATGCACTGGGGATGCTCAGAGGATGCTCAGGGGATGCTCTGGGGATGCCCTGGGGTTGCTCAGGGGATGCTTCAGACCTCGTGGCGTGGGATCTATGTGCCACCTCTCTGTGGTTCTGCCCAGGCACCCCAATCCCAGCAGGGCTGCAGAGCTGCAGAAAGTGGTTTACTTGGCCTCATCCCCTTCCCTGTGTCCCGTCTGCATTTTTGTCTGTTGAGAAAGGTTTTCTGCAGGCGTTTGGGCAATTGGTTAAGGGAATCACTTCATGGAAATGAGGCAATCAGCCCTGCTACCAGCGAGCTCTGGGCTGTGGTTTCTCCTAGCCTTCTTCCTTCCAGGAAGGTTGGACAGGAGAAGGCCATTGGGCAACAGCAGGGAGCGTCCAAGCTGTGATTTTCCAGGGTTCACATATCTCTGCCTGCTACCAGGCTGGGCTGAGGCACCCCACAGCCTCTCCCCATGGGGCAGCGTTGCTATTTTCAGCCCTAAGTTGATCTCACGCCTCCGCCTGCGCTGCAGCCCCTGCCCACAGCCCATGGGTGCTCTGCGCTCTGTCCAGTGCTGCTGGGCACCTCCATGGGCTGTGAGCTGGTGACTGAGCATCCCTGCTCTGCTCCTTTTAGGTTCCCCCATGCCAACAGATGCCAAATCCGCCTGGGGAAGAGCGATGGAGGGAGGGCTGCACCCCAAAATAACTCCACCACGTGTGCAGCGTGTGCCCTCAAAGGGCAAGGTGCACGGATTGCCTTGCTTGCTGCCCATGCCACGCACAGTGGGGCTGGAGGAGGTGGGAACGGGTCCCCCTGCACCCCTATAAATGTATGTTAAAGCCACTCCCCTGCAAGGACCTATGGAGCTGGAAGCTGTGCTGAGTGAGGCAGTGCCCTGCGCGTTCTGTGGGGCTGTGCATGCTGATCCTCAGCAGTTCGACCTGACGGGAGCCCTGTAACCTGATTGTGATTCATTAAGGGTTTTACAGAGATTAATTGCCCAGAGCACTGACTGTTACTCGCAGCGGCAGGGTCACTGCTCCCCTGCTGCTGCCTTCCCCGGTGCTACGGCCTCAGGGCTCTGCTTCCCTGCGAGGAGCTCCAAAAATCGCTGTGATATAACCTCCAAATTGGGGAAATAACCCCCAAATTGCAAAAAGAACAGGATTCTGGGGTTTGGGTTCTGCCCTCCAGAAGTGGAGCGGGGAGAGGCAGCACTGAGGGTTCTGTTCACACCCCAACATCAGCATCGCAGCGCTCCAGAATCTGGTGAACCATGGCTCCAGAATTTTGGGAAAAAGGCCCAGGTTTTTGCAACCACGGCGTTTGAAGGGAGGCTTGCCCAAGCACCCAGGTGCTCTGGCACAGTGAGACACGGGTGTTCCCCAGGGCTCGGGAGGTCCCATCAGCACTGATGCCACCTCCCATAGGGAACCACGCGACAGCAGTGCTGTGAGCACACACGGGGATAGGATAGAAGACAGAAAGGTGAAAGAGAGAAAAGCATCATTACCCAGTCCTATTTTCATCCCCTTTTTCACACCAGCGAGCTCATCCCCTGCCACCACGACGTAGGGCTGTGGCTGTGACATGGGGGGGACGATGCCAGCAGGAACCCCTGCACCCCCGGGGCACCAGGAGCCAGCAGCAGCCCCGGCTGACGCGGGGGCTATATCGGTCAGTGACGGGCAGGAAAGGAATCCACGGAGGGAAGCCAAGCACAGGCTCTGCTCAGCGCTCCCGACCGCCGCTCCTCTTATGGAGAGGAGCAGGAGGGAGCAGCTCCCGTTATGGAGAAGCCCTGGGGAAGCCCTGGCTCGAACGAGCTCCCCGCAGGGCCCCATAGGACACGGTGGGGACGTTGTGCTGGGGACACCGTATCCATGGCTGCTGGTGCCTCCTGGAGAGGAGGAGGAGGAGGAGGAAGAGCTGGCAGTGGGAGGCTGGCAGCATGAGGCCGCTGAGCTGCTCCTGACACCCGATCGGTGCTGACCTCGATGCTCGGGGACAGGCAGCCTGGCCTGCCAGCTCTGCCCTGCCTAAAGGTGACACGGGCATGCGCAGGTGGCAGCGGCCGCGGTGCTGCTGGGTGCCCGGCGTGTCGGGGCTGGCAGCAGTGAATCAGCCCTCACCTTTCCCAAGGGTGCAATTCCCAGCTCCAGCATCACTTCTGGGAAAGCCAAGGACAGGTGAGGGCTGCGCCGTTCCCAGTGGCAGGGCCCCTCTCGCTGCCTCGGTGCCACCTGGGGGGCTTTGGGGTGTTCAGTGGGGTCCCCCTCCATGGGCTGGGGCTGAGCACCCGCTGTGCTCCTTGCAGCAAATGTGCAAGCTGCAAAATTGCACTCAGAGAGAGAGAGATGTTGCAGCAAGCACAGCCCTGCTGCTCACAGCAGAAGGTCAGGGACACCCCGGCCTTGTCACGGTGGCAGCAAGGAGAGGGGTGAAGCTGAGCTTTGCAGGAGAAATAAATGACAGCAGTGTCTGGGTGGTGCCCAGCTGCTGTACCCAGGAGGATCTGCACTGATAAACCAATAAATATTTTGCTCTGTGTTGTAAGTTCAGGAGTGCTTTGGGGTGGGCAAGCTATCACAGCTATTTGACAGCCAATGTCACCAGCGTTGAGAAGTGGCAACGTGTGACATCCCTTCCTGGCATTGCTCATTTCACGGTGATGGATTTTGGGATGGATTTGGGGCACTGAGAGCACCGTCACAGCCCCAATCCTCCCCTGCTGCTGCCCAGCACCAGCCAGGAGCGATGCCCCTTTGCAATTAAACCTTCTTTGTGCAAACCCACGGAGCATAGAAAGGTCTGCAGGCAGCTCAGCGTGGCACAGGGCAGGGCACAGCTGAACCCCCGGGCAGGGTCCTGCTCCCCAGAGCCGCTGCCGTGCCTGGAGCCGGGGCAGTGGACGCCCCTGCTCGTTCCCACGTGTTGCTGCACTGCTCAAATATTTGCTTTGGAAAGCATTGCCTTGCCCCGAGCCCCGCAGCCAAGGCTGCCTCTGGCTGCTAGCACCGGGCATGGGGAGGGATCCTGCCCTGCTACCACTGCAGCACCCACAGAGCTGAAAAATCCCCGGAGAAGGATGGAGCGGGGTGGTGAGCAGGCCAATGCCCCATCCTGCAGCACCCCAATAGCTCGGGGCCATCACACGGTGCATCCCATTGGGATCCCCGAAACCCAGGGAGACCCCTGCAGAGGGCAGAGCCCTGGCAGGGGCTGCCCAGCTGCTGTGCGCTCCTGGGGGGAAATCCCACCGCTTTGGGCTATTTTTTCAACTCTCTGTTGTTACAAACACGCTTTGATCTCCCCTTGCAGCAGGAGAAGGGTTCTCTGATGGGAGCAGGGTGCTTTTGGGGCCGGAATTTGGGGCAGGGGCCCTTGGCCGCAGCGTTCTGTGCTCCTGCAGTGCTCCCCAGCCCTGGCCTCCGCGCTGCCGGCCCCGGGAGCTGGAACAGCCCTCGGTGTCTGGGACACTGCCCTTTGTTTCGGAGAATAAAGTTAGCGCTGTTACTCAGCCTGTCGCTATTCCAGCAATTCCTGCCTCCACTTTCGCTCGGCAGCAGGAAACATTCCGGCCCGCGGCCGCCAAGAGAAACACGCAGGGGGGGTGGATGCTGCGGGGATGCCGTGGGGTGGGCATCGCACCCAGCCCCATGGGAACGGTGTCGTGCTGCGGTTCCGGGCTGTGCTTTGTCCTTCTGGGTCGTTTTGGTGACTCTTCGTGGATGAAATGATATAATTGTGATTTGTCTCTTGGTTTTTGCTGGATAAAGCCTTGATGTGGGGTTTTCTGTACCCCGAAAGAGCCCATTCCCAGCACAGAACTGGGAGCCTGACCCATGTCTCCTGTGTTCATGCATTGGACACGCAATGCAAAACGCTGTCACCGCTGCAGGATGGGGACCGGGGCACCCCAGGGACCGCTGTGTGCTCAGGGGATGGCACAGCCCTTCCTTCTGCAAAGTGCAGTTGGACTGGGTGATCTTGGAGCTCTTTTCCAGCCTTAACGATTCTCTGATCCTGCACCCACATCTCTGTGCTTTAAGCACATGGAGACACTGATGAACTCCTTATGCTGATGGAGAGCCCCCCCGGACCCACACCCCTATGGGTGCTGCCCCACAATGTGAGCAGAGACAGGGTGGGATCCCATGGACATGGGGCAGAGCCACTGCCACCACTGCAGTGTCCCCTCCCCACCTGGGGACGTGCCCCGTGCTGGCAGGTGACAAGCAGCCCCCAGGATGGGTGTCAGCCTGGCCCTGGGTGATGTCCCCACAACCATGGGACGTGGGTGAGGAGAGCCAGAGGACGTGGGGGTGGGGTGAAGTGTTATCACCCAGTGCCACCAATTTCCATGGAAAGTTCTCCTGATGCCAACAGGGCTTTCGGGGCCACCTGGGGCTGTGTTATCTTTCTGCCCACTTTCTGCCCTCCTGATAGGCAGAGCAAACAGCCTTCTGCCCCGCACACACTCGTGCTGCTCTCCTGCTTTTACCTTCAGAGAAAAAAGGCAGCAGCATCGATAAACCCACGCTGGGGTGTGAAACAAATCCCCAGAGCCCATGGGTATGGGTGTGGGTGATGCTGTGCTGCTGCAAAATCCTACATGGGAAGGGAGCAGGAGCTTTTTGGGGCTGTGCTATTTCCTCTTCCATTCCTGGCAGGAAGACAGAGAACTGAAACTGAAAGCCAGGCTGGAAAGCAGAGAGAGCCATCGCCCGTGGTTTGGTGGCACAGAGGTAGTGGTGTCCCCAGCGTCCTCCTGAGAGCCAACAGCTCTCTGCAGGCAGATCCAGCCCTGAGGGTCTGGGGCACCCCCTGCCCACATATCCAGGCGGTGACAGCAGAGAGGGGACCCTGCCCTGTGGTCCTTTTGGGGATGTTCCAGGACAGTCCCCATTCAGAGCTCCCTGGGGAGCTGCTGGCATCACACCCTCCTCAGCATCACTGCATCTGGGGGTGAACACCTGGAGAACAGAGCTCCTTCTGCAGGCACAACCCCACAAACCACTGAAAGCCCTCAGGAGAACCCCATGCCAGCGGCTTTTATCCGACCGACCAGGGCTGGGCGCACAGACACGGAGCTGTGGGCTCAGGCACAACCCCAGGGCACCACAGCCCGCGCCCGGGGCTCTGCGCTACCAGGGCCAGCGTGGAACAAAGGGAGGTCAGAGCCTGGGAACGGCCTTTGCCAGCCCCAGGGACATTAAACAAAGCCCGGAGACCATTGTCCCTGTGTCAGCCCCGCAGGTCAGCGCGGGTTTGATCTATGGCCCGGGGCAGCAGAGGGAACGCTCCCTGCTGAGGGCTTGGCAGCTCCCTGCTCTCTGGGCACCACAAACCCCAAATTTGGGGCTGAAACGGGGCTCAGGGCTCACTTCCCCCCTCCCTTTCTCCCTTTCTAAAAGATGACAAGATTTTCTCCCCGTGCTCCAGCGTAACGTCTGCAGTGTGACCTCCAGTGCTCAGGAATGAGGGGGAAACCACGGATGCATCCAGCAGCTCGGAGCCTGGCAATGTCCTCCATTCCATTTTTTCCAGTGGAAAAGTGCTGCTGAAAGGTCAAATTTTTTTGGCTACCGCTTTGCCACCGCCCCTGGCTGATGGGAGAGCACAGCCGGGCACGTTGCTGTCCCCAGAGCACCCTGACCCACCGGAGCAGGCAGCGGTGGAGCCAATTAAAAATGCAGAAGAGCCCCTTGGCTTTGCAGCACCGCGGTGTCGGCCCGTGCTGAGGGCAGCAATGAGCCCAGCATCTGCACTCACCGTGGCTCGTGCATTTTAGAAACCGGTCAACTGAGCCTTATAATTGCACTGTAAAGCAAAGCCATTTTAATGGTGCTATCTGCTCTCCTCAGCTCCTCCGATAACCCCAGAGCTGTGTACATAAATTACATAAGTAATCTCCTATACTGCGCCCAGAGCCCATGCTGGGAGAAAGCAGCCAGGACGCAGAGGTTGCTGTAATCTTGAAATACTCAAAGAACAGGGCACGGCCAGGTGGATTTATTACCTGCTGGCAGCTCTGCTCCAGCCGGGGCTGGCTGAGCCACCGAGGAGAAATCCAAACAGAGGCACAGAGCAAACAGCCGCGCTGCCACGGCTGCTCCTTCCCCGCCCGCCAGCCCCTTATCGCTGCTGCTTTCCAGGTTTGGGGTTTTCCTGGTGCTGGGAGCACGAGCGGGCAGTGCCCTTTGCTGGCAGTGCCCTTTGCTGGCAGCGTCTCGGGGACACCCAGAGAGGTGCCTGGGGCCGGCTGAGCTCTGAGCATCCCCAGGCACGGAGCAGGATGTGCTTAACGCCCTACAAGGATGCAGCCTGTGTGTCAGTGCTGGTGTGTCCTGGAGTGTCCTGGAGTGTCCTGGTGTGTCCTGGAATGTTCTGGAGTGTCCTGGTGTGTTCTGGTGTGCTCTGGAGCATTCTGTAGTGTTTTGCAGTGTCCTGGAGTGTCCTGGAGTGTCCTGGAATGTTCAGGAGTATCCTGGAGTATCCTGGAGTGTCTGGGCATGTCCTGGTGCATTCTGGAATGTTCTGGCGAGTCCTGAATTGTTCTGGAGTGTTCTGGAGGGTCCTGGTGTGTCCTGTAGTGTACTGGTGTGTTCTGGAATGTTCTGGAGCGTTCTGGAGCGTTCTGGAGTGACCTGGTGTGTCCTGGCACACGGGTGTGCAGTGGGGCTTGGTGCAGCGGGCACTGGAGGGCTGAGCCCCACGTGCAGGATTACCCCCCCCAGGCTGGGTGCAGCAGAACGGGTCAGAGCGCAGGGTGCAGGGACAGGCAGGTCCTCTCCTCACCCATCCTTACTGCCCAGGCTTTGTGCTGCGCACGCTACCCCCTGTCCTGGTTGGGTTGGGGCTGGGACCACGGTGGGCTGGTGGCAGCTGTGTCCCTCAGCCCCTGCAGCCTCAGTGTGTGGCTGGAAAGGGAACATCTGCCAGGATGGTCCAACCCTGGGCACAGGGGATGGGTCATTGTGGCACCTCTGTCCATAGGGAGCTGCTGGGATGGGAAAGGAAAGAAAGGAACCATGGGCTCTGCATCCCCTCCTGACACCCAGCGCCGCATGGACTGTGCCCTACAGCACCTCCAGGCACCCCATTTCACCACGAAGCACAGCCAGCTACACCGATGTTTCAGGCACCCCATGGGCTGCAGCCATGGTTCAGGGCATCCCTTAACGCTCCAGGCTGCTAAATACCCCCTGGATCAATATTGCAGCTCCCAATAATCACCCAGCAATCACACAGCTGCTCCAGTCTGAGCAGAGTCCTTAATCCTTCCCGAAGGCTCCGTGAGGCGAACCCACATGCCTGGGCAGGAGCTGAGGGAGACCCTGAGCATCCTGCAGCAAGGGGAACCCCACGGCCACGGTCTCAGTGCTGGGCTGCCCTGCAGCCAAATGCTCCCGGGGGAGCACTGGCCCAGCCCTGCCACACACAGCTCATCCAGCTGGACCAGCTCCCAGCTGCCCAGCCAAGTCCAGCTGGGGCCAGGCTGTGCAGCATATGAGGGAGATGCAGAACATGTGTCCTGCTGTCCTGTCCTGCCACCCTGTACCACCAGGCCATTCTGCCGTCCTATCCTGCCATCCTGATCTGCCATCCCATCCTGCCACCCCGTCCCACCATCCCATCCCTCACCACTTCCCGGTGCTGCAGCCCTGGAGCATCCTCCTCGGATCCTGTTGAGGACACGGCATCACTGCACTCCAGCACCATGTGCCCGCAGCGTGCTCCATCCCTGCACCCCATCCTCTGTGTGCACACACACCCACGCACCCAGGGGAGCTGCACAGCTCCTTTCACCCCGCTAATCCCCACCAGCAGCTGTAGGGCAGCTTCAGCTCTCACCCCCTCGGGCAGCTATAGGGCATGGGGCATGGCAATGGGCTTTCCCCGACACCCACGGGCTGGTGAGGCTCAGGGCTGATGGAGTTTGGGGACAGCCACTTTGGAGATTTGAAGTTTGGGACCTTCCCCTTGCAGCAGGATGCGGAAGGAAGAGGCTGTGGGAATGTGGCACAGTCCCACGTGCAGACAGATGTGGCACACAGCTGGAAACCCTGGGGGGGCTGCACTGCTCCAAGCCTGCTCAGCTCTGGGTTGTTCTGTGTCGGAGCACGGCCCGCTCGCTGCTGGGCAGGGGATGCTCTGCCACGGGGTGCAAGGGGCAGAGGCTGTCTCCATCACACCTCCAGCTCCTCTGCCCCTGTTGATGGCTCTATCAGGGAGAAACCCTTCTGCAGGTGATTAGGAACACAGCAGCTGCTGATCTGCGGATAAAACAGAGAGAGAACCCTGACAGCCCCAGTGCTGGGCAGCACGAAGCCATGCGTCCCCCCCAGGCTCCTCCGTGACTGCATGAAGAAGCGAGGAGGAAAGAAACGTGGCAGCGATGGGGCTAATGAGAGGGTGGATTTCCTCAATTAGAGGATAACGCTGGTAATCCTGGCTTTAAAGGTTTATGCAAATGGCAAGCACTGGGAGGGGGAAGCTGTGACCCTTCCCAGCTCTGCAGCCCTCTGGTAGAGATACATTGGAGGGGGGTGCATTGCCCTGGGGGCTGCTAGGGATGAGATGGGGGAAACCCAAGGGATGGGACACGGCTTTGACACCCATCCAACCACACTCATCCTCAGGGCTCACGGGTCGAGGTTGGACCCTGTGCCATGCTCAGCACAGCCCGGCTGGATAAAACTCATCACACGGTGACGAGCGCGCAATTATCGCCATTAGGGCTGACCCTCGGTGATGCCAACCTCCATTCCCCGGGCGTTACTGGGAGTCCCTCCCAGGTGAGCTCAGCTGACGTGGGAGCACAGGGATGGGGCGTTACTCACCATGGGGCACCTGCAGCAGGTGAGGCAGAACATCCCAATCCAGCCCCAAATTAGCACTTGGGGTTCAAAGGCTGCGCTCTCCAGAAGGGATCACAAAGCCATAACCCCATCAGCAGCACTGCAAATGGCAATGGGGTCCCACCCAGGAGGGCTGCACCCCCCCAGCCAGCCCCATTAGGGTCTGCTTTTAGTTCACCCAGCACGGCAGCACTGCTCACGAGCTCGCTGCTAAACCACGGGCAGACAATTCTCCTTTCTCGCAGCAGCTGCTGACCCCTGAGCCTCGTCGCAACCCTCCTGCAAAGGGAATCACAGGCTCGGTGCTCACGCTGGGAAATTGCAGCGTTGGGGCCGGCTGCTGCCACCCGAGGAGGGGCAGGGGAAGGAACAGGCTCGACTCGTTGCGCTGACGTTGGATGAGGGCGGTTAGCGAGTGGCACGTTAGCATCACGTCCAGCCTTTAAGGAATGCACGCGGGATTCATTAGGGGAGCAGTCGTTAGGTGAGTCACGCCGAGGCCATGCGGATTGAAGCAGGATTTGGAGCCCAAGCGACCTGTAATTGCACCTTAGAGGAGGGATGCTTGCAGCAATCCTGCTGCGGGGAGAGGCAGGAGGGCGGCAGGGGCGAGGTGCAGCCAGCCCCTCATTAAAGCACCGGGCAAAAAATGTAGGGCACAGCAAGGCCACGGGGAGCCCTGCTGCTGGCCCTCTGGAGGCAGGGTGACACTGCTCCTGCGGGAGCTGGGGGTCAATAGCGGCCCGATAAGGAGGGTAAACACGCCGTGGTGGCAGCACGGGGCAAGGATCAGCTGGACAGCTGGGCAGGCAGGTGAAGCCATCCTGTGGGGAGATGCTCCCGTCCTCCAGGGAAAGGAAACGTCGCTCTCTGCCCAAGGACGGGGAGGTGGGAACGGCCCTTTCGTTCTTGGCTGTGAAATTCTGGAAAAAGGATGTGAGCCCAATGCACGTTCAGTCTTGTGCGGGTGTTATCTCTGTCTGATGTGCATCCCCTGGCACTGCTCCAGCCCAGTGCCCGTCTCCAAAACCACGCTCCCACCTACAAACCCTCTCCTTGCCCCTTAGCTCTGCTGTTCTCATGTTGGGAATGGGAATCTAATGGGGCAGAGGGCACACGGACCCCTCAAACCCAACCCCACTGCCTCTCCCCGTTCCGTTGTGCAATGCTCGAGGCTGCGGGCGGCCTCTTTTGTTCCTTTCCTAAGAAAACACGGCTTGGCGGGGGCTGCCAGTCATCCCCGAGGAACGCTGGGTGCCAGCAGATGATCTCCATCCCATCTGTCAGCTGTCGAGTTGCTACACGCTGGCACAGCCCGGCTGCACCCAGGTGCTGGGTGGAGAGCAGGGGTGCTGCGGTGGCACACGGTGCTCCCTGGGAGCAGCAGGAGCCTCGTCCCCACTGCAAAAGCAACCAGGAGAGGGGCAGGGAGGAGAGGGGCAGGGAGGAGGAGGTGCTGGTTTTGACGCACATAGGTGCACCCTGGAGCCAGGATGACGTCCCAGAAGGAGTAGGTGAGCAGCTCTGCCCCACTGGTGTCTTCCTGGGGTGCCTAAGGATGGAAGGGAGCACCTACATTCCCAATTTAGTCACTTTGCAACCAGTCAGGGTGCTCGTCCCGCTGTCAAAGCCTAATTTCTAGCCAAAATGCACACACCCCACACCCACAGAGGGGACAGAAAGCCTCTTAAACTCCCCCTGCCTCCAAACCAGCTCTGACCTCAGCTGAGCTCCCCTTTGCAGCCCTTCAGCCTCACCCAGACGTCACGCTCAGCACAGCAGCACCTTGCACGTTTCACCGCTCGTGGGCGAGCACCCCGTGCACCCCGGGGCTCTGCTCAGCCCCCAGCCCGTGCCACCCACGGCAGCTCAGCGCCGTCCCGGCCCCGCTGCCCTCCGGGCATGCACGGATCAATGAAGCATTTGTCTCGTGCTTGGCACCAGGCGTCAGAGCGCAAGGGTCCGTGCGCCGGAGCGCCTGAACACAGCTATAAATGGCAAGAGGAGCCGCACAGACGGGCTGCTCTCTCGGTCGCCGCGATCTCAAATAGCACGGCTAACACCCGCGCTGCCCCAGCGGCTGCCGAGGGAGGAGCTCCAGCAAACTGCTGGAGACGGGGAAGCTGCAGCCCGAACCCAGGCGGTGCCACTCGCAGCCTGGAGGGGATTAAGGACAGCTGAAAGGTGGGAGCAAGATGCTTCTTGCACTCTGGAAACCTGAGACAAATTCCTCCCGTTCCACCGAGCTTGGCCAGACCTGCTTCCAGAAAAGCAGTTCTGCAGCTGTGAGCCCTGCACTGCGAGTGGATCTGCCTGGTGCAGGGGATAGATACAGAGCTGCAGCTTTGGGCACACGGAGGCACCCACCAGGAGATGCTCTGCACCCAGACCTCAGTGGGCTCTCCCACTCCTCACTTTGCTGGGAACCCAGACCACGGGCATCACATCCAGGGGCTGAAACCAGGGGCAGAGCCACGAGCCCTGCAACAGAGCAGGGAACCCTGTCACACAGAGCACCCACAGCACCCTGGAGACCTCCAGCAGCCAAACTGCTCCATGCTGCCCTTCGTTTTTTGTGGGGAGGGAACCAAAGCTGCACCAGCAGTGGGGACTGAAAGCCTTTCCTGCATGCCCCTGGTGCCAGGGTCCTGCTGTGGGCACTGCACAGAGCCCAGGCTCTGGAGGAGCACCCATCAGTGCAACCACAGCCCAAGTGCTCCATCACCCTCTGTCCAAAGCAAAAAAACAGATCCAGGCTGTGGAGAGAAAAAAAAAAAGTATGGTTTTATTTGACAACGAACAAAAGAGGGATCCAAATCTCGGTTGTAAACACCGACAGCTCCTTTCTGACCACAGCTAGTACTTTCCACGAGCATCCCTTTGTGTCGCCTGATCCGCCCCAACAATGGCAGCCGACGCTGTCAGGGCTTTTGCAGCTCTGCACCGAGCAGCTTACCCAGCAGCACAGCACCCATAGGACCCATGGCTGGCAGGCAAGCAGCCAGCACCCCCAGCAAAGAGCTCAGGACCGCTCCTGCCCACCAGACCCTTGGGGAAGGCAGATTTGTGCTAGAAAAAAGCATGCATCCCGTCTTGCTGTGCACAGGGAAGCAGAGCTCACAGAGCAGCTCTGCAGAGCCCAGGGACAATCTGCATCCAGCCCAGCAGGAACCACCCAGGGCTGACATCAGAGGGAAGCTCAGCCCCAGGACTGCCAGAATTTGGAGAAGCAGAGCCAGCGAGTTTGTCCCAAACAAGGACTGGCATGTTGTCAGCTTGATTGTTGCGGTGGAACCAGAACTGCCTGTAGCTCTGCAAGGGGAAGTGAAACTGCAGCTCGGGCTGGAGGGCAGCCAGGCTGGAGGAGCTCACACCCAGCTCCAGCCATCGAGTGGGAACCTGGCCTCAGCTCTTCTGGAAGATAAAGCTCCAGGAGCTCCTCTCCACCCTTCTAAGGGAACCACCTTGCAGCTGGGGCAGCGACAGAGCACAGCAGAGGAACACATTGGCCATGGCCATCAGCAGGAGGCAATGATGGGAAGTGGGAGCAGCAGCAAGGGGCTCCCAGCACAGCCCCTATGGGACCTCAGCTGGTGACACCCATGGGGCCACCAGGAACAGGGAACACCACCAAGGAACAGTGTTATAAACAGCCATCTCCCAACCACAGAACACCAGCTACGTGCCCCCAGGCTTCGCGGCACCTCAGCATCAGGGATGAAGGACCCTGGAGCAGAGTCTGGACCCCAGGAACCACTTTGCTCAGCCCTGGTTCTTCTGGGAGTAGGGGCAGGGGTACCACCCCCCTGCCCTGAGGGACAAGCAAATGAAAATCCAACAGATTTGAATACACTGTATTTATTTGTAACAGATTCTAAAGAATCTAGTGAGTCTATGTCAAGCCCATCGCATGACAAGTGATACAGGTGTAGGAAAAAAAACATTTAAAACAAAATCAAGTGCCATTCAAGCTACTGGAATCTTCCAAATGCCCCCTCACAGGAGGCAGCACAGTATCACTGCAAGATCTAGAAAATTCAGATTCAACCCATTCACAGAGCCCCACCACGCACACTCCATAAATCAAAAGTGCAATCTCAACATAGGCTGCCCTGCAGAGCTGTGGGCTGCAGGAACTCCTGACATCTTCAACAGGAAGGAAGGAATCTCAGTTAGTGCATCTCTGTTGTTGGGGGCAGAGAGTAAGAAGCCTGTTTAAAAAAAAAAAAGCATGCTACATGTTGTTTGTCTGAAGTTTAAAATGAGAGAAGTCCTCCCTCAAAGCCATGGAAGTGGCACACACAGGATCTCAAAGGCAGCCCTCGAGCAGCTCTACCTTGCACTGAGCAGCCCCAGCATGAGGACAGGCTCTGGGCACTAAGGAGCTGCTGAGGGTGCTGGAGTCTACACCTGAGCTCTGCCCACAAAGGCCAAGCTGCTCTGCAGGACACCATGGTTACCCCTGCAATGCTGCACCATCCCTGGTGCTTCCCCTCCAGCACCTGGGAAGTGAGGCTGGACCCACTGGAAACTGCTTGGTTAGTTCATGCTAAGTG
>WBMW01001634.1:148549-172491 GCA_013396635.1 Penelope pileata
CAAACAGCCAGGGGAAAAAAAAAAAAAACACTAAAAATTAACATTAATTTATTAGAATATTCATGAAAAAAAAACCACCCAAGAATCTCTTTACACGCGTGTTGTTTTTCTTTTCTTTTTTTTTTTTTTTTACAAGAGAATTTCCATTGCTTATTGTTTTCCTCCTGGACACAGAGCAGGGCGCAGGCACACACACACACAGCAACGCGGGGCCCGGGGCCGAGGTGCTGGGATGCACGAAGGCAGCGGGACAGGGACGGCGCGTGGCAAGGCACGGAGCGGGGACGGGGAGCCACCCACCCCACGGCACGGGGTGGCACATGGGGACAACGTGGCACGCTCGAGCACGACGCAGGACAGCCCCGAGGCACCCGGCACTGCACCGCAGCAAAGCTTTGGGGTCACCCCCAGCCAGGACCCCGCTGTCCCCCTGCCAGCAGCTCCCACCCCCCGCCAGCAGCAGCAGCAGCAGGCTGTTCCCAGCGTTTCTCTTGGTCGTGGGGGGAGGAAAACCGTCCACACCCCGTGGAAAATTCAACCACCCGCACGGCACTCCTGGTGCCCGGAGGCTCTTTGGTTACGGAGCACGCGGCGCTGCCCCCCCCGTGTAGGGTGCAGGGGGGGCCATGCACGGTCCTGCAGGGATGGGTGACAGCGGGGGGGCGGTTCCAGGAGGGACAGAGCACGAGGGGAGCCGGGCATCCCCGCATGGCTATAGGATATCGACTGGAGAAGACCCGGCGTGAAACGCGGTGCTGGAGAGATGCTGGCGGAGCAGCAGCCCGGGGGGAGCAGCCGAGGGCAGGGAGCGCTCAGCAGAGCCCGGCCCCCAGCTCCACCCTCTGGGGCCAGGAGGCAGCTCGATAGCGACGGGGGGAGGCGAAGCCGTGCAGCCTCCGCGGATGCCCCGAGTTCTGCAGCCCCGCGGGTCCTGAGTCGATGCGGCTCGGGGCAGCCTCCTGCAAAGCCCCGCGGGGGTCCGCCAGCCCCAGAGCCCGGGATATTGTCCTCAGCCCCAGCGCTGGGTGCCCCGCGTGCCGGGGGCTCCATCCTGCCCCCCAGGGCCGCTGGGCAGAGCCATCCCGGCAGCTCCCATCCATCCGGGATGGTCTCCCCATCCCGAACCCAATGTGTAGTGATAGAGGAACCCAAAAGTGTGGGGAGCGAAGAAAGAAAACAAACGAAGAGAGAGAGAGAAACCAGAGGAAGGAGCGCGGAGCCTCCCGCGCCGGCTGCTACTGGCCCTTGGGGATGAAGGGCTCCCCCTCCCCTTCCTCCGGCTCCGGCCGCGGCCCCGGGTCGCTCAGGCACCGCAGCATCCGCTGGCTGCTGGGGCTCTCGCTGGTCCCCGGGGTGAAGACATCGTCGGTGCCGGGGGAGGACGGCTCCTTGGCCCGCATCACCAGCCCCTCCTCGTCCTCCTCGGGAGAGGGAGGAAGGCCGCCGCAGCCCTTGGGCACCTCATTCGCCAGGTCCACGGACTCCGGGGACTGCGGGGAGGCCGGGTCGATGGTGATGATGGGCAGGTTCTCCGAGTCCGGCTTGGGTTCGTAGGCCAAAGGGTCTGGGGGGGCAGAGAGGGGTCAGCAGAGACAGCTCACGGTGCACAGAGCGGGTTCACCCCGGGGACCCTGCAGGAAAGCTGAGCCCAGGGACCCCCAGCTAATGCACTGCAGGTGTTTGGGGTCTGCAGCCCTGCGCCCACTTTGATTTCCCAGCCACTGTTTCAGCCTTTTTGCTGATCTCCACATCCTACTCGGAAAGGCAGCGGCGGGCCCAGCCCTGCCTGCACAGCTCGCACGGGACAAAGCTGCCCTCTGGTGACCGAACAGCGTCTCAGCAAGCGGCAACACCTGCAGCGAGCAGGCGAAGCCGGGCTCCTCCCCTGCCTCCTGCCAACCCTGCTCTGCCCGAAGGACACAGGGGAGAGGAGCAGAGGGGACACAGGACAGCAGAGGGGACACAGGACAGCAGAGGGGACACAGGACAGCTCAGCCTCCGGGTGCCCGAGCAGCGCAGTGCCAGTGATGCTCAGCACTCAGCAGCACCGGTGCCTCCCCAGCAGCTCAGCCCCCCCTACCTGAGCCGATGCGAGCCCGGGACATGGTGGGCGAATCGACCTTGTTAGTTGGCACGGTCAGGTAGGAATTCTGCATCTGGAGCACAGGGAAAGCAGCGTGAGGGACCACCTCCATCCTTCATCTGAAGCCCGGTGCCCTCCCCAGGCAGGACAGCAGTGTCCCTCCTGGGCTGGGGAGCCCCATCCACCCCCTGTCCCCCCAGCCCCACAACAGTGTCCCGTCCTCGTGGCACCTTCCGATCCGCGTGCCGGATCTTCTGCCTCCGCAGGAGCATCTGGTTCCAGGCTTCCTCGTAGGGGTCAGCCACGAGCGTGTGCCGGTTGTAGGATCGCAGCTGTGAAAACGCCCAAGAAAAGGAGATGGGCTACAAACCTCACAGAACAGGTCAGAGTGCCATTGGGAGAAACCAAGTGACATCTCCAAGACCTCCAAGGCAGGTCCCTTGGAGATGGGATGAAAGAGCCACCAGTGGGCACAGCACGTCCCTTCCTTTGAGAACCACCCCCTGTGCACTGCCATGGGATGCCCGACCCCAACCCACTGTGGCCCTATAAGGGTTTGAACGCTGGGCTGAGCCTCCCCCCAACACTGTCCCAGCAGGAAAAGCCTCTTGGGGAGGGAGAACTACACCAGGAACACATGGGGCTGAGCTCAGGAAGGGCAGCAGGGCACAATGCCATGGGTGAAGTGCAGAGCTGACCCCGAGGGTGTCTGGGTGAAGCGGTGCTGGCCACCCCCAGGGAAGCAAAAGGGGACCACGGTGCACAGCCTCACCCTCTGCCTGGTCTTCTGCAGGTTGTTGCGAAGGATTTTCCGGATTTCCTCCTCCTTGTCCTTGGACAGCGCTGGAAGGACGCGTGCCACGGGGAGGGTCTTGGGGCTGATGTTCCTGCAGGGACAGACAGCACTCAGAGCCCCGGGGCCACGGCTCGTGGTGGGGCTGAACGTGCCCTGCAGCCATGAACGAGGAGCGTTCACCCCACAGCCGTGGGGAGGCACCTGGTGGCAGGGGCTGGAACTCACTGGATGGAAACCGCGGAGACAGTGGAGGGGATCTTGCCCAGGCCCCCGCTCTCCACCAGCTCGATGGCCTGCTTCATCTCCATCTTGTGATAGAAGGCGATGAGCTGGGGCTCCTTGGAGCGCTCTCCTGCGATCAGGCACTTCTTCACGTACTTCTTGTTGAAGCGATTCAGCCTTCCCGACGACACGGGGACAGGAGGGGCAACGCGTCAGATCCCCCCTTGTCCCAGCACCCACTGCCCACCAGCGCAGGTCAGGACCCCCTCCAGAGCCAGGGGGACCCCAGAACACTGCAGCTGCTGACTGTGGGTAGCCCTGAGCTCTGCAGGGCACAGCCAGGCGCAGTTCCCACACTCTGTACGCAGTGTGGCAAAGGGGTGCAGCCCTGCAGCCTCACTGATGCTCAACCCAGGGCAGTAATTCACTGGGAGGAGTGCACGTGGCTCCCACAGCCTAGGGAACACCCCAGCACGGGGCTGGGGAAAGCTGCCAGGCGGCGATTCAAACCCTTCCCCATCTCACCCACGAGTCCCCAAGCCACCAAACCCCCATCCTCACTTGTCTTTCCAGTGGTGATGCCCGTAGTGACCACAGATATCCTCGATCCCCGTCAGAAGGTGATCCAAGAACTGCAAGAGAAGGCCCGGGGCACAGGCAGCTTGCGGGGCTGCTGCCCGCCTCTCCTCTCCCCACCCCGACACCGACGCTGACACAGGGGTGACGGCACTCAACAGGGTGTGAAATCGGGGCTGTGGGTCCAGGATGGGCCTCGGGAGGGCAGCACGGTCCTACGCAGCCCGGCCGCTGCGCTACCAGGCAGAGGGGAGGTCTGGGTCGGAGCAGTGGATGACACAGAAGGGGGAGAGCCCTTAGCTCCGTCCCCCCTTACCTTGGGCACCAACTTAGGGGCAGCTCCCGCTCTGTAAACCCGCCTGGTTACAGCGGTGGAGGTGGCAGAGGCAGAGAGAGAAGAGGGCTAAGGCAGCGAAGAGCAGCGCGCGCCGAGGGCGGGCGGGCACGGCACGTTACCTGCGTGTGGATCTCCTCGTTGATGGAGCGCTTGGACTCCTGCTTCTTCTTCACGGCGAGCAGGTCCACCAAGGGCCGGATGGTCATGCCCTAGGGAATGGGCAGGGGGTCAGGATCTTCCCCACTAACTAGAGATAAGTAGTGATAGGACGAGAGGGAACGGCCTCACGTTGCGCCAGGGGAGGTTCAGGTTGGATAATGGGAAAAAATTCTTCTCCAAAAGAGTGGTCAGGCACGAAACAGGCTGCCCAGGGAGGTGGGGGAGTCACCATGGCTGGGGGGGTTCAAGAAACGTGGAGACGTGGCACTGAGGGATGTTGGCGGTAGGTGGACGGTTGGACTGGGTGATCTTAGGGGTCTTACACACCCACGCTGCTCTCTGTCCCCCCGTAACCACACCACAGCCACCCGCGTGCCACCAACCTGCACGAAGACCGTGAAGAAGATGACGGTGATGATGGCCGTGAGGAACATGTCCCTCATGCCAAAGTGCTCGTAGTCAAGGAGGTAACCGAGGGAGAAGGCGATGGCTCCCCGCAGGCCCCCGTAGGCAATGATGAACTGATCCTTCGGCGTCAGCTTCACGATTCGGAACTTGTTGATGAACCAGGTGAGCACCAGGACGCCTGGGGAAGCAGGGCAGGGCTCCACATGAAGAGGTGGTGAAGGAAGCTCCCAGATCTGAAGCGAGCCCCCCAGAGCCCCCCTTACAGCCCAGAGCAGTGCCATACCCTTGGGTGCAGGTGGGTGCTCTCCTGCACGCTCACCCCAACCCCTTGTCTGGCACAAACTTGGCCTCACCCCCATCTTCCCACAAAGCCAACCACCCGCAAAGCCCAACGCCTGGTGTGAAGCACTGCTACCCAGTCATCTCCAGTCTCCCCAGCGAGGCAAACTGGAACCCCGCAGCCCTGAGAGGAGCTCATAGCCCAGCACCAACCCCAAGGACTTGCTGCCACATCAAGACCTCACCTAAAACCCTGGCGATGAGGCAGAAGAGCAGCGTGCTGATGACGAAGGTCCAGTTCCAGTAGTGCTGGCCAGCCACGGTGGAGACACCCAGGAAGATGAAGATGAGGGTCTCGCTCACGCTGCTCCACATCTTGAGGAAATACTTGATGGTGGTGTGGGACTTGTGGGAGATGTTGGCTTCCACGTAGGGCCGCATGACCACGCCGGAGGCGATGAGCCTAGGGGCAGGGTGGGGGCACTCAGCAGCCATGGGGACAGCCCCAGCCCCTGGCCCTGCAGGACACGGCTTGTGAGACACCAGCAATTATGCAAGGGCTTCAGGAAAGGCAACATAAAGCCTATCCTTCCCCTGGTAGAGCAGGAACCAGCGCTGGAACCAGGGAGCACAAACCCAGGGCACTGAGCGCTCAGCGGGCCCTGCCTGCTACCATGTGCCCAGAAGGCTGGGAAATGGGATCAGTGGTTTGGGATCTGGGGGACAGCTCAAGAGAGTCTGTTCCCCCATCTGCCTTCATGCACATCCTGACCCAAACACACCTCTGGCCATGCTGGGACTGCCAGAGATGTGGCTACATCAGATTAAATCCCCCTAAAAGCGGGGTCCTGCCCCGGGGACAGCTCATCCCACCCGTGCCCAACTCACGCCATGATGCCCGAGAGGTGGAAGAGCTCCGCGGAGAGATAGGCCATGTAGCTGTAGAGGAAGACGAAGAGCGGCTCGATGACGCGGATGTTGGAGGTGAAGCGGGAGGTGAAGGCAGCGATCAGCCCGTAAATGACGCCCACAAAGACACCGCCCAGTGACACCACGAAGAAGCTGAGGAAGCCAAGGATGATGTCGATAATGGTCACTTGTTCAAAGTTGGCAAACTCCTCAAAAAGGTGGTAGAGGACCTGGGAATGAGAAAGGAGAAGGGCTTTCAAACTGTCCTGCTGGCGATAGATACCCTCACCTTGGAGACCTGCTCAGGGACCACCTTGGGACAACATCAGAGGGATCCATGCAGGCACCCAGCACAGGGGGAGCCTGGCTGGGCACCCATGTTTGGTGACACTGAGCTGGATCCTGTGCTACACCCAGCACAAAAACCCCGGGGTGCTTTGCTGTGCCAGACACACAGCTGGAGACACACTGGGGACAGCTCTGTTCTCCAACACGGCCCCAGCTGCTGTCCCAGGAGGGGCTTCAGCCAAGGGCGACCCAGCAAGATGCTGTTCCCACCTCCCAACGTGCGAGGCAGGACACCCAACAGCCAACATCCTCCCTGCTCAGCACAGAGAACAGCCCAAACCTTTATGCTGTTTTGTAGCTAAAGGGCAGCCTTGAAGAGGAGCCCACCCTGGGCTGCATCTCTCGCTCCCAGACACATTTACTGCAGAGATTTTAAAGCAGTGCCAGGAGGGGGACATGGGTTTCTGAGCATCCTGCAAGGAAACCTGCAGCAGTGAGAGGGCAAGGTGCCAGCTCCAGCCTGCCAGAGCCGGCTCCTGGGGCACGGGCAGGGGCAGATGTGACAGCAGAAGGCAGAAAGCGTTCCCCAAGGATGGGACTGGGGACACAGACCCTGCAGGGAGCCCCTGAGCAAAAGGGGAGAAAAGCTCCTGGGAAAAGCCCTGTGCTGGG
This sequence comes from Penelope pileata, assembly GCA_013396635.1. NCBI lineage: Eukaryota > Metazoa > Chordata > Aves > Galliformes > Cracidae > Penelope > Penelope pileata. Next base: position 155,279 of record WBMW01001634.1, read on the forward strand.
ACAGCACGTTCCTCCCCAGCCTCTGCAGCACGCTGAGCAGCCAGCTCTGGAGCAGACAGATGGGAAATGGGAGGAGAGCCAGGAAAAAACAGAGAGCTGGAAGTAAATCAAGAGGTCAGCACTGCGGAGAGGACGACGGCCATGCCAGCACCTGGACACAGATGGAAACAGCATGGACCCTCTGTGCTGGGCAGGCAGCAGGACCCCAGCGAGGGGCCAGCCAAGCAGCATCCCCTGTCCCTGCCTGTCCCCACGCCCCACGGCTGGGGAGCAGTGAGCCAGCACGGCCCCAGGCTCATCCCTGAGACGCAGGAGCTGGCTGGGCACGTGCTCCTGCCCTCCCCGAACCCCTGAGTGAGATGCTTCACCTCGAAGCACCTCTGCGGGGTTTTAAGCCTCTATATTTAGCTCTGCACCTGCACAAGTTCAGGAGCCAGCACAGCACCGCAGCCCAGCTGCCAGGAGGCACCTGGGAGCCCGCAGCGCCCAGCCGACGGCTGCCAGCCCTGCTGCCACCCCCCAGCAAACCCCATCCCCTCCTGCACGGCTGCTGCCCCTCGCCCAGCCCCGCTCACCACCGTGACGGCATCGTTCAGCAGGGACTCCCCGAAGACCAGGATGTGCAGCAGCTCGTTGATGTGGATCTCCTCGAAGACGGCCAGCACGGCCACCGGGTCGACGGCCGAGATGATGCTGCCGAAGAGCAGGTTGGCCAGCAGCCCGATGTGGTTGAGGCCACTGCCGCCGATCTGGCACACGGCGTACATCAGGCCACCAACCAAGAAGGCGTTCCAGAGCGTCCCCACCACGGCGAAGATGAGGATGGTGCCCAGGTTCTCGGTGAACTGGCGCAAGGGGAGGAAATAGCCGGCGTCCAAGATGATGGGCGGGAGGAGGAAGAGGAAGAAGATGTCGGACTTGAGGATGGGCGGCTTCTCGCCCACCGCTTTGATGAGCCCGCCGACCAAGAGGCCCACCACGATGAGCAGGCAGCTCTCGGGAACCACTTTGGACACCGAGGACATCACATGGAAACCTGGAGAGGAGGACAGAGCAGGGCACACCTTGGCTGTGGGAACGGAGGATGCTCCCTGTGGGAAGAAGGGACCGCTTCCAGCTCCCTGCACTCTTCATCACAGAATCACAGAACTGTGAGTGGGAAGGGACCTCTGAAGCCCTCTGTCCCGCTCCCTGCAGTGCACAGGGACCCCCACAGCCCATCCTGGTGCTCAGAGCCCCCCCAGCCCGAGCTGGGGTGTCCCCAGGGATGGGCATCCCCACTTCTCTGGGCACTGTGCAGTGCTGCACTGCCCCGAGCCTAAAACACTTGTTCCTTATATCCAGCCTACACCTCCCATCTAGTTTGAAACCATTTCCCCTTGCCCTGTCACCACAGACCCTGCTGAAGAGTCAGGGAAGGACACGGCTCGATGTCCCCCAGCTCGATGTGCAGCCTGGGGGACGAGCCAGCAGCGTGCCCGGAGCCAAAAGGACACAAAACTAATGAAGAGCATCCAAACGAGAGCTGTTCCTTGGGGTGCAAGGGGGAAAAAAAAAAGCTTGTTCTTCCCCTTTGAACCAAAGCACGACCCCAGCACAGATCCCTGAGCCAAGTGACCCACTGGGACACGGCGAGCACCGAGCCCACGGCAACGCGGGCGCCCGGCGGCCACGTCACACAGCACAGTTGGTTCCACCAACGCACCCATCCCCACAGAAGGGTCTGAGCTTCCCTGGATCCTCTCCCAGGATTTGTAACCATTATTTTGAAGCGAGGCACATTTGTTCCCTGGCAAACGGAACAGGATTAAAATAAGGAACCCTATCTCGGCATCCCGGACGCTGTGTTCCTCGGCTCCTTCCGCCGTGCCATCTGCCCACGGGATGGAAACGAGCCCTCCTCGGGCGGCAGGAGCCTCTCCAGCAGCTCTGCGCCTCGCTGCCGCCTCGTCCCTCCTCCTGTGCAGCACAAACACGTCTGGAAAGCAAAACGCTTCCCCGGTGCCTCCCTGGAGCAGCAGTGAGTCAGCTCCCAAGGCCGGAGCAGAGCTCGCATCGATTCCGTCGGGGCCACGTCAGCACCGCAGCGGCTGCAGGGTTCGTGGCACCCAGAGCCCCACGTGGGTCTGGCACGGCCTCAGCAGGGCTCTGGTGGCTCTGGAAGGTCTCAGGTGCTGGCACAAGGAGCAAGGAGCCCCACTTCTAGCTTGGTGTTGCTGCAGCAGCAGTGCCAGAGCATCAGAGCACTCTGAGCAAAGCCCCGTGCCCAGGGATGGGAGAGGGGCGACCATGTGCCCCCCAGATCCCAGCCCTTCAGGAGGGGCTGCTGCAGCCCTGCTGGCTTTGGGCACGAGGGGCAGCACAGAGGAGAGGGGATGCAACCGAGCTTCCTCCCAACGCTCTGCCAGTGCCCAGCCACCTGCACCCCCACAATGACAGAACCGCAGGGGCTGGAAGGGACCTCTGGAGCTCCCCCCAGAGCAGGGTGCCCAGGAGCACATCCAGCTGGGTTTGGGTATCTCCAGAGGAGACTCCATCACCTCTCTGGGCAGCCTGTTCCAGGGCTCCACCACCCTCAAAGTCAGAAGCTCTTTCCCGTGTTCACATGGAACTCCCTGGGTTCCCGTTTGTGCCCGGTGCCCCTTGTCCTGTCGCTGGGCACCAGCACAGCGAGCCTGGCCCCATCCTCCTGCCCTTCAGATACCAACAAGCACTGATCAGATCCCCTTCTCCCCTCCAGGCTGGGTGCAGCTCCTGACGGACCTCCATGGGGCTCCTCTTCCATCCCCAGCCTCCCCTGGAGCCCAGGCAAGCGCTGAGCACCCCAGAGCACCCTGCCAGGGGCCCTGCAGCACCAGCACACGTGGGTGCAGCTGTGGCTGCAGAGGTGATCATCCCTTTTCCTAGCACAGCTCCTCGCATACGAGAGAAGCAAGCAGCACTCCCAGCACCCTGGGCAACTGCACGGCTCAGCACAGCCCAGCCCTGGCCAGAGTGAGGGTGAGAGCTGCACAAGCAGCCAGGAGCCGGCAGAAAATCGGTTCTCACTTGCTGAGTACGTTCAATCATGAATAAAACACAAATGCTGACAATTAAGCATCTCTCACTCCTTCCCCACAGGCCCCAGGATCCCATTAAATAGCAACGTTCGCGTGCTGATGCGAATTCAGTGTTTTAGAGCCTTTTTGTAGGTCCCTAAAAATACACTCACATGGGCTGCATGTTAATGCTGCCTTTCATTTCACTGAGTCTCAGCCATTTTCGCTCCCCACTTTCCCTGCTCGGTATTTTTAGAGCGCTTGAAAGCTCACTGGTACCAACCTGCTGCTGGGATCCCGCTGGGATGCTGCTCCCAGAGCCAGGCCAGCACCTTGCCCTGGGGATGGGGTGGTTCATGGGGAGAAATGGGGCTGAGCTCTCCCCACGAACCCCTGCAGCGTGCTGCAGTGAGGCAGAGGGAAGGCAGCACATCCCAGCCCTGGGTTTGGAGCAAGAAGGAGGCTGCAGCAGGATGCTGGGCACAGCCAGGGGAGAGGGATGTGGAATGAGCCTTATGCAGCTCCCAGCTGCCACGGGTGCTTTGCTGGAAGGGGATTTGCTCTGCAGCAGCACCGGGCTGTGCCCAGGTCCCTGTGCTCCGCTGCCATCCTCCTCTTTCCTGGCACCAACGCGATGGCACTGCACAAACTGGGACTCACCCATCACAAACTGGGACGCACCCACTGCTCTCCGTGGGTGCTGCAATCACCTCCTCTGCCTCCAGTGCAACCCCAGGAGCTGGGAACAGGGTGAGCCTGGCAGCACTCCGCCCTGGGAGCGACAGCCACTGCCTGCACAGCCACCCCAGCATCCAGCTTGGGAAAACAAACTCCACGGAGGCAGCTCCCCTGCTATCTAGCAACATCAAAACTATTAAAAGCAAGAACAGTTGAGCAATCATCAACCCTGACAGCAGGAGCAAACAAGGAACAGGAAATCTCCAAGTTCATAGCTTGGATCCCAGCGGTTCCCTGCCTGCAGCACGCAGCCTGCCCGGCACAGAACAGCCCCTGCCCCAGAAGGTAAACACAGGGACTGCAATCTGGGGGCTGTGGGGTTTTGTTTGGGTTATGGCAGAGCTGTGGGACCGGCTCTGCAGCCTCACCGCCGGCAAAGGTCAAGGGCAGCCCAGGCACCCGAAGGACGTGGAGAAATCACGGCTCTTCCCGTCAGAGCCCTCAGCTGCTGCAGGGCATCTCCCGTGCTGCAGAGGAGCTGGCAGCTCCTGAGCACCGGGTGCCTTCATTTCAGCATCAAATCCTGTGCACCGGGCCACTTCTAACCACGTGCAGCCAACGTGGGGCAACACCAGGAGCTTCCTCCAAGGACGCTGCCATTAGCAAGGGCTGCTCTGTGCCCCAGCAGCTGCCAGGGCTCCCACGGCATTGCTGCAGGTCCACCCACGTGCTGACCAGTGGGACCCACGCTGCTTCTCCCCACGCCCTCCGTGCTGCTGGAGGCAGTGCCATGTAAATATTTACTCCCAACCCAACAGCCTGGGACAGACTCCAAGCTCCGTGCGGTTTTTTCCTTCCCCGGCTGTAACCAGGTTACGGCAGCGCTGTCGGATGGGCTGGATGCTGCGCCCGGTGTTACATAAGCTCCATCCCACAGCGTCTGCTCCTTCCCTGCCTAACGGCTCAGAAGCTGCCAGATCTGATGTGCCCCCACCTTCTGCCCGAGCCACAGCCCGGGCAGAGCAGCTGCAATGGATGGGACACGGAGAGATGGGATGCAGAGGGATGGGGCAGGGAGCGATGCTCCCCACACTGCAGCCCACAGAGGGGATCTGACTGCCCCGAGCTGCCCACAGCAATTTGGAAATCTTCTCTCGAGCTCACAAGAGGCCAATTTGCTGCTCCAGGAGCTGGGAACCCACCGTGGAAGGGTGCAAGGAGCATCACCCCTTCTGCAGCCCAGCCCTGCAGCCCTGAGGACCACAGGCACCGCGTATCCATTGGGGTCCATTGGGGTCCACTGGGTCATCCACCCCTGCACTGCCCCATCCCACCCACGCAGGGCTCCCGTCCCCTCCCATCAGCCCGGCTGCTGCAGTGCAGCTCTGCAGGGCATGGGATCCAAGGTCAGCCTTAGTCATAGCTCTGGCAGCGCTGTGCAGATTTCAGGACCTCTCCCACATCAGCACGGAAGGAACGGTTTAATGAGGTTTTAATCAAACACTCTCAAAGAACATTGATGGTGGAGGAATGGAGCTGAGGCCTTTCTGCGTTTCTCTGCTCCATGCCAGCAGCTCCCACCCCAGGGACCTGGGGAGTCACAGCCACAGGAACCTAAAGATCACGGATGTCCAGAAGCAAAAAGCATTGCTCACCAAGCCCCAAAGCCAGCAGGGTGCAGGGGACAGCACGGCAGCCCTGGGGTCACCTCTATTGGGCCCCCACGGCTCCCAGGGCCGCCTCCTGCTGCCATAGGCTGTGGCATGCAGCTCTGCTGAAGGGCTCGGCACGTTCATGGTTAAAGATTCCTGCAGCTTCACCCCCGGCTTCCCAAGCGCCCACGCACGGAGCCGTGTGGGAAAGCCACGCTGCTTCCAGGAGGACGTCAGCGGGCTGGGAGGAGGCACGGGGAAGGAGAACGGTCACAACGAGCAGCTCCTGGAGGGTGCAGGGCTGCTGCAGGCTCCGGCAGGCACGCGGCAGCCCCTGCAGAGAAAGCACGCAGGGATGAACCAGGGATGAGGCAGCTCCTCCACCCCCAGCAAGATTTGTTCCCAGGGAAGGAGGGGTTTGTCGGGATGTGCACAGCCCTCGGGTACCGCCCGGCGTCGGGTGCGGATGTGCCATGGGGCACACAGCAGGGCTGGGAAACCCCGGGAGAAGGCACCGGGGGGGCAGGAAGGAGGCAGGGGGGGAGCAGGCATGCTCAGAAGGGCTGTCCTTCTGAAGGACACTGCAGAGAGCACCGGCTGGAGCAGGCACACGCCGCTCTGCAATGCCAGGACCTCTCCAAAAGCCGCTTTAATCCTTTTGGCGAGCTGCAGACAAAGCCACCAACGGGCCACCAGCCACCTGCAGGGCCAGGGGAGCAGAGCCAGATGCTGTCCTGCCTGGGGACACCAGGAACAGGTCCAGGTCCTGCAGCTCCCCAGCACCACGGGGTATTTCTCACTCTTCCCTCCCCAGCGACCCCCACAGAGCACCCCCACACCCAGCACCGAGCCGCTGGGTGCTGCAGTGGGGAGGGCTTTGCTGAGCAGAGATGGCAGAAAGATGGGGACACCACGGCCTGAGTCCCAGCTGAGTCACTGCCCCCAGGGACAGCACCTTCCTCATCTCTTTTCCCTGCCCAGAAGCAGCAGTGTGGCACCAAGAGAGCCCACAGAGAACCGAGTTCCCCTGACCTGGCTCTCACCCTCAGCTTTCCAGCACGGCACAGGGCTGAGGATGCTGAGTAAGCCCCAGGATGGAGGAACAAACACAAAGCCCTGCTGCCAGCTCTCCTGCCATGCTGATGATCCATTAATCAGCTCCTGCCCCCCCAGCTCCCCACGCTGCAGCTCTGCAGGACCCTCAGCTCCAGCCCAGGGACGCCCACCCCACAGCATGGGGCTGCCTGGGGACGTGGAGCTGCTCCCTGTGCGTGGGAGATTTGGGGATTCACAGATCTGCCCCTGCAGGCAGCCAGACAGCCACCCCACAGCCGGGATTTCAGCGCTGGGTTCGGTGATTTTCCACCTCTGTTCAAGCAGAGGGTTCGCTGCGTTGGCTTTTGCAGCACGGCAGCATCTCTGCTCCCAACACACAGCTGCAACCCCACCAAGACCCATTCCTAGTGGAAAACCCACCCGGTGCTCCCGGATTTTGGCTGCAGCTCCTCTCTGTGCACTCTGCACTCCTCTCTGCCCCGCACAGTGCCTGTCCAGCACCCCTGCTGCCGTTGCCCAAAGATCAGCCAGGCGTTGCTGATTGCTCACAGCCTCCAGTACGGCCCCTGGGGAATGTCTCAGCACTGCTTTGAGCACTGATTCCCTTGCAGGGAATCTGCCCTGGGAGATGGAGACTTGCTGCTGGTCAGCCTGCATGCACGGAGCAGGGAGCCCGGGGCACGGCACAGAGGGAGGAGATGGAGCCGGGCTGCAGACGTACCAGGGCAGTCTGCAGGGCAGGGGATGAGAATTGCAAAGGAATTAAAGAGCTGGTGATTTGCACCTAAAAATAGAGCAGAGCCAATGCTCAGGCCATGTGGGAAAAGCACGATGCTTAAATTACATCCACTGCATCTCCCAAGCCCTCATGTCACTGCCTGCAGCCCTGGGATGCCCACACTGCTCACGGCTGTGCCCAGCCACCCCCTGCTCTGCACCTTAACACAGCTCCAGGGCCCCGAGGGCACTGCCTGCAGCACTTTGTGCTGGCTGGGGGCAACTTTCAGAAAAATGCACCCGAGGGGCTCAGCGCATGGAATGGGAACGCTTCGATGCTCCGCTCTGACATGGCATTCTCTGTTTAGGAGCTGGCATTTTGTTTTTCATTTTTGAAGGTGCAGAAAAAGCTCCTAAGGAGAACACTTTGCTCCAGATCAAACAAAACCTTGTGCTCAGCCCTCGTTATCCCTTGTTGCAGGACCCGAGCACAGGAGGCACCCAGTGCCTCCATCACCGCGCACCCCCCGAGCCCCGCGGTTAATGGCAGTCGATAGCCATTAAGCCCCGTTGCTATTTGCTGGAGATACAGCCTTTATTCTTTCTCAGGTCTGACTTTAAGCCCACATCCTCGCTCACACAGCTGCTCCCACCGCTGAATTGCCCCTTGTTTCCCCTCCCCGCCCCGAGCACTGCAAACAAACGGGCGCGATCGGAGGGAGATGGCTGCGATAGGAGAGCTCCAGGCGCCTGGTACCGCCTCCAGCTCCGCTTCTGGTGTACGTGAGAAGGTGACCTGCCCCGAGCTGCTGCTCTGCAGGAGATAAGAGCAGCACTGATAGCATTGGGACAGCCCTCAAATGAGTCAAAACCTGAAAGCGATGGAACAACGAGCACACAGCACCAGGTAACAGCTCGCTGAGCGCGGCGTGCACACGCCTGCCCCTTGCAGGTGCTGCAGGGATTCGTGCAAGCTGCTTTGTTCACGTTGTTCTTGCTCCAGCACGAGCAGCTCTGCAGCATTGCAGCTCTGCCCTGCCCTGCAGCGGGGAAACCCTTCTGCAAAGCACTGCTCCACGTCTGCATCGCCAGGAGGGATGGGTGAGGGTTTGCAGCAGGGCAGGGGATGCTGACAGCCCCATGGCTGCAGCAGCACTCTGCAGCCAGCTCGAGGGGAGGCTCAGCACCCTGCATCCCCAGGGAGAGCACCCAGACAGTTCCCTGCCCCTGGGGAGCTGCAGGGAGCACAGCCCGTGCCCCAAAATGAGGTGAACAGAGAACAGGAGAGGCAGAGCCTCCTCCTGTAGGAAGCTGAGAGCTCCCCATGTCCCCACTGGAGCTGTGTGCCATGTGGGTACCACTGCCACCCATGGGGGTGCCAACAGAGCCCCAAGGTGGGACAGCAGGGCAAGGAGTCCTGGGGGGGTAAAAGGCTCTTCTGGGGACCCAGTGCCTGCAGCAGCCTCACGCAGGGATGTGCTCTGATCCACTCCATCCTTTCCCTTCCCCTGGAGCATCCGCCTGGCTCTGCTGTGAGCTGGGCTGAGGGCAGTCCCTGGCTCCAGAGGGACACAGGTACCAAATTTCAGGTTGTGGTCACGCAGTCCCCTCCCAGCAGAGAAATACTGATGGATGATTCTGCTTTTGGAGATGCAGAAGGGCCCCAGGAGGACGAGCAGTGCAGGGAACACAACCAAATGCCCCATTTCATCCTGCAGCAGCTCGAGGCAGGAGCTGCAAGCAGATGAGCCGAGCTCCCCACTGGCCCCAACACCTCTCTGTGTGTGTTATCCCCAAAATGCCCCCCAGAAGCAGAGCACTGCCCTGGGCAAGTGAAGCCTCATTCCCCTGCTGCACAGGGGCTGTGCAGGGGGACAGCATCAGAGAGCATCCCTGCAGGGAACGCTGCGACAGCGACCTGGGGACGGGAGCATTCTGCAGGAACACTTGGGTTCTTTGGAGAGCAGAGAGAAGCGAGCCTACAAAAGGCTCACACCCTCATTTTACCTCCAAAGCGCTCACAAGAAATTAACAGATCAATTGGGAGTCTTTTACTGAGCTGGTATTAATTTGCTCCCAGCTGTAAAAAGGAAATAAGAAACAAAAGGCATTAAATGCACTCGGCTGGGTCCCCAAGCGAGCAGCGCTCCGCAGCTCCCCAGCCCCAGCCCTGTGCTTAGGTAACACTCCCTGCAACCAGAAGAAAAGTCACAGACACTGCAAGCAGAGTCAGATCTCCTCAACACCCATGGAGCTATGGACCATGAGCTCCAGGAAAACACGGAGCCAACGGGAGGTGCTCCAGGGGGTGCCGGGGGTTTTGGAGAATCCTCCCCAGCGCTGCAAGGCAGAGCTGTGAGCCCCTCCGTGCCCTGATGGGAACCCCCAGCACGGGGCTGGGATGCTGTAAAAAGCAATATCCTCCCTTGGAGGAGCTCTGGAAGCCGCTCAAGGAAGGGCTTGGCTGTGGGAAATCACCGTGATGCCAAGGCACCCCTGGTAACCCCGATCCCTGTTGACTCAATGGACGCATTCCTCTGCTGGGCACGCTGCAGGGCCGCTCCCAAACCACAGGCTGAGCTCAGCCCATGTGCTGGGAGCCTTCGGAGCAGCTCCACGCAACGTTGTGCTGGGATGAACCTTCCCAGCACACGGGCATTGTGCCCCACGTGCTGCAGGAGCAGCGCGGGCTCCGTGCATGGCACGGCCCTGCTGGAGGGATGGGCTCATCCACCCCCAGTTCTCCATAGGCCAACAGCATCCTCACCCGGTCTGTACCCTTCAGAAAGGTTTCAGCAGCCAGACTTGAGCTTTTGGAGATGGTTTAAGAGAGGAAAACTCCAAAAACTGCTCCGGCTCCGTGGCAAAGAGCCAGGAGCTAAGCATACCCGCAGCAGCCCTACTTTTCCCCGATCCCCTCGGCTGTCGCAGCGTGCTGCACACCACACACTGCTGGGCTGGGAGGGCTCGGGGCAGCCCATCTGAGCTCCTTCTGCACCAACAACAGCCACGGTGCCTCCTGCACAGCACAGCCTCGTGCTGTTTGATGCAGGCAGCGAACGGCTCTGGGGCAGAGATGCTCAAGGCGATGCTGGGGACGGCACTGGGTCACCCAAAATGAAACTCCTCTCCAGCCGCACGGTGCAGCGTTGGGTAAACGGCTCCTCAAAGCCTCAAAGAGTTAAACCCGAGCCAACCCAAGGTGACCACGGACAAACCACTCCATGCCAATCGCCCTTCCCAGGAAGGGCAGATTTCCTCCCAGGAACACGGGCAGGAAGGACAAACAAAAGCTTTTCAGGAAATAACCTGCTGGCACCCGCTGCGGGGAGGGAGAGAGGATGCGATCGCCGCATCACGGCGATGACTGCCAGGCCCTGCACGTCGAAACAAAGCGACGCCGTTCGCAGCACACGACAGCGGTGAGCCGGGAGCATCCGCCTGCCTGGGGGCTTCCTGAGTGCTCCCGAGGGAAACTGAGGCACAGCACGGCTGGAGGCACAGCTCAGAGGGCTGCACGGTGCATCTGTGCTGCTCAAAGCTCCAGCACCGGGGCGAGATGCTGCCTTCCCTCCCAGCACGCCGTGACTCCAAGATGCAGAGTAATCCCCAGCACTGGAAATAACTCTGCTGTAAAGCTGCACAGGGGATTCTGCTACTGCAAATGTGCCCCTTGCAGGCTTGGGAGAGAGGGGAATGATCTCCCTGCCACCACTTGAGTTCAGTGGAATTCAAGAGCTGGCCCTGGGGGCTGTGATGTGCTGGGGACGGAGCCCATGGTGTGCTGTGACGTTGGTGAGTCACTGCTGGGCAACCCAGGGAAATGCATCTGTTCCCTCCCGATTACGAGAAGTGCTTTGCACTCTTCAACTTTCCACTCCAGGATCTCCAATCACCAACCAACATCACCACACCAACATCCTGAGCCTTTGGTCAGCCCCATCCCTACCAAACCCATCCCACGGGGATGACCCAGCACAGGGTCAGGCTCTCCTGGAAGCCCCAAGCCACGCAGCAAAGCAAAGCTGCCCCACTGCCACCACCCATGGCTGAGCTCCTTCTCCAACACGCAGCAACACGTGCGTGCACGCCTGCCTGCAAAGGGTTTCATTGCGCTTCTTTGTTCCCAAGCAGAACCATGCGTGCGTTCTTCCGCCTGCGGGAAGAGCAGAAGAACAAACCGTGACGAGACATCCACCCCACAATTAATACACAGCCAGATGCTGGGAAATGAGGGAGATGAGCAAGATAGCACCCAGCACCACGCAGAGCAGATGGCCACCTCAGAGCCTGCAGCAGCATCTGCCACCCAGAGCACCAAGCCCCAACGCTTGGCCAAACCGTCCCCAAGCTCCTGTGCTCCTTTGCTGTGTGCTCAGCAGCCAGCCAGCGCTGATTGCAGAGCACTGAGGCTGCTCTCGTGCCGTTCCTGCAGCTCTCAGCCCCCACGAGCAGGCAGAGGCAGCACACAGGGATGTGCAGCCCAGCACCTCGAGCCAGAGCTGAACTGAGGCTGTGTTTTCACAGCGTATTCCTGATGGATTTCAGCTTTTATTTGAACAAATTAAGCCTTGGGGACCCAAAAGGAAAAAAGAAAAAAACAACAACCCAAATGTTTACAAGGCAGCTGCGGTAATTCATCTTCATCCTTGCTTACTTTAAAGTTTCCTCTTACGGTGCCCACAGCTCCATTCACAGCACGGCAGCCAGAGCGATGCTCCCAGGGCAGGATGCTCACAGCATCTCCTCGGGGCCCTGGGGCAGCCCCCAGCATCTGGGAGAGCCTCCAACATCTGGGAGAGCCTCCAACATCTGGGAGAGCCCCCAGCATCTGGAGCAGCCTCAGCAACCTCTGCCATCGTGGCCACCCAAAGCCAAAGCCCAGACCTTGCAGCAGGAGGGAGGAGGGAAGGCATTCATCCTGTCAGTGCAATGCTCTCTTGCAAACCGAAGGAGCTTCTGGCTTCTTGCAAAGCAGTTCCCTGCGGTGCCTGTCCCTCTCTTGCAGATGAGGAGCTGCGTTCCCCGCCAGTTTCCATTTATCCACGTGTAATTCTCAAATTTTGCCCCACTGATGGCACCAGACTCCTTCTCTGCCCACTGATCTCCAGCTCTGGGCACCGTGGCTGAACCATGGCTGGGTGTCTGAGACACCCGAGGACAGAGGATGCTATGAGCCCATCTGCTGCAGGTCCTGCAGAGCAAACAGCCCAACTGCCCGCTCTGCTCCCACCCCACAAACAGCTCTGCCTGAGGCCTCAGGGACAGCTGCACCACACCTCCACCCACATCCCAAATTCAGCAGCAGGGAGGGCCCTTCCCTGCCCCCTGGCTCAGCAGCTCCAAACCTCCGATAATGAAGGGGATGAACCAGCAGCTTTGGCTCCTTCCAGGCACCCAGAGCACAGCGGGGGCACAGGCAGCGCTGCAGGAGACATCGTCCCCGTGCAGGGAACGTCACAGCCGCAGAGCAGGCACCGTCCCCACGCAGCATCTGTTCCCACTCCACCACCACCCTCTGCTTCACAGCTGGAACCTTCCCCTCTTCCAGCCCTAATTAATCCGATGGTTTCCTCAGATCCACGGTAGGAATGGTTTGGATGGGTTTTTTTTTGGCTCAGACTTCAGCAATGGGCAGAGCAAGAAGGAAATCACACCAAGGCTGTTCCTGGGATGGCAAAGAAGAGGGGGAAGGCAAAGCACAGCGAGTGCGGGGTTGGTCCCTAGAAGTGGGAATGCAACAAGTCTGCCTTAGTGGAGGGTGTTTGGAGCTGGTAGCATGGCAACTCGCTCCTGTGGCAGCAGCTGCATCCTTCCCTTTTACTCACCAAGCCTCAGTTCCCCTGCAGAACAGCCACCAACACCAGCACCAAGGGGAAACACGTGCTGTGGTTTAGGGCCAAGCTCCCACCCCGTATCTGCAGCCCCAAGGAGTTGGGAATCCACCCCAACGAGCCCCATGGATCCAGAGGACAGAGCCCACGGACCTGCACAGCCCCGTTCAGGAGGGGGACGGTGACAACGCTGTGCGTCCTTTCCAGCACAAGGACAAAGGCCCTGGGGAAGCACATCTGAGTGCTTCCTCGCTGCCTCCTCCCCGAGCTGTGCAGGTGGCACTGCTGTCCCCACGGTGTCCCCACGCCGGCTGCTGGGTCCCCTGTCGCTGTGTCCCACGCAGCCACCAGCGGGGCGCGAGGGATGCGGCGTGCTGAAAACCAGAGGGTGGCATTTGGGAAGCGCTCGAGCGTTTTAGCACCCGTGTGTGGCTGTCAGACGGCAGCTGTCAGCCTCTACAAACAGTCCTTTGGCAAGAGCAACGCCAGCCCCGCTCCTCCGAGCGCAGGAACCGGGCACACGGTGCAGCCATCACGATTTGCTCTGCGTTTCCCAGCTCCTATCAGCACCCTGCAGGCACTGGGGACTTCCACCAGCAGCTGAGCCATCACTGGTGACGGGGACAGTCCCCAGGGACTGGCAGCAGCCACCCAGCGCAGGCTGTGCGTGCCCTGTGCCCAGCAAACTGTCCCCAAAGCAGCCCTGTGTCACCCTGCGATGTGTCATAGCCATGGGACCATGGGATCAGAGGATGCCATGGGTTGGAAGGGAACTCACAGGGCCAGGACAGATGGCCCTGTGCTCCCCACGCTTTGCACCACGTTGCCATGGATGAGGGATTTTCCTGCAGGCTCAGGGATGGGGTGGCTGCAGGGGGGCACGGAGCAGCCCCCCCCAGATGCACACACAACACAGCGTGCTGCAAAGGGGGAGAGACGTCGGAGCAATGACTCAGTGATTGCTACAGCTCCCAGCTGCTGCGGGCTCTGCATTCGTGTCTTGCACGCAGCAGCGAGCAAAGGGCAAAGGGATAGGAGGGCTCAGGCAGGGAGCCTCAGCACTGTGTGGGGAACCAGCTCCCCAGAGCCCACACGGCGAGGTGGGGGGCTGCTCCCCAGCAGCCTGGGGACATGGGATGCAATGGGGCTGTCCCCCATCAGAGCTCGGTCCTCACGCAGGATAGAGCTACGACTTCTGTGCTTTCCTGCTCTAACAGAAGGGCCTGAGGTGTGCTCTGGAGATGCAGCCAAGCCCAGCACCTCTCCAAGGTGAGCAGTGGGCAGGGGGGAGCAGGTGCTGAGCTGGGGGTTTGCAGCACAGCTCCGAGCACCGGGCCCAGCCCGTGCCTGGCAAAGCAGCAAGGGGACTGCACCCAACCTGCTGCACATCCCCAACTCACCCCTGCAAAGGAAAAATGTTGACAACTGAACCCAAATCCCCCCTGAAGGTTCTGGGGCATGCAACAGGCTGGGATGAATCCTGGCTGCAGCTCCGCTGGCGCAGCACCGGGGAGGTCTGTGCACAGCTGGGGGCTGGGAAGGCTCTGCTGCACCCTCGCCCCCTCTTCTCCTACACAGCCCAAAAATACTGCTGGAGTGGGAAGGGGAGTGCTCAGCAGCAGCCTCCCCTCCCCTCCCCGTGGGACAGGGGAGCAGGGGCAGCCCAGGCCTGCAGGACCGCATCGCTCCCAGGTCACTGTCACCGGTCCCAGGTCACCACCATCAGTCCCATGTCACTGCCATGCTCTGCCCTGAAATCTGCCCCTCTGTGTGCTGGCAGGTGGCAAATTCCCCAGGAGCTGTTGTCCTCGGAGGCTGTTTGATACAAACTGCATCCAGGGCTGGGCTCACTCTGACCCCATGGAAGTGCCCCCCAGCCCGCAGCAAACTGACGGGGAAGGGACAAACCCCAGGGACGCCTCTAAGTGCCACTGCCAAGAGTGGTGAGGGGAAACGAGCAGCAGGACAGGGCCAGGATGCACCTCCCAGCCCCGAGAAGCCCTGCACACACTGCTGAGCTCCGGCACTAAATACACCGGGCAGTGCCCCTCTGCCACCCAGAAGCAATTCCCAGGGCTGAACGCTGCGGTGGCTTTGCAGGAACCTAAGGGACGGGGTGGGCACTGCCACCGTCCCTGGAGGGGATGCCATCCCCACAGAGCCCTCGCCAAAGCTGCAAAGCAGCTCCTCCTGAAATAACCCCCTCGCTCACAGCTTTGCATAACACCTTTAATGCAAAAGAAGCAGGCTCAGCTCACGGCCAGGAATAACTTTGCAGCAGCACAGAGCTGCAGCTTCGGGGGAGAGCAGCTCTGGAAGGCACTGAGCAGTGCCTGCTCCATGCTGCCTGCTGCGGGGCCGTGCTGTGGGGAACTGCAATAGGGCCATGCTGCAGGGTTTTGTGTGGGGCTTTGCTATGGGGCTGTGCTGCAGGGCCATGCTGAGGGGTTTTGCTCCAGGGCTGTGCTATAGGGCCCCGCTGCCAGGTTTTGCTGCCAAGTTTTGCTGTGGGGTTTTGCTACAGGGCCATGCTGCTGGGCTGTGATGCGAGGTTTTGCTATGTGGCCATACTGTGGGGTTTTGCTGCAGGGCTGAGTTGCAGAGGTTTGCTGCAAGGCTGTGCTGTGGGGTTTTGCTGCAGGGCCACGCTGCAGGCCTGTGTTGCAGGATTTTGCTGCAAGGCTTTGCTGCAGGGCTGTGCTGCATGGCCATGCTGCAGGGTTTTGCTGTGGGGCTACGCTGAGGAGTTTTGCTATGGGGCTGTGCTGTGGTGACATGCTATGGGGCCGTGCTGTGGGGTTTTACTGCAGGACTTTGCTATGGGGCCTTGTTGCAGGGTTTTGCTATGGGGCCACATTGCAGGTTTTGCTGTGGGGCGATGCTGTGGGGTTTAGCTATGAGGCCGTGCTGTGGTGTTTTGCTGCAGAGTTTTGCTATGAGGCCATGCTGTGGGGATTTTCTATGGGGCCGTGCAGCAGCTGCTAGCAGCACGCAGGCGAGCAGGGCCCTGCGCACGGGCCAGCCCTTGGCCCCTCCTTTCTCTTCTCCTCCAGCTTCCGCACAGACACTGGATTTCATCACTCGTGATGCTCAGACGGATGGCAGCAGCGCAGCACAACAGCCCCCGGCCGCTGGCAGAGGCCGTGCAGCCTGCGCCGGGTGAGGGCTGCAAACGGGGGGTTTGGCCGCTGCGTTTCCTGCAGGGAGGTTCCCCTTCATGTGCCCCAAAGCGTTTGCTCCAGGGGTGAAGGCAGAAGGGTGAAGCAGTGCGTCCTGCCCTGCTGCACCGCTCCCTCCCCCCCCGGCACGCAGAGAGCCTCCGGGTCTGCAGTGCTTTGCCTTGGAAATAAAGCACGCAGGAAAATGGGGTTGAACCGGGCGGGCTGGGAATGGGATGGGGTTCGTAGGGAAATCTGGGCAGGGTGTGCCTGAGCGCCTGGGGGGGTCTCTCAGACCCCTCTGAGCCAGGGCAGAGCGGGGTTTGGAGCTGCACCTGCACCCAAAGCCCCATCAGGAACTCTGCTGCTGGAACACTGCTCTTAGATCCAAGGGGAACGGAGGAGCAAAGCCGAGGGACCGCAGAGCTGCCCCCCTCCATCGCTCCCCTGCTCCCCCATCCCAGCACACAGCAGAGCAATCCCACAGCACAGCACTGCCCGAGGCCGGGCCCTGCTTTGGGGTGATGCCTTTGGTACCCACCCAGCTGCAGAACTTTGGGAGACACTCGGCCAGGAGCAGCCTCCATGCCCCACTGTCTGCCCAGAGCTGTCACCCCACAGGGACATCCCCCAGCCCCGACCCCGCTGCTTTTTGCTGCAGGAGCACGGAGCACAGAGAGGTTTTTAAGGGATTTCTCCGAGGTTACAAAAGGCACAGAGTGGTTCAGAAAGGAAACAAAGCAACGAACAAAGCTTCCTCCCCACTGCTGCAAAACTACCATGCCCCACCAGCGAGCGCTCAGGGGATGGGAGCATCTCAGCTCCCTGGCACTGAAGGGGTCGGGGTGCTGCTGCGCCTGCGGCAAACGCAACGCAAGGTCGTGGGGAGAGCGGGGCCACCGCTGCCCTGGGATGATGGGGTGTACGCCGGGATGATGGGGTGTACCCCGGGATAGTGGGGTGTACCCTGAGGGGTGCAGGGGGGTCAGTGTGGGGATGTTCCGGGGGGAATACCCCCATCAGCCAGGGGTGCGGGTGGGGGGCTCTGGGAGCTGCAATGGGGTACTCAGGGGGTGCACC
>WBMW01001634.1:173081-213741 GCA_013396635.1 Penelope pileata
GGTGCAACTGCCAAGAGAGGTGCGGTGCAAACGGGTGTAATTGCAAAGCGGGGTGCGGTGCAAAGCGGGGTGCAGTGCAATGCACAGTGCAACTGCAAAGCCGGGTGCAATTGTAAAGGGGGGTGAGGGGTGCAAGTGTTAAGTGGGGTGTGCTGAAATGCAGGGTGCAACTGCAAAAGGTGCACTGGAAATGAGGGGTGAGGTGTAAAGGGGGATCCAACTGCAAAGCAGGGTGCAACAGCAAAGTGTGTGGGGGAATTAAAGGGAGTGCATTGAAACGGGGTGTGCCAGGACAAGGGGTGCAACTACAAGGTGGGGTGCACGAGGGATGTGCTGTGAAGAGGACTGCAGTGTGAACAGGGAGCACAGAAACAGGAGAGATGGGGTACAATGCAAAGCAAATTGCAACTGCAACGCAGGGTTGAACCACAAAAGGGAGAGCAGAGGAGCAGGAGGGTGCTGTGCAAGGTAGGGTGCAACTGCAAAAGGGGTGCTTGAAGGCAGGGGGTGCAATGCATAGGAAGTTGCAAAGAGGAGAGGAAAGTATGCAAGAAAGGTGAGACTGCAGAGGGGTGCATGGGGGTAACGGGTGCAGTGCAAAGCAGGGAGCAGGGAAGTGGGGGGCTGTAGTCAGTGCAGAACAAAATTACAGTGAAACATTGCAAGGACAAGGAAGTACAAATGTCTGAGCAGAAACGTGTTCAGATCTCAGCACAAAAAAAGGAAGCGAGGATGTTCTGTAGAGTATGCTGTGCTTAATTAGGGATAAAATGCACACCCCTGGGTGGAGATCTGGCATGATAATGAGCAACGACCTAAGGTTAATGAGCTGGCACCTTGCTGGCGCACGCGTGTTACTGAGTAAGTTAAGTAACCAAAAGAGAACCAATGGGTGATGCTATGCCTGCTTGCACTGTGTGAAAGGCCTGGCACCAGCTCTGGGTGTGCTTGCTTTGTGATTTATAACCTGGAACCTGATTCTGCACAGACTCAAAAGTTCACTCCAGCTCTGTGCTCATTGGCTCTAGTGCAGCAGGCACGAACCCAGCCCTTGTTGGGGGACAAGAAGGGTGCTAAAGCAAGGGGGGGTTCAAATGGAAAGGGTGCAGAGAGGTGCAGGCATCAGAGGGAGGTGCAATGCAAAGGG
Organism: Penelope pileata; assembly: GCA_013396635.1. Lineage (NCBI taxonomy): Eukaryota > Metazoa > Chordata > Aves > Galliformes > Cracidae > Penelope > Penelope pileata. The sequence goes on from WBMW01001634.1 coordinate 174,229, forward strand.
CAGAGTGTGCTAATGCCAGGTTGGGTGCAAGGAAGTCGGGGTGAAGATGCACAGAGGGATGCAAAGAGTCAAAGGGGCTGTAATGCAAGGTGCAAAAGGAAGGGAGGGAAGGGGTGCAGGCCTGGTGGGTGCTGCTGCTGGAGGGGTGCAGCAGGATGCGGTGCCCTGCAGCGTGGGGCTGGCAGTGAGTCTGCAGACACTTCAGGCAGAGAGCACCCAGCTCTGGGGACAGCAGAGCACAGTGAGAGTGCAGCAGCCACCTGCCTCCTCCGTGTTTGCTGCTCAGAGAGGGGAACAGAGCAGTGGAAAGCTGCTTCCAGCAGGGCCAGAACAGGGCTGGTGGGCATTGGTTGCTATTCTGGGCCACCATGCTGCTGTAACCCCATCTGCGCCTGCTGGGACCTCTGTGCCCTTCAGTGTAGCCTGAGCCACCAGGAAATCTGATAAGGCTCCAATAAAACCCTGGGCATAGCATGCAGGGTTGCTCAGTGCTGGGCTCTGCCACTCTGATTTCTTGGCTCTGCTGCGTTCTTCCCGAGTGTCACCAGTGTGACCGGAGCTGTCAGAGCTGGCAGGAGTTTTGAGCTGATATAACAGCAAAATGGGGGCAAAGGAGCCCTTTGTTAAAGATGCAGTCCCTGCCCCTTGGGGCCACTTGGAGTGGGAAACACGTGGGTTCTTGGCATGGCAGCTGAAACCCAAGAGCTTTGAAGGTTACGCTTGCTGCTTTACATCAGTGACGTTCCTGTTGATGGCATCAGCTCCCAAAGTGCTGGTGCTCGGGGAAAGCTGCAGGAAACACAGACCGACGTTTGTCCTCTGGCAGACCTGGGCAGGAAGGGGGAGCACGGAAGTGTCGCTGGTGGAAATGATCCACAGCAAGTGTGACCCATCAATTAGCGTGAATCACCAGCCCGAGCAGGAACCAGCTAGGTGTGTCAATTCCTCTCTTCCGCTTGGTTATGTTCTCGATAGTCAAATTAATCTGTTTTACCAATTAAGCGAGAAATCCTGAACGTTCCTTATTTTGAAAGAGCGTCATCATATCTGGGTGAGAAGCCTGGTTCTAGATGGCAGCAGTTAAGCTGCATTTCAGCAGGAGCAGGACTGCTGAGAGCTTGCATACAGACACTTCTTCAGGGGCAAACACTGGGGCTGGTTTTCTTTCAGAAGCAGTTTTGAGAAGCTAAAACTGGTACAGTGCTGCCTTGAAATAACTGGATCAGATGCTTCCACCTCCTCACGCCTGGATCGGGCAGCAGTCGTGGTGGGTTGGCACAAAGTGTCTGGCACATGGCTGTTGTATGATGCAGCATCAAATTAACTTCTTGCTACCGTGGTAGCGAGGCCTTTCAACTTACTGAACTCTGGGAATGATTTCAGTTGGTGCAAATTCTTGACAAAGAGGAAAGATATTCTCTCCAGTTGGGACACAAAGACCTGGAGACATCTGCTTCAATTTGTGTACTGGAGCCAGTCAGCCAGCACTGCAGTGCTCTGGTGTTGGCAAATATCCCCATCATGGCCTGAGCTGCCTCGGTGCTTTTTTCAGCTCCTGTTCTCTGGGAGCAGCCCACTTACCTGCAGTTTTTATGGCCCAGCTGAGATGCTCGCTGCGAGTCATGGAACTTGCACAAGGGAGCATAACGAGGCATAAGCTGCTTAGCCTGCAAAGGGAGAGCAATACAGCAGCAGGAGCGGGCAGGCAGAGCTTTAAAAACATCCAATCAAGCAAATTACATAAGTTATAATACACCAGAGCTTATCCTACTGTATCCTGGAGAGCAAAATCACCCACTGTGGACATAGCTGCCTCCATACCTAACTTCATAATTGTCTTCCCTGGAAAGACGAGTGCATTCCTGGAAATACTTTGCACCTCTTTCCATCAAGCAGCTGGGCAGCAGCTCTGACCTGAGTTCCTCCAGGCCATGGAAGCACACACTTTCATAACCCAGCACAGTTTCATAACCCAGCACACACTAATGTAGCACCCAGCAAACGCCTGGAGTTGTGTTTACACTGAAGTCATGCAGAATTCAGCACTCATATTGATAGAATCTTCAGCAAAGCTTTGCTGTTCCATAGTACCTTTGATCACAGGGTCTAAATATTTTCCAGCAGACATTAATCATCAAAAGGTAAACATCATTTACACTGCACAGGGAGGTAAACCCAGGCAGACATACATGAAAAAGGGAAGTGTTTGCTGTGGATTTGCTCAAAGAAACCAGGAATGCAAACCTTGTTGGCTGAAGGCCACACTGGCTACAAAAACATTTTTATACATTTATAGTTGACTTCTATATTAGACCCAGCTGTTTCTTGCTCATTCTCTGAGCATTTACGTGACAAAGACCAGCTCAGCACCACCATCTCTCTGTTTACACTTTGCCTCTGTTCCCCCATCCCCACATCCAACCCACAAGTGGCTGAGCAGAATGGATGCAGGCCAGGCTTTGTCTGCCAGATGATTTTCTTTTTTTCTGCTCTGCCCCAAGAAACAGCCCAGGGAAGCGAGAAATAAAGGATTCACGAGGCTACATTTTATTTCAGCTGCTCTATTCAAACCAGTTCCACCTGCAAACAAATCCCAGTCCAGCTGCAGTGCTGGGAGGACAACGCCTTGTTGACATTCCCCAAAGAGCCTCCAGTTCCCTTTGTGACTGCAGCGGGTTCCTCCAGCTCCACAGCTCTGTTCCAGGGGAGCAGTCCCCTCAGCTCTCTTTGACTTCAGCCACTGCTGTGTCACCAGCTCTGAGAAATGAAGCCTCCTATGCCCCAAATTCCTCTCTGCCAGCAAGCAAAACTTACGTGTCAAGGGCATCTGAAGCCTGCCTGATTTCTGTGCAGCTTCAGCTCCCCGTGAGGACGGCATCTGAGAAAAGAAGATAAAACCTCGTTGTAAGGACGGTAGCGATGGATACAGACTGTTATTTGTTTAATTAAAAGAGCCTGGACAGACACAAAGGAAACAATTATCTTCTGTAAGAACTTTGACCACAGCTAAATAAATTAATAGGTTGTGAGAAGGCAGATCATTAAAGCTAACAGTTGGGCTGTCATTTGTGAGCGGGGAGGTGTCGGGGAATTCCTCAAGCTTCCACAGAACGCCTGATTTAAGAGCATTTTTTTCTGCTAACACGATAGGGGAGCAGCAATCTCCCTCCGTTGTGCAACAGGGATTATCCATGGGCTGTAGAGTGAAGTTCTAAGAGAAAATTTTAACTGTTCATTAAACTATATTAACAGCTGTCACCGTGTCCAGCTGTGGATGCAGATGGCAGAGGTGAAGCCGTGCCTCCCTCCATGCCAGGTCACAGCCCCCGCTCTCACCAGGCTTTTTGCAAACACTGCCACCGCCTGGCTCCTCGCACAGCTCGGTGTTTTCCCTCAGAAATAACCGTGCAGCCTGCGGGGAAGCGCTGCCAGCACCCACACACGCGTTTTGGGGTGAGGGTTTCCGCTGGGGCCTGCTCGCTGCCCGCAGCCCAGCCCGCGGCCTTCGTGCTGCGGGGCCTGCAGAGCCCCAGCGCTGCGATCGAGGGCAGAGCAAGGAGAGCGCTGGGCGTGCCATGGGGGCACGAACCCGTGGTGAGGCCCTGAGGTTAGGCCCTGAGGCTTAGGACCCACCGCGGCCTGCGAGCTGAGGGGCTGCGGGCCCTGCTAGGGTACTGTGAGCGGCCCCCGCCGCGCTGAGGGGAAGGGGAGGAACGCAGAACAGCCTGGCAGGAGGGACACAAGGCCGTGGCCGGGCTCCAAAGCTCCAGCGGGCGGCCCCCACCCCTCCGCTGACTACAACTCCCAGCAGACTTCGCGCGACACCCCGCTCCCGCCCCCCTCACGCCGATTGGTCGATCCCTCCCGAAGTGCTCTCCGCCTTCCCGTTGGCTCGTCGAGCTGTCAATCACGGGGCGGCGCCGGGCGAGCGGGCAAGCAGGGGGAAGTATTCCCGTAAGCGACTTACGCCGTTTGCGTAGAACGGAGGCCGCCGCGGGTACCCGGGAGGCGGTGGCGCAGTTAGCGTGGCGCATGCGCAGAGTTGCGCGGGGCGAACGGCGGCGGGGGGTGCTGCTGAGCCCCGGACAGCTGAGGGGTAAACAGGGCACGGGNNNNCTCGGGGTCCTCCCCGCGCCTCCCCGCGCCCGGGGCACGGCGTCCGCCGCCTGCGGGGCCGCTCTGGCTGCGTTCGGCCCCCCCCTCCGCACACACAACTGCATGGATGGAGCGGCGCAACTTCCAGCGGCCCGGAGCCCTGACAGGTAACGGCCCGGCCCGGCCCCCTCCCGCTGCTCCTCCTCCCCCCCCGGCCTGCAGCCCAGGCCTCGCTCCTCGGCCTTCCCAACCCCTCAGCCCCACGGCCCCGTCTCTGTCCCCCCCGTTCCCTCTCCCCTCGGCCTCAGCGCTCTGTCCTCGCTCTCTGCCCGGGGTGTGGGGCTTTCCCTGCCCCACTGCTGTGCTGGGGGCTGCAGGCAGCCTTCCCTCTGCTGCCTCTCCCCTTCGCGGGGCTGCTGGGCCTGGGGCTGCTCAGCCCTGCGGGTCAGCACCCTTGTGCTGTGCTGTCTCCCCTTTTGCCCTGTATAGGATGAAGGGCAGGGGGCTGCTGGGCACGCAGAAGTTTCCCTGAGGCTGCTCTCGGCTCCTACCTGCTGTCCCGTCCTGCTGTGAGCAGCCCCTCTGTGTGCAGAGCCATCTGTCCCGGGGTCTGCTGCTCCTTTGTGCTCTCTGTCTGCTGCTGACCACGTCACCTCCTCTCCTTTCTCTAGGTTTGGTAATAGAGCTCTGTGCGTGTGTTCTAGTTTGAGCCGTGGCCTCGTGGAAAGTCAAGGTAAAGAGGAGAGGGGAAGTGAGCTGTGAGCCTAACAAAGCCTGCTGAGTGATGGAGTTGGGTGCCAGGTGGTGTTTGGATGGGGGAAGTAATTTGTAGATGCTCAAGGGGAGGGTCATAGGAATCTTTGGGATGAATCACGTATCCGCAGAGCCTCGCAGTGCACAGAGTGCTGCTTGACCTTGAGTCTGGAGACTGCAAAACTTCACAGAGTCACGGAAGGGACCCGTAAGCATCATTGACTGCAGCTCCATAGAACGTCAGGAAGCAGATTTCTCCTTTAGGAACGGGCTGTGCTGCTCGGTGGAGGCTGTGTGTGTTGTTGGAGCTTTTCTGGAGGGCAGCAGTCCTGTGCTTTGAACTTTGAAGCATGCATCTGTGGGACACTCATCCATGTCGATGCGTTACTGTGTGTGTAAGTGAGGTGGGGATGTGCAGGGGGTGCTGCCAGAGGAAGACACCTTCAAGCAGAACAGCCCCCCAGGTGCTGTTGTTTGTGTGATGAATGTTGATGATTTGTTCCTAGATTGAGGCAAGTGCTTCAGGAAAATTGGAAGAGCCAGCTGAGGAAAGCAAGAGAATTGTGTACCTGTGCCCATACCTGGAAGCACTCTTTGTAAGAGCACTTTTCCTGGAGCTTAAAGGGCTCTTAAGTTACTGTCAGTGTAAATACAGCCTAGCAGATCTGGGGAGCACAGCCTGCACGAATCCGTGGCTTGTTAATTTTTGACTGCAGATTTAAAGGCCAAGTGTTGCGAAAGTTGGTGGTGTGTTTGTTTTTTTGTTTTGTCCTCTGGAGCTTTGCCTTGCAGGAGAGTCTGGCAAGTGGACTGCAGCTGAAGGCAGCTGGGACTGTGCTCCTTGTGCTTTGGGGTGTAGGTTGGGAGAAGGCTGTTGCTGTGGATGAGGTGGCAGCTGTAACTGGGGTCCTCCAGGTGGGTTTGGCACAGTGAGAGTGAGAGGAGGGCACCTCTGGCTTGGGGTTGGGTGTGGGGATGCTCTTGAAGGGTGATGGTGAAATGTGCTCCAGCAGTTGTCTATAAAGGACCAGAAAAGGTCACAGTGCTCTCCTAGGTGCAAAGCTCGTGTGATCGTCACTGCTTGGGGCAGCACAGATTTATCCTGACTTGTTCCTTGTTACTGGGACTTAATGCTCTCTGAATTGGTTGGTTGTTTTGTTTGTTTTAATGGTCAAATCCTAGAAAGCTCGCCTTGGCATCTCAGGTATGCTGGACACCCATCAGTTTGCTGGTGGGTGGCCTTGGGTGCTGGTGACTGTGTGTTTAAAGTCAGCTTTGCATCACGTTTTGTTTTAAACTCTGGCTTGTTCCGCTTTGTCAAGCGAAGGGCTGATATCGTGGATGATTTTGTTGACTTTTTATCTTTTGAGAACCGAAGTTAAGAGGTGTTGGTCTTGTGTAGAGACCTGCTGAGCAGTGATCTGCTGGGAACCCCTCCAAGCTGCTGCTGGGATGCTCCACAACACAGCTGTCATCTGAAAACAGAGATACCAAGCTGGGGTGCATTGCTGTGCTCCACAGAGAATGTGTGTTTCAGAACTCCAGAATGTGCATGATTCTGTGACAGAGCAGACTTCATTGGAGAGAATGGAATTTGAGGCTGTCTTAAGGAGCAGTGGGTTTTGGGGTGTTCTGATGCTCGTATTTTATTTCTCAGACATGCTGCTTGTGCAGTCAAATAGATTTATAGTATGGTAGTGGTTTTGCAGTAACTTCAGCAGTGAATTGGCCTCTTGGTGTGGGCTCTCTGTGCCTGCTGTGTATGGAGAAGGGAAGAGCTGTGCCTTGCCAGGAGCACGTGTCGCTCCAGGTGTCCTTCAGGTCACTCAGTGAACTTTCATGGTGGGTGGGTGTTGAACAGGAAGGAGCTGTTTAGAAGTTAGCTGTGGCCAGAGGTGAGAGGTGTGATAAAAGTACTTCCAGGGGTACTTGAACTACTTAGGAGGGCTTTGGGTGTTTGTCAGCTGGGAGGTGGCTGCCTGCTTTGCTCCAGCACGCTGTTGGATGTCCTGAGATGCAGGGAAAACCCAGCTGTGCTTGGAGAGGAGGGCAAGAGCAGGGGCTGTGGTGGTGTATTGAGGCTGCCCGGTCTGATCTAGCAGCACTAGGACAAGGGGAAAGCTGAGGCACTGGGATCTGCTGGAATATTGTCCCTCTCAGCTCTTTATGCTGTGCTTTGTGCTAATGGATCATCCACCTCTCTGGAAAAAGTTAACTGCCATCAGCCCCTGGTCACAGGTTCCTGCAGAGGAGGGCTCTGGAAGTGCAGCTGCCCTGTTCCATGGGCTGTGCAGAGCAGGAGGGGAGCTCAGATGTAAGATGTTGGGCTTTGCACGGCCAGTACCCGTGTTGTAGAGGATGGAAGGTCTTCTGGTTTCCCATTTCATCTCTGCCCTGCAAGCAGCAGGCTCCTGCCCTGCGGATGAGGTACTGTGCTGCTTCAGCCTGAGCTGCACGAAAGGGAGAGCCCTTCTTGTTTGCTGCTGCTGTTCTCCTATAGACTGGGTCTCCATGAACAGGCAGTACAATTCCGAGCCTGCCTGGAAAGCCTGAGAACAGGTCTCCAAATCTGATGGCTCAATCATCCCACTACAAGAATTCGTGTGAAATATTGATGAGGAAATGCATTCACAGCGGTGCCTCTTGCTGTTAAGCCCGGGAGTGGAGCAACTATTACTTAACACGAGAGTGAATAATGCTAAGGATGCTTAAAACATGAGGTCTCTTCCTGTGTGTGCATGCCAGCTTTCCTGGTGCTGCTTCTGGAGTAGAAGTGGTGTGGATTAAATACATCCATGGTGGCAGATTGGCCAAACACATGCCAGCTGGTGGTCAGGGGTGGTTTCAGGCTGGGCAGCGGGAGCCCTGTTCACAGGACAATCTGATCTTCATCGTGGATTGTATCCACCTGGAGGCTTAATGACATTCCTGTGCTTTCTGGACATCCATGGATGCTGGAGGGATGGCTTTGGGATGCAGCAGCCCCGTGGTGTGCGGGACAGCCCTGGTTTGGCACAACCCTGGGGGGTTGTGGAAACTTCTGCCTGCGCTCTGCGGGCTCGGTTGCTGCTGCAGTTCTGTGAAATGGTCTCGTTTCAGTGAATCAGCATTTCCTCATTCAAGAGGACTTGTTTTGAAAAATTTGGCTTGTTCTACTTGTGAACGCTTGTTAAAGAGAATTCAAAACTCTTGGCTTATGTAGGACAAAATGGTGTTTAAAATACACATCTTTTTTTTTTTTTTTTTTTTTAAGAAAACAGTAGAAATACCAAAATGGCACAGTACAGGGCTCGTGCTGTGTAAACGAGGTGAATTGCATCACTTCCCAGAGACTGACTGGTGCGTGCTGGGTAGCCTGTCCTCAGCAGCATTGTGACAATCCCTTTACAACTGTTTTCTGGCTAATTGTATGGGTTTTACATTGTTCCTGCTTTACATATGGAACTCTGAGTATGTGGAAACTTCAAATTTCTCCTGGAAATCCAGCTTACAAAGATCTCCCCTTTTCTGTTGCTGGTGTAATGGGGTGTTCTGATGGCTGTGTCAGCTGATGGTTGGCTGTTGGGATCTCTAGGGAACGCTTCTAGTTTGTTGTTTACTGCAATATAGTTACTGTGATCAAGTATAGTAATTAAGAGAGGAGGGATTGTCAGAATATCAGTGCTTTATATGTTCACAGAGTAATAGGAAAAGTGAAATGGGACGTAAGTGGGCTGCAGAGATAGAGGTGGGAGAAGCTGTGAAGCAGGGTGCTGCCATGGGCTGGCAGGGTTCCTGCCTTAGAAGCGTGGCTTCTCGAGGCTGATGTCCTGGGGTTCTGCTCAATCTGAATTTGTCTGCAATCTGGGGAAGGTGCTCTTAAGTTGGATGTTCTTCCATCCTGTGTTGCTTCTTCCCATCCTTGAGTTTCTTCAAGGAGCCTTTATACAAAGCTTTTCACTTGGCCACTGCTGTTTTTGGGAGGGCAAGGTGGAGCTGGGAAGCACTTGATGTTGTGTATTATTCTATAGGAATGGCCTAATGTTTGTGTGCCTGTCTTTGTTCCCTCCCTGTTTCCTTCTGCAGGTAATTAAATGCCCTCAGCGTGGATCTTTGCTCTGTTGGCATGCTTGGATGCACAGCGGCTCTTCCCATAGCTTCTCTTCACCCGCCCCATTGCAAGAAGATGGCAAAAGCAAACATTACTAGGGACATCATCCACAGGCAGATCAAGGTATGTGTCAGTTTTCTGGTCCTGAGCAGAGAGCTGGCAGCAAATCAGCGATCGTGCTGGGCTGGGGAGCACTCACGTTGCTGCCTTTGCTTCTGGAGAGATCTCTGCTCCGTGCATGTTGATAAGCTGCGTAAGAGGCTTAAGAGAATAAATGCACAAGGCCTATCATCCGCCTTAATGAGGGGCTGGGACAAAGTGTGGCATAACAAAAACAGTTCCTCTCCCTAGCAGGAACACACCAGACTGGTTCAACGTCAGCAGATCTCTTCCTTTAGAGCACAGCACTGAAGAGAGAAGGCTGGCTACTTGTGTTTGGGCAGCATAAAGGACCCTGAGCTAGCTTCCCTCATGAGTTTTTTGCCTGCTTCTTTTTGTTCTTTTTATGTGATCTTGCCATCAAAGGTATTTTCTGACTGTAGCGAGGCTAATGATCTCTCTCTCTGTCTCCCTTGCTTGCTGTCTCTTTTTTTTCCTTTAAAGAGTGGTGTGTTTGCTTCCTTTGTGCAGGGAAAAACTTCTACTGTGGTCAGATCAGTCATCTGATGGCTGTGTTAGTTCAGTATCCCAACGTGAAAGGACTAGCTGCAGCAGACACAATAGGCAATTATTGCTTGGACTGGGAGGCCTTAAAGCATTTGCAGCTTTGCTGGTAATCAGCATTCAAAAAGTGGTCTGTTAGTGACCAGAATGAGGCACCAGGGGCCTGGATACCCCAGTGCACTGTGCAGCTGGGTGCTGTATTTGGATGGTAAGCATTGAGTTTAATCTCTGTGCAAAAATATTTTGCTGCCCTAACAAGGAAGGGATGGCTCTCTGGTCAGAGTGTTAGCCCAGGACTTTTTCACGCTGGTTGCTCTGTTAGACTTTGATGTGTGACCTTGGGAAGGCTGCTAAGTCTGGTGGTTCCTTGTAGAAAAAGCAATATGCAACTGCACAGAGCTCACAAAGCTACTGGGGCTGCAATAGCAAGGCAATTATAACTGCAGCTCCTTGCACTGGGCCTGGGAGTGTTTTGGGAGTGCTATCCACAAAAATTGTAATGGAAGTTACTACCAAAGCCTGTGTGGGTTTATTTGTTTCCAATATCCTTGTACCTGTCTCCGTTTTGTTTTTAAATAGCTCCTGGTATGTGGAGTTCATTATTAACAATGGTCTGCAGAGCTGCTGTGTATTATGCTCGTTCATTGTGCCCACTCTGCAGCTACAAAGGTGTTCCTGGCACCATAAGTACAAATTTTGACATCAGTGTTCTCCTCTGTAAGTGGTGATAACTAAGGCTTAGGTCGTCTTCACCTGCCTGCAGCATGTCATGGGGCAGGACTGAGGCAGGGCCAGGTGCTGGGAAGGACTCTCCTCAGACATTAGATGTTCCATCCAAAATACTACTTGCATTCCCTTTTCTCCATGCCTGCCTCTGCAGTTGGCCTTCTTTCGTCGAAGCCATCTGCTGATGCATCTGTGAACTCTGTGAGATCACAGGGGAAACAACTGTCCTGCTTTTCTTCACCTTCATTTGTACTGACGCAGTTCTGTGGCAGCTGTTCTCTTCCCGTAGAACAGGCTGTGCTGTGGTACTGCAGCTACACGCTCCTACTCCATTTCTGATGAAATAAGCCAGCTCCAGAGGATGCTGTCCAGTTACATTCCCTGGTACATTTCCCATTGATGGTGGTAGACTCAGGGAGCAGTGAGGATGATCTGGGAATGATGAGAATACGAGGGCTTGACTCAGGTTTCAAAGTAATCTTTTGTGCTTCAGGACGGGTTCTGTGCAGTGACAGGCTTCTCAGCAGCTGTAGTCCAGCACTGCAGTTCTCAAGAGTTGTTTTTGAAATCCTTGCCGAGGGCTTGAGGCAGACGTTCTCAAGCATTCTCTTTATCTTTCATTTCTGGCACAAAGTTTTCAACTTTGTCTTGGTATGGCCCTCTTCAGACCTCATCTTGGCTGCCCAGCTGGAGCCTGACAGTTAAGTAGACATCATTTCAAACCAGTCCAGGAGCAAGGGTTGCAACCTGCCTACCTGGAGATGACGTGAGTGATGTCTTCCTGCTCCAGGACATGTCCCTGTTGCTATGGCCTCCCCAGTACCTGGCAGGGTCCCTACTTGATTTGTACTGTTCTTGAATCTCCTCATGAAGGTAAAAAAAGAGTGTTTTGTTTGCTGTAGTCAGTGTGGCACTTCTTTGCTCCATGCAGGAGAGGGGTGCGCTGGGCTTTGAACGGCACTACCACGTCACCGATCCATTCATTCGACGCCTGGGCCTCGAAGCAGAATTGCAGGTAAGTGAGCAATGTTCAAAGAGCAAACAGAGCTGCTTGGCTTACAGCTCACTACAGAAAGCACAGCATGCTGGAGTGTATGAAATTCCCTCTGGTATGGGAGGGGGATACTGACTGCTTAGTCTCTTAAACTGTATTAGGACCAGGAATAGCTCTGTAAGATGTTGTGTGAGCTTTCTGTGTTACCTAATGCATCTGCAAGAGAGCCTTTAGCTGGTGTGCATCAGCTAACCCCACCAGTGGTGGTGGAGAAGGCGACTGTCAACTGTTCAAGATACTCAGCTGTAATGCTGGAGGGCGGTGTCGCCTGAAGAATGGGTTGTTGTCTTGCAGTCTGACACGACTTAAATCTTATGGTTGTCTTGATTTTGAAGAGAAAAGAATTCTTCTGTCTCCCTTTTCAACCACAGCTTCAATATCACATGCTGCTCAGTGTTCTCCTAGTCTTTGCTGTTACAGTTGAGCTCATTTGGCTGAAGATGTATGATACAGTCGCCCAGCAGCAAGGTGCTTCTAAAGGAGTTATCAAAAGTGCATTTTCCCTGCAATCCCAGAAAACCTGTACATGTAATTTGTCAGCCTAGCCAAGGGCTTTTGAAGCAAAGTCACCTTTCTGTGTGTGCAGCAGGATTTCATCAGTAGCCTCTGAGACTGAACTGCCTTTTTGTTCAACACTACGTTGGTGTTTTTTTGTTTCCTTTTGCCTTTTCTTCTCCAACTGCCTATAGCATGTCTGTCTTTTCTGGAGGTGCTTATCTGCCACGTGGGTGTTCCTCAGCAGGGCTGGGATAAAAAGCTGTTTGTGTTGGAAGAAGGGATGTGTGGGGAGCTTGCTGCATCCTTGTCTTAGAGCTCTGTTTGATAAGCCTGAAGTTTGTGTAATACTGTCTTCCCCTTTTTTGCTCAGGGTCACTCTGGGTGTGTCAACTGTCTAGAATGGAATGAAAAAGGAGAGTAAGTATGTGACCTGTTTCAGGGGATCGACAAACCGATAACCCAGGTTCTCCCAAGAGTAGGATGTAGGTCACGTTATCGTAAGCAGCTGCTTCCCATTCCCAGTGGAATGGATGAGGGCTTGAGCTCAAAGTTTTGAACTGTGGTAGAGCTCACACATCAAAGAAACTTTATTTTGTTAAATATATCTGTATGTTATTAGAAATGTCCCTTTAGAGAGTTCAGAAGGGAAATGGTCAGCCTAAGATGTGGAGGTTGAAGGCTGCTTCTCTTCTCTTAAGTGGCATTATGGATTATAATGGGTCTTTAGGATTTGCCCAGCTGGTAAGAAGTGACATTTCCCTACCCTCTTCACCCTGCTGTTAAAAGCTGCTGCTGGGAACAAATGCATCAGGGAGGGAGGCAGAGCATTTGCCCCTCTCTGCAATTTTAGAGGGAAACTAAACAAGAGAGCATTCCAGTTAACCAAGTGGAATAAAGAGTATCTGCATGAGAAATAACCGGATGGAAGGAAGAGCCTATAGTTCCTGACATGCCTCTTAGAAAACCCCAAGTCTGCTATCTGATAGTCTTCAAAATTATTTACCAGTGAAAATTTCATGTACTTGAAAGAGATCTGGCTCCAAGGAAGTGAGTTTAAAACAGCTGATGGTTGCAGACGTCAGATTCTTTTGCTTCAACAGAAGATAGATGTGCAGGGCAAAGATAGATGTACAAGTGCCTTGCAGTACTGCCACCACAGCCTGCACTTAAAAGCAGTCTGTGAATCACTAAGTGAGCCCTGCCTTGGGACTGCTTGGGCACAGCTGAAATCCAGGAATGAGTAGGTTGGCTTGAGCTGGGATGCATTGTGGGGGCAGGTAATGCAGCCAGGCTAACGAGGGAAATGGAGGTCCTGCATTTTGTTGTTTCCGCTCTGCCATCTGAGTCTGTGGTGAGCTGGGTCAAGATGCTAAACCAACACAAAAACACTTGCTTTACTTTCTGTGGAGTTGCTGTTTGGCTGGTTTAGCTCCCTGAACGGGTTGGTACGTAGGAAGCATCAAGAAAAAATAGCTGGGAAAAGAGAGAGGAAAAGGGGTTTCTTAGAGCTGAATTAACCTAATGGCTGTCTGTTCTCAAACCCGTCTCAGAACTGATCACAGTCTGGAAAACAACGATATTCAACACACACTTCTTTTCTGTTTCTTTTAGCTTGTTGGCCTCTGGCTCAGATGACCAGCATACCATTGTCTGGGATCCTCTGCACCACAAGAAACTCCTTTCTATGCACACAGGACATACTGCAAACATCTTTTCTGTTAAGGTATGTGGTCAGAAGGACTAAATGGGTAAGAGAACCAGCAACCAAAGGGGCAAGAGAGTAGCTTCTTAAATACTGCTGGGAAGCATTTTCATGCAAGCAATCCATTCTTTTAATCCTAATCTTTTAATATTTCTAATGTTAAGAAAAATTCTATTACATCTATTACCTGTGCTTCTTGGTTTATGCAGCTCCTGGACTTAGCTCCTTATCCCTGTACAGTCCAAGGAAGTGGCTGTAGCTGACCAGGAGTTAGAGAAACCATTTTGTGCGTTACTGTCAGTGGTGATTCTTGAATGTGCATAGTACATGTGGAATTTAGTTTGAATGTCACATCTGTCTCCCACAGTTCTTGCCGCACTCGGGGGATCGGATCCTCATCACGGGAGCTGCGGACTCCAAGGTGCACGTCCATGACTTGACAGTCAAGGAGACCATCCACATGTTTGGAGACCACACCAACAGAGTTAAGCGGATTGCCACAGCTCCCATGTGGCCCAACACCTTCTGGAGTGCAGCAGAAGATGGACTAATCAGGTACAGAACTCATTCTGCCCTGAAATGAATTGGATTAGGATCCATTGCAGTATGTACTAAGCATAAATCAAGAGATTGTCTGTACTGAGAGCTCAAGCTAATCTCCCTTTCCTGAGGCGGAAAGGAATCATCTTGAGATGTAGATTCCTCTGATGAGTACCCTGCCCAGCTCCTCTGTTTTCCTCCACTGAGAAGTGAGGCCAGGGAAGGAATAGCTGTACCAAATGAAAAGCAGAAGGCTTTTCAAATCAGCACAGTGGTGATTTGAGTAGCCTTCAGTTGGGTCCCCGTGGAAAGCTAGACTCTCAGTGCTGTTGCCATTATCAGGTGACGTGGATTGCCTGACTCTCTCTTCCCTTTGCAGGCAGTATGACCTGCGAGAGAACAGCAAGCGTTCTGAAGTCCTCATAGACCTGACAGAGTACTGTGGGCAGCTGGTGGAGGCCAAATGCCTCACAGTCAACCCCCAGGATAACAACTACTTAGCAGTGGGGGCAAGTGGACCCTTTGTGCGGCTCTATGACATACGCATGATCCACAACCACAGGTAACACAGCTGGGCCCGCTTGGCAGATGGGAGTGGTGCAGAAATCTGTCCAGGGCTCTGGTGGGAGGGGGGAGTCACAGTGATCTGTCACTCACTGGTCTCGGTGTGCTGTTTTACCCTGTTTTGGGGTCTTTTCTATCACCCACAGTCTTCTTGATCTAAGCAAGTACACTGGGGTGGCGTGAGGCAGGTCTGTGATTGCACAGCTGCACAGGCGTGAGGGCTTGCACTTGTGTGTGAACAGAAGTGTCAGCATAGATCAGGCTTCCAGCATCGAGTGCTGTGATTGTAAGACTGCTCTTCTTTCTGGCTAGAAAAAGCATGAAGCAGAGTCCTTCAGCTGGAGTACACACATTCTGTGACCGGCAGAAGCCTCTCCCGGACGGTGCAGCCCAGTACTACGTGGCAGGTACTGGGGTGTGTGCTGGGGAATGGCACCGTAATGCCTGAAGAAACTGACTTCTGCCTATCGCACAAGAAACCACTTCTTGGAAGAGTTCTTCTCTAGTACAGGGATGTTCTATGGAACTATAGATTATTTTATTTCTGTGCTGTGAGTTCTTATGCTACCTGCCCCTATTCCCTGACTCAGCAGCAGTGTGTGTTAGTGTGCTGGCCTTACTCCTCCTTGTCTAGCATAAATGTCTGAAATGGCTTTTTGTCAGTTTTATTGAAAAGTCAAGGACTGGGTAACCTGAGGGCTCTAGACATTCTTCTGGAGCTGGTCCCAGCAAGGCTGCTGTTCAGAATCTTGGCACAGAAGAGAAGTGGCTGACTCCTGCAGCTGAGGAGTCAGGAATGCGTTGTCTGGGCAATGTGGATGACATTCTTCTCCAATGCTCATTGTTTATTTTTTTAGAAAAAACCCTACTTTTTTTCCCCCAAAATGTCTGTAGGTGTTTTTTTTTCCTAAATATCTTAGACCAGCATGTCCAACAGACCAGTTTTGACAGCCTTGCTTCTGATGAGTCCCACTAGAGGATTTCTTAGGTCCCCTGAATTGGTCATGCAACACATCTGCTGTCTGAAGGAAAAGAACCCTTGTGTGAGCTGAATATTTAGGAGCCTTGGTTTGATTGTGCTAAGAGCTTTATTAAGGAAACCTGATTAGACAGTTGAAAACAGAGGTATTTGTTTGCAATTGGCCACAAATCACAGAAGCTAAGTCCTTTGCAAATCCATAAAACCATGATTTGCTGGGTTCTGCAGACTTCAGCTGTTAGCAAGCTAGTTGTAATCTGGCCTTCTTCATATGGAAATGGCCTCGCAGAAATAGTGTGCACAGCTTGGGAAATGGCAGCTCCATCCATCCGAGTGTTTTGGTAGCTGATGGGAGGGTTCGATAGACAGCAGTGGGAAATGGAAAATCAGTGCGTGTGCTTTGTGCTTTTTCTCTCCTAACAACCTCTAGTAGAAGGGAGGGGCTGGTGGAGGACTAAAACAACAGGTACTGGTTACTCTAATGCCATGGACCTCTTCCCTCCACAGGACACCTTCCAGTGAAGCTTCCAGACTACAACAACCGGCTGAGAGTTCTTGTGGCCACGTACGTCACCTTCAGTCCTGATGGCACTGAGCTCTTAGTCAACATGGGAGGGGAGCAGGTAAGAAGACAGCTGAAGTTTGGCAGGAGGCTTCACATACAGTTGTGTTTGCTGGGTCACCACAGATTGTCTTCAAAATGGGTATAGCAGCTTCTCTGTGGTGACGTTGTTTTTAAACTTTTCTCTGATGCACTCAGACTAAATGCCTTCTGTTAGGGATTTGTTTGTTGTGCTATCCTTGATTAAATTTATATGGCATTTCAATCTGGTTTTACAATTCATTTTTCCCTCTCTTAAAGAGAAGGAAGAGTTCTGGAACTGACCTTCCCTGACTTAGGAGAAAAATTCCTAACTCATTCCTGAAACATCAGACTGCTTCTGTAGTAGAATCTAGTGAATAAGGAATTTAGAGGAGCAAAGGCCTTCACCTGGGATATTGATTTCTTTAATTTTAAGCACTGGGTGATATTTGTGGATCTTTTATAAAGCCTATCAGTGAAATGAGAAAATCCTCCTGACAGCTTTAATCAGCATGGATTAAGCAGGAACTTCCCTTGTGAGCAGGTTACTCTGGTTGTCTACTACAGCTCTTTCTTGTACTTGCTGTCATTGAGAGGAGGTGCTGAGTTTTATGAAGTGTAGGTCTGATACAGGCTATCAATTGCTATAGCAGTACAATTTTTAAATTAGTGCTTCACAAGGCTGCTTTTGAAGTTTCTCATGAAATCTTGGCTTCAGTTTAGAGAGACTTTGGTTTAGTGGACTGCTTCTTTTCTGCCAATAAATGTTTGATTTGTGTATCATCACTGTGTTAATGAAATGGTTAAAATAGCTGCTTGGAGTTTGAACTTTTTGAACGGGTTGGTTTGCACCTTTGGAGTAAGACAAGGCTCCTGTTTCTCAGTGGAGTTCTTCCTGAATCCAGTGCTGGGTGCAACAGGACACTGATACTGCCATTATTTTGTGTGCATGTGTCTATAAACAAGGTAGAAAACTGGAAATATTACTAACACCGATGTGGAACTGTCCAGCCTTGTTTTATCTCTATCCCTCAGTGTATTGCTGACTTTTTTTTTTTTCTTCATCTTTTAGGTCTATTTGTTTGATCTAACTTACAAACAGCGGCCATACACTTTTCTCCTCCCAAAGAAATGCCACACTTCAGGGGGTAAGTGGATGCTGTCATGGACCTGAGTGGAAGGCAGAGTGAAATCATGTACTGCACGACTCCTGTCAGGGTGCAGCCCCATATGGGCAGGCATGAGGGAAAGGAAGCAGGGCCTGGCTGCTGCTGGGCTATTTCTGCATTGCAGTTCATCCTCTGAGTTCTGAAATTCTTACAGATAGTGACAAAGTTCTGTGAAAACGTGTCTTGAGGGGAGAAAGGAGCTGTTGAAAATGGTTTGCATGTGTGAACTGTGGAGAATGCTTAAAGCTGTACATAAGAGATAAAGTAGACTTTGTAGAGTGATTGAGGTCCTAGAACCTTGTCTTCAGTTAAAGGGGAAGAACTTTGTGTGTGGACAGACATAAAGAAATGGTGCGTTGTTTTTAGTTTTTTAAACTTATTACTGAAGCTGTTATGCCTTTAAGCACCCATTAGGAAGGAGACAGAACAATCTCTTCCCTGGTCTGAGAATCTGGCCTGGCATTAATCTCCCTCCTACTGGTGAGATAGTTGATCCAGAAAGTCATTCACTTGACAAATAAGTAAATCCAGGAGCCTTTTTATTCCTGGCCATGTTTCTTCCAGGGCCTGTTCATACACAGATACTGCAGGCAGCGTGCAGTGAACCTCCAGCACTCCATCCCCAGGGCAGAGGCTGACTCTCTCTTGTTAGGGAGTGTTCCCTGCTCAGCCCTGTTCAGAGCACTCTGGCAGGGATCAGTCTGTGTACTCAGCTCGCCTTGAGCCTTAAGCTAGCACTCACATCCTGGTAGCTAATAGATGCCCTGCCCGCTGTTCTCTTCTGTCCTGAATGCCTGTGGGTGATCTGTACTGCGGCATCTGGTGAGGTCATGCCTTAAATGGCAGGAAAGAGTTTGAACAGGTTCACGGCGGTGCAGTTTCAGCAAATGCTCCACCCTTCTGGGTACAGAAAGTTCAGGCAAGGGCTGTGAAAAGGCAGCACCTGTGCAAAGGCTGAACTTCATGTGCGTGCACGTCTGCACAGCGAGAGCTCTGAGCTGTTCAGCAGAGTGGTTGGACAGCGTCCCCAGCTTCCCAGCCTCTGAAATGGCTGCAGGAGCATTCCCAGCTGCAACATGAATTACAGTTGATAAAACTTGAGTATTTTCGTAGAAATGGCAAGTGGTCTGGCTGCATGACCCTCAGAGGATTGCTTCAGCTTGTAACTGCTCCCTGGGCAATAGGGTAAGGAAAGAAAGAAAGCAAAAAAGTGTCTGGGATTCCCTTACTAGATTGCTCCAGTAGTTCCATTCATCCTCCTTGTTCTTTTAAATGTTCAGCAGCTAGCGTCTGTGTTTTTTATCTCAGTGCATCTCAAAATACAAAGGCATTTAGAAATAAGTTGCTGTGTACTTCTGCAGTTTTAAATGTCAGGCTTCTGGTAGTCAGTTGGGTTCTGGCTGTGGCTGAGACTCAGGCTGAAGGCAGTTCTGTTCAAACTGCTCTCTGTGTGCCCAGTTCTCTGGGTCTCTGGTTTTCTAGAGTTCAGGTCTGAAGGACACTGCAGAGATTTTGTAGTAAATGTAAGAAGACAAATCCAAGTGGCTGGTAGACCAGGATATATGGGGCCATGAAATCTGCTCCATTCTGCTCTGAATGGTGCTGTGGTTTCACTGTAGAATAAAACCCTGAAGTTTCGTGGATTAGTTTGCATAATCCACGTTGATGCATAACGTGTTTGTATTTTTTTCCGACCTTTAGAAGTGCAGAATGGAAAAACCTCTACCAATGGCGTGTCAAATGGCATCCACCTCCACAGCAATGGCTTCCGCTTGTCAGAAGGAAGAGCACATGTGAGGTAAGCTCTACCTACTGCTTTCTGGGCCTGGAAGCAAGGTATTCTTCATTGTCCTGAGCGATTCTTATTTCCTGACTCACAGGAACTGTGGTTTGATAGGTGGGAGTGGCTGTCAGGCTAAAAGAGCCTTGCTTCCCTTGGCTGTTTTTTTTGAAACCTGCTTTCTGCAAACTGAGCTGAAGCTGCTGAAATTGCTTTGCAGTGATGGCACTGCTGTCACTACTCTTGCAGGCTGCATGTGAGCTAGGAATAGATGGAGCGTTCCCTCCTCTGACTGTTCCTGCTGCTGCTTTTCCCCTTAAGAGCAGAGTGCAGTTGGGGCGAAGCAGAGGCAGGCAGACAGCATGTCTTGCTGACTGCTTTTCCTCCAGCTGATGAGATGTGGTTAAAAGTCAAGACACTGTCGCTTAATACCATATATGGATAGTCTAGGTTCCACCAAAGTCACTTTGTTGAATGTTTTCAGCTTGTTTCCTCTAGGTGGCCCCTCTGCTCCGGCAGCAGAGATGCTCATTTTGGTTTGCTGAGCACGGGCCTTGTGCAGCCCTGTGAGCTCAGATGCTTGGTTTCCTTCTGAATTTGCAATCTGTTACACATTGCTAAAGGAAGTTTGGATTTATTTTTTTTTTGTAAGCTAAGGGGAGATGTATCTGTGAAGTCTGAGGAATGAGACACTTAAAACACCCACTGTTAAATTTTGAGTATATGTCTGTATAGGAAGAAACATTAGAAGCTATCAAATGATGGTCAAAAGGAAGCCTTTCTCCTAAATCCAGGTTTTTCAGGTACAGGATCTCTGAAACTTCTAGTGTAAGCTAATGCTTGCTGGGACCTAGACCAAAGCAAAACAAAACACTGCAGATATTCAAGTGAGCCAGAGTGAGACTCACCTGTGCTACTTTCCTTCTTTCCCTGCAGTCCCCAGGTGGAGTTGCCTCCATATCTGGAGAGAATCAAGCAGCAAGCCAACGAGGCCTTTGCTTGCCAGCTGTGGACTCAAGCCATCCAGCTGTACAGCAAAGCAGTTCAGAAAGCCCCCAACAATGCCATGCTGTATGGAAACAGAGCTGCTGCCTACATGAAGCGCAAGTGGTGAGTAAGCAGAGCTCTGTGGGACATGGAGGATCAGAGTTCAGTGTCACAGGCAGTGCTGGTGCTTGACTTCCAAGTGCCACAGACACTGTGCTGTCCACTGGGAAGCACCAGGCTTCCTTGTGCGTGGGGTTGTTGGATTAAGCCTCACTTCTGGCACAGAACGAGGAGATTGTACAGCAGCACGTGCTGGAGAAATTGTGGCCACAGATATTGTGCAGGCAGGCACAGCTGGTGGCAACTCATCGTTTTGCCCCCTGGTATGCTGAGTCATGTTCTGTTCCTTTCCTGTTTAAAAGGAAACCAAAAATCCACTTGTGAGTAACAACATCATGAATGTCTCGCAGGGTGTTTGTGTTTCTGCATCAGAGTGTGTCTGTAAACTTGCTCTCAGCAGATGAGGTAACGGTTACTGTGCTTTATAATATCATGTCATGATATAAGATTGTGGTGGGGCTGCCTGGAGTTGCTTTGGTTGCTGCTTGATCCAAGTCACTGGGGCACTAGGGGTGGTTCCCATGTTAGCCCAGCTAACCCACGTTCTTCTCAACTGGAAGCAAAAAACCTCTCTGAGGGATTAGGCAAGGTGGCAACTGGTGCCTCAGAGTCTGGAGGAGGTTCTGTCTTGATTGTAAAATACATTCTTAGCCTCTGCAGTGGGCAATGCCTTCTCTGACCAGCAGCCAGAGCTGCATCTGCAGGATGGAGCTGAGTTATTTTAATATCTGTCCCCTTGAGCAGAGTAAGACTGAGTAATGTGGCTTACTATTAACATATTTAAAATAGCTGTGGTCCTTCATCCACATCTGCTTTGCGAGGATCTCCTTCTCTTTCTGCTGAAGTCCCCAGAATGAATTTTCCCATCTTCTTGCCAAGAGCAGCCAGCAGTTGTTGTGACTGTTGGTAACTGGCCTCCTGGCTATTTTGCAATAGCAGAGATTTGGGATATGCCTCAAAAAGACCTCAGTGTTCAGAGGGAGAACAACAATAGGTTGGGATTAAGGAGTGGAAGATGGAAGCTGAGTGCTGATCTCAATGAATGACGTTTTTCTTATAGGCATCATTTTTCCAGAAGGATGTTGGCAGATCTGAACCTTTCTGTGTGTCAGCTAGTGCTTGCTATGGTTTTCAGTAGCAGGATGATGTGAAAATGTATTCGCAAAGGGTTTCTGTGGTGTGCAGTGATAAGAATGTAAATGGTGCTGAGCTGATACCTCCTCAGGTGCAGAGAAGATGTGTTTTTCTGCTGGGAACAGCTACTAGGAAATGGCAGAGGAAGGCTGGGATGTCACTGAGGAGGAGAGTGAAGCAGTTGGACTGTGACCCATGTTGAACCACCCTGCATCTCTAAGGTGTCCTTCATGTTCGGGGCAGGAACGCAGGGCGCCCTGCAGAACCGTGCAGGTCTTGCTTTCCTCTCACTCTGCATAGCAGAGAGATCCAGAAAAACAAAGCTCTAACTTCCTAACCTCCCCTTGCTCACCTCCCTTGAGATGCTGCTCATACTCTGCAGCACTTCAATGACTGTCCTTCTAAAACTTGCTCATAAGAGCCAACTGCATCCCTCTCCAGGTTGCTTTCAGCATTCTGTATTGTCAGTACTTCAGCTGATTTGCAGTTAGAGCACTTTTACACAAGCTGGGTCAAACCTGTAACAACAGAAAAAATCAGGGCCTGCTTTGCATCTCGACATACACA
The DNA here is from genome assembly GCA_013396635.1 of Penelope pileata. NCBI lineage: Eukaryota > Metazoa > Chordata > Aves > Galliformes > Cracidae > Penelope > Penelope pileata. The sequence continues at coordinate 196,233 of WBMW01001634.1, forward strand.
TTTTCACACCAGTTTGTTGAGATGTCTGTGTCTGGTAGTTGAGTTTGAAGGGCTTTTGAGGATGGTAAAGCAGTTAATAGCTCTGAAAATGTGAGATACCCATCTGTCATGGTAACAGGTAGTTTCCATTACCTCTTGATTAGAATAAAAGCAGCGTGATGCTGTGCCAGTCTCCTGGCTTAACGCAGACACCGTACTGCAGAGGCAGGCACTCAAGAACTGTTTCTTCTGCTCTGCTGCAGATTTTATGGATGAGGCACTTCACCTTTGGCACTGTGCTGGTGAACTGTAATTAGTGGCCAATACCCACCTAGATAGCTCAGATTTTATTGGCCTGAATTGAGAGCCAGCATGCAGGGCTTGTCATGTCTCTCCCTCTTCCAGAGCACAGGCAGAGGTACTGCTGCTTCTGCCTCCGTGGGGCTCTGGGAAATCAAGCACAGTCTCCAGTAACAGTAAATAGGATATAAAAATTTGTTACAGTACCAATCTGCTGTAATGCTTATTTCTCAGACTTCAAGGTTTTTCCTATAAACGTGGCAAAAGACTGCTGCTTTAGATACGTATCCACCAGGACTGTGAAGCTCCTTCTCGAGGACTACGAGTGGCTGTGGGCAGGCAAAGATGCTGCCACGCTGTGCGTCCACACAGGGGCACGCGTGAGCTGCCGTGCTCCGAGGAGGCCCTTGCAGGAGAGGCCTTGCCTCTGCTTGGCCAGAGGGCTTGTGCATCCTCCATCTTCAAAGGACTTCCCTAAATGTGTTGTATCAGTGAGCTCTGCTCTGCCGGATTTAAAATGGCAGGCCAAGGCTTGCTGGGCTTCCCGGCGTGGTCAGCTTGCAGAGCTGCCTGTGTGTGTGTGGAGGTGCATTCCAGAAGCTGCCCTTGGTCAGATGGTGCCCCTGGGACACAGCAAATGCTATTAATATGTGAGCTTGTGGCATGTCTGCTTGCACAGAGTGCTGGAAGCAGCAAGCTCTGGAGTGAACCAAGGGCTGGGAAATGGCAGTGCGGGGAATGTATGCTGTTTCCACCCGGCCTATCTAATCCACCCCTCCTTTTTCTTCAGGGATGGGGACCATTATGATGCTTTAAGAGACTGCTTGAAGGCCATATCCTTGAATCCATGCCACCTGAAGGCCCACTTCCGTCTCGCCCGCTGTCTCTTTGAACTCAAGTACGTGGCAGAAGCGCTGGAGTGTCTGGATGACTTTAAAGGGAAGTTCCCAGAGCAAGCACACAGCAGCGCCTGCGATGCACTGGACAGGGACATCAATGCAGCCCTCTTCTCCAAGAGTGATAATGGTGAGTGCCACCCTCCCACGTGGTTCTGCAAGGTTGTCGTGAAATCTAGTGAATTGACAAGGAGTTTTCTTCTTAATGTGCCCCTACGAAGTGAGGCTCCAGCTTCTGAGGGATTCATTGTTACTGTGCACAAGAGCTGGTCTCAGCCTGTTCTTTTGTTGCACCTGGTCCTGGTTTGGTCTGGAGTGAGAGTGTGGTACAGGGTCGTCTGCTGCATCCAGGAGATGACAGGGAAGGAAGCTTGTCCTCTAAACCCTGCTCCCTGATGAAATTGTTCTTGACTCGTATCTGAAACTGTTGAGCTGTTCCAGGATGCTTTGTTTGTGCAGAACATGGTCCTCCCCAAATTGTGATGAGGGAACTCTGTTCTTCTTCCAGCTGAAGACAAGAAAGGGGGTGGCCCCATCCGGCTGCGAGCCACAGGCCGCAAGGATTCCATCTCAGAGGATGAGATGGTGCTGAGGGAGCGCAGCTATGACTACAAATTCCGATACTGTGGCCACTGTAACACTACTACAGACATCAAAGAGGCCAATTTCTTTGGCAGGTATGTTGGCAGAGCGTGGTAGGGATGCAGGAGAATGAGCAGCAGCAGAATGTTGTCATCCATCGGATAAAGCCTCGTGCCTAGGCCTGTGTGACTGTTCATGACGTGGTGCTGACACTGGTTTGCAGGGTTGAGAAAGATGACAAACCCTCATCCTTGTGTGGCTGCATGGGTAACAGGCCAGTAGCAGATCTGCAGAGGACCCAGTTGGGCCAGTGTTTCAGAAAAGCCATCTGGGGGTTGAAAACGTGAATCCTGGGGATGGAGGGAACCAACAGAGAGAAAGCTTTATCTGGATCCATAGGCATGAGGGGTAGCAGCCTGCTGATTGTAGGAGCCAGCTGAGATTCTCGTGTCTGCTAGAGACTAGCTTTGGCTCTGAGCTGTGATCTCCAGTCTCTGCTCCTTTCACCCTAGCAATGCACAGTACATAGTCAGTGGGTCAGATGACGGCTCCTTCTTCATCTGGGAGAAAGAAACCACCAACCTTGTTAGAGTGCTGCAGGGAGACGAGTCGATTGTGAATTGTCTCCAGCCTCATCCCAGTTACTGCTTCCTGGCCACCAGCGGCATTGACCCGGTTGTCCGGCTGTGGAATCCCAGGCCAGAGGTAAGAGCTGCAGTCAGAGACTGTTGGTGACACGAGAAGTAGCACGGCCCTGTCTTTCCTACTGGGATCCCTTGGTGGTTGCAGCAGCTGTAGCAGCCCCTCCTTGGTCCTATCCCTGCCTTACCGAGTTCTCCTCTCGTCCTGCAGAGTGAAACCCTCAATGGCCGCGTGGTAGTGGACATGGAAGGTGCTTCCCAAGCCAACCAGCGACGAATGAATGCGGACCCGCTGGAGGTGATGTTGCTGAACATGGGGTACCGGATCACAGGACTGACCAGTGGCGGGGCTGGAGGCTCAGACGATGAAGACAGCTCAGAGGGGCAAGTCCAGTGCCGGCCCAGCTAAAACAGAACTGCCTCTCCTTCCTCTAACTGTTTGGCTGAAAGGGAACCTAGTTTCCTTGGTCCTGAACTTTCTCTGATGAATGACTGCACTGTATCGCACTATGCACAGAGTAGAACAAGCTGGCAGGGGCAGGAGCGGCCGTCTCCTTAAACCATTACCACCACCTCCTCCTTCTCCCGTCACGCTACTGAGCAGCATGGCAGTGCAGTCTGGGGTTTGCCTTTAGTGGAATTTAGTCCCAACAGGGATCTTTGAGCTGTCTGTAAGCAGTGTAAGCTGGTGACTTTTTCCAGAGCTGCTGTATGACCTGGTACAGAGCAACATTGCCTCCATTCGTGCATTTGCAGAGGGGAATGTTAAATTCCTGAATAAAATACAAACCTAGGGCAGGAGCTATGGAGTTAATTTACTGCAGTGATCTTGGTCTTGAAAGCCTGACTCTGCTCTTACGCTACCAGCCTGTCTAGAGGCCCCCAGTTTAGGGTTGTTGGCCATGAAACACCTGTTTTGTCCCATAATGTCTGTCTTCTGGCTTCCTTCTCTAACACGCTGCCATCATACGTGGCTGTGTTGTATTAAGGACTGGATATTGCCTATCTTGTCCCTGGACATCCATCTTAGTTGATGAATCGGGAGGGCACTGTGTACAAGCAGCTCAGCAGGGCAGGATGTGCTTGCCCGGCTCTGATACTTTCTTCTGTGGTCTGTGAACCTGTGGAGAAAGGTGACAGCAATGGGAGCAGGTCTGATCAGAGGCCTGGGACTCATGTAGCTAAAGCTGCTGAGGAAAGGGGTTGTCAAAGCACTCTTCCAGAGCTTCTCTCTATTGCCCAAAATGTGCAGCTGTGTTCACCTTCTCCTCTCTGTGTCACTAGTGTTGGAGCTGAGAACGCTGCCGCCGTGTACGTGTTGCAACTGATGTTTGAGCTTTTAGACAGCAGCACTTTCATGCAGTTGGCTGCTCTGTCTTGGCCAAGGTGGGCCTTCCCCACCTCGTTGGTGTAACATCTCATGGGTTAGTGGTCCTCTCAGGAACCCTCCTTCCTCTTCCCATTCTCCGTAACTGGCTCTGGCTGCAAAGCCAGGAGCGCGCCTAGAAATGCAGCACTGTACTTCCATTCTGTCCCCTCTCATGTAACATGCAGCCCCGTTTTCCCTTTTTGCAGTTGCCAAACACTAAATATCAAACAGATCTTACACAGCTGTGCTACAACCGAATCTGAAGAGGTTGTATTTTCTAGGACTATCAACTAAGACCAAAGAGCCCCTGGAGATCTTAACTGCTCTGCGCTATCTCCTGTCTCTTACTGCCGAAGGTCTGAACGTGCTAGCCTTGGTCCCAGGGGTGGGATGTGTGTCTGGGAGTATGTGAGCATGTCTGTGTGCTGCATTAGGGCTGTTCTTCCATGTGGTGCAATCCCTGGTCTTCCTGCTCCTACTGGGAAGGATGAGGCCTCTCTTTCCTCCTCCGGCTCCTTCTGGCTGCCAGGCGTTGATGAGACAGCCTGCACACTGCTGACTGATCAAGGTAACTGGCTTTCTCTCCCTTCCAGAACAGTCTTTATGAGATGAGTGAGCCTTGTGCAGGAGGGAAGGAGGTCACAGTCTCGTAGCTGGCAGCGTCTCTCAAAGGATGCTTGCTGTTCCCTGCAGAGAGAAACCCCCCCCCGCTCTCTCCTTGCAGTCGCAGGGAAGCTAACTGGGATCTGATCTCTGCTCTCAGACAAAGATGTCCATCTGCTCCGTCACGTGGGGCTGAAACGGAGCCTTAGCAAGCCCTGGTCTTGTGGGAGCGTGGCCCTTGCCAGCAGGAAACAACTGCCTGCCTTGTGCTCTGCTGAGCTGCGATGGCAGGCCTCTGGTTTTCGGTTCTGTCAGGCTCGCCCTGCATCTTCTCGTGCTGAAGCAGAGCTCTCCTGGGACAGATGGTCACCGTCACTTGGCTGCTGAGGGCACGTTGGCTTCCTTTCACGCAGCACTAGTGCGGCGATGTGACTTCTTGCTCAGTTTACCTGTGTGGCTGTGGACATGTTCCCCCACCCCAAGTGCATCCTGGCACTCAGTGCTTTCCAAAACCCAGAGGCAACAGAAGATTCTTCTCACTTGAGTGTCTTTTTGATGTGGTCTGGCCTTTTCTTTTTTGCTTAAGGCTTTACTAGATACATCCCCCCACCCCAATCAAACTTTTTTTTCAGCTTTTGGTAGACAGTGTCTACGGTCTTGATTCTTAAACTGAGACTGAGATGGAAAGCTCTGAAAAGAACAGACCTGTCCCTCCCCATTCACCTTTTGCTGTGGCAGCTATTTTTTCTTGTTTTTACCTTTGTGAGACAGTGCAGCTCTTTTTACCTGCCAGTTGCAGCGTGAGAGCTCTAAGATTCCCTGCCTCTGCAGTGGATTGCTTTTTTTTAATGGCTGCTTTGATTAAAAAGATAAATAATAATGGGAGAGAAGGGGAGAGAAAAACCTTTCTGCCTCTAGCCCCTTTTCCCCTCGTTGCAGGCAGATTGCCTGCTTTGTCGCTTGTTAATGAGGAATTTGTATTTATTGGTGAAGGAAAAAACATGCTGGGGAAGTAGGGAGAAGATGTTGCTTTATTGACCTCTGCTGTTTACTTCGACCCCCTCTTCGGGAAAGCTTCTTCCTGCTCTTTCTGGTTAACTCTTTCTAGCCTGGGATATACAGGGATGCCTCCTTTATTTTTGTATTCTAGCAACGGGCTCTCCGTTCGGAGACTCTAGGACTCTCTTAGTGTTGCAACGACCATTACTTTTAGCCTTTTCAAGTACTAAAGATGATCATCTCGTGAACTTTGCCCCTGCAGTTGTAGAGGTAACACACAAGCCTTACTGCCCTCGTTAGAAGGAGCAGAAAACTTGTTTCTCTGGTCCCTGGAAGAGAAAGGGTTAAGCAATTAAACAATTCTTTGTTCTAGTTCTTTCTTGGTGTCCTTTTGTTGGGGGGGGATTGTGCTGGCTTCGTCCCACCTCTCTGCCCTGTGGAGGTGGACAGGGGTGGGCGGAGGGTGGCCTGGATGTGTTCTGGTGGGGAGCAGAGAGCCCTGTAAGCTCCAGTGGGGAGGGGGCTGGGGAGCCTGACACACACCTTGGGCATGGGTTCCTGCTGAGTTAGTGCTGCTGGTAGCTGGTCCCGGTGTGGGGGGCCAGTGCTGTGCTGGGAGCAGTCTCTCCCTCCAGCTTGGCTTAGAACTAAAGCTGTGAGTGTTGGGGTGAGGATGAGAAGGGCTGCCTGGAGCTTGCTGGGGAGGGAAGAGGTGATGCACACATCTTACAGCAAGATTAATGGGCACAGAATGGAGCTGTTTTCTCTGAATCATGTTACGTCAGGGTAGGGGATAAAATTAATTAAAATCTTTGAGTCCCTGCTCGTTTAAGAGTTAGAGCAGAGTGGCAGGTAGGAAAAATAGCCTGTCCTTCCCTCTGAGCTCTTCTTCAACAGCCTCTGTCCCTAAGAAGCAGAGCCCTGGTGGCTTAGGCTGTGGGGCAGAGCCAGGCTCACTTCCTCCTGTGGGCTCCTGCTGCAAAACCTCCCAGATATTTTCCTGACCTCCAAGCTGTGTAGTGCCAGGCCTTGAGTTAGAAAACCAGTCTGCAATTTTCAGAATCCATCCAAACTCTTCTCTTAGAAATTCCTGTTAGAGACCTCTCAGCTGAAGGCCTTCTGAGGCCTCTTCATTTCAAATCCTGTCTGATAAAAATTACTGCTTTAAAAGACAGCTCTGCTCTAACAAAGCAATGTGCACCCACAGCTGGAATTGGCAATCAGCTAATTAGGTCAGCTCATGGGCTGAATGGCTGGACAAAGAGGAGGCATGGAAAGGGAAGCTGTGTGGTTGAATTGTGGCTGGAAATGGTAAGAGGGACCTAGAAAATGAGTGTGAGTTGTAACTTGAGTAAGAGAATCGAGGGTTGAGGGGGGAGAGGAGCGATCTGCCCTGGGAAGTGGGGAGAGGAACAGCAGCAGCCCTGCCGATGAGCTCACTCGTCTGTGAGCAGTGCCAGGAACAAGTCTGCAAAGGGCTCAAGATGGCTCCTGCCTCTGAGCAAAATGGGAGCAGGACGTCAGCAAGCTGCCTGCTGCGGCAGCGAGGAATGAAGTCCTCTGTGTTGTGCTCCCTGTGGCTTGTTCAGGCCTTGTTGCTGCAGGAGATGAGACTGATGGGAAACCCCTCCAGGGCTGGTGAGGAGGGAAGGTGAACCTTTCTGGGGTTTTCACAGCTGAGAAATCATCGTGACCTGCGCTTGGCTCTTAGAGCTCTTCCACCCTGTGTCCCTGAGCAACGGCTGGCTTTCCCTTTAAACATGAAAGTTGCCCTGTGGACTGGCTGTGTCTGCTAGAAAGGGAGAGGGAAAGAAACGCAGCTTTCAAGCGACAGGAAGGCAGACAGGACCTGAAGGTTAAAGCTGAGGGGTGAGATGGCTTAGAGGCGTGCTTTTGGGGTGGGTGCCTGAGCCCGCGTGTGTTCTCGCGCTGGTGAGTAGCACCACCATCAATACAGATGAGAGTGACGTTTCTGGTTCACGCTGAGCGATGAGAGGCTGTCACATTGCAGCAGGCACAGACCACAGGAGAGGAACAACAAAAACGCAAAGCAACCCACCCCAGCATCACCTCCAGGGCGGGGGAAGGACGCCTCGGTGTCCTCCCTCAGCCTGTGTCTGGGTGACATTTTAAAGAGGCTCCCGCACGCCGTGTTGCCTGCTGCTGCTGTGGTTGTCAATGTCAGAAGGGGGAGGGGATCTCTTCCTTGAGTGGTTTGGTCCTGGCAGGCCCTGTAATGTTTGAGCTGTCACAACAGGGAAGGTTCCCAAGGAAGCCGCTTACTGAACGAGAGCTGGCTGGGTGCCTGCTGCTTTCAGGCTCAGAGAGGAGCCGGGGTAGAAAGGGGAGGTAACCCAAGTCCTCCCAGGCTGAGCTCCAGCCATGGTGCCATGCGCTGGGGCAAACCCAAGCTGCTGTGGGGTGCAGGCTGCTCCTTCCCAGGCTCTCCTCGGGGGGATGCTCTGTGTCTCGGGGGCACGAGTGTCACGCTGGTGCCTGCAGGAAGCTGGCAAAGATCATTGTCCTGAGGACGTCTCGGGCCCACGGGAGGTAGAGCTGCTTCCTTGCTGACGAGAGGAGAGGAGCCACTGGTGGCAAGCTGCTGGCAGGAACGGGAGCGAAACCTTTTGTTCCTCATCAAATAAGAGACTGCAGAAACAATGATGGCAGCGTTCCTGCTCCCCACGTTAATCCCGAGCAAGATAGCTGCAATAAAACGCCCGGCTGTTAATTTTATGCATGGAAAACTTCTTACCTGCTCTACCCCTGCCCCCCCCCTGCAGTTCCTTTTCCAACTGCAGCTATTTTTCCCTGCTGACTTCAGGTGTTTTGTATTCTGCTTAGATCAATAGCAGAACAACAGCAGCAGCTTTCCAGTTGTCACTAGGAAGACCCTGCTGTCAGCTGCTGCTCACCCGATTTCTGCCAGCGCGGTGCTGGGGATGGAGAGCCCTTCTGCTTGCCTGACGAGCACAAAGAAAGCTGTGCAGCACAGGAGTGCTGTATTGATTTTTAAATCCAGCCTGGGGAAATGGTGTTCTGTGCTCCAGCAGTTGGGTTTGCCCTTCTGCATTTGGCTTAAGAGGCAATAAACTGGGCTGCCCGATGCCCCCTGCCCGGGCTGGAGGGGGGCTGTGTGGTGGCACTGCGGGGACACGCGTCCTGCAGAGGCTGTCAGAGCTGTCCCTCCTGTGTGGCTTTGCCAAGGGAACTGGTCCCTGGTGATATGCTGCTTAGCAGCCTCTCAGACACGAGCAGGAAGAGCAAATCCATTGCCTAATCTGACAGACGTGCCAGGATTGTGGTGGCTGATGTGAGCGCTGGGCCCGGTTCGTGGATTTCAGCAATCTCCGGTGCTCGTGTTAGCCTGGAGCAGGTGAATGCAAATATTTCCCCCCACAGAACAAGAAGTGTTGGCTGGCACACACGCCACCTCTGTGTCTATCTTCTACCCAAAGTGCCAAAATGGAAGCGTCTGTTAGAAACCAAAGCACCGGGCATGGCTTTGCTCTCCGCAGTGTCTGTCTGTTTTTCCTTTGCTTTCTCTCTTTTTGAACCAGACCTTTTTGTGAATCCCTTCACTGCCAGGTTGTGAGGAGCGTGGTCTCGGGCTCCGATCAGCTCTGACGCAGGGAAAGGTCACACTGAGCTGGAGCTGTTCCCTGCCAGCGCCCGGTGGGTGCCTGCAGGAGCCCTCCCCCCCGGGGGTCTGTTCCAAGACGTGCCCTAGCCTAGGAGGCACCAGCAGGGATCTCTGAGGTGGTGGAGGTGAGAAGGTGCAGACTGCAGGGCATTGCTGGGGGAGCTGGGCTGCAGCCTGACAAGTCCGTGTGCACGGAGGGCGGGCGGCCCCTGAGCTCCAGCGCTTTGTGTCCCACCCCAACACATCCCCTCTGCTGTGCCCTTCTGTGGGGAGGGGCTCCTGAGCCCCTGGGCTTCCAGCTGGAGGTTTCACTGCTGTAACACGGCGTGACACGCCAGCACCGTTCTGTCCCCAGAGCTGCTCCTGCGCAGGACACGGTGACAGCTAGGTCAGCTGGTGGGAGGCAGAGGGCGCGAACAGAGAGGAGAGGAGCGGCTGATGAAGGAGAGGGGTGACGAGGGAAATGGGGCCGTTGCGTGAAGGGCGATACGGGGTGAGGGCTGCTGGGATGGCGGCTCTCGTTAGCGGGGTTGGTGTGTGCAGACAGGAGGCAGCTGCTGTGGGAGATGGTTTCCTTCGCAGCCCCTGGCCCCGTGCTGCCCGTGGCAGGGAGCCCTGGGTCCTGGCAGCTCAGCGTCTCCATGCTGGGAGCAGGGAGGGTGGGAGCAGGAGCGGCCGCCATGTCGTGTCCCTGCCCTCCAGCCAGCTGGCACTCTGTGTTTCACTGAGTTGGGGGGGGAATCTGGAATAAACGTTTCTTCTTCAGTTTCCTTTGTGTAGTTTGAGTTCAACTTCCTAATAAAGCGGTTGTTATTTTTCTAAGCTGCTGCTTCGTTTGTAAATGTTGTCGCTCCTGGTGCTCTCCCTCACCCTCCTCCCTTCCCCCCTGGGCACCCCCTCTCTGGGGGGGCTGCCGGTGTCCGGACGGGGCAGGAGGGCCCTAAGGGGGTGTGAGGGGCTGTGGTGTCCCTGCAGCTTGGGGCTGGGGAAAAACCATGGCCCTGTGAAGCGAAGCCCTGGGCCCTACACATCCCTCAGACGGGGGCAGGAACCTGGAGCCCTACTCGCACCCCAGAACACGGTCGCTCAGCCCTGGGCTCCACTAACGCCACAAAACTGGACCCCGTGCCCCGCCCGCAACCAGGTGAGGCTTCCAGGCCTCCCTCACTTCCTGGTTACCAGCCGTGCCCGGAAGCGCCCGCGGTCTCCAGGAAGTGACGTCACGCCGGCGGCCGGCGGGGGGCGGGCCCAGGTGATGGCGGAAGCGGAGGCCAAGATGAAGCAGTTCAATGGCGGCGGCGGGGCCGGGCCGGACGCGGAGCGCGGCCGCTTCCCGTACTGCGTGGTGTGGACGCCCATCCCCGTGCTGACGTGAGAGCGGGGCCCGGGGCCGGGGCGGGATCGGAGCCTCCGTGCGCCGGCAGAAGGGGCTGCGGGGTCGGCATCCGCCCTCGTTCCGCTGCGGCTGAACTGGGGGCAGCGGCCGTGGGCCGGGAACGGCGCTGACGGCTTCCAGCCCCCCCCTGCAGCTGGGACCCCCCCACTGCCTCACCTCCGCCTCTGGGGCGCTTCCCCCCCCCTTCCCCTGTCCGTGAGGGGACGGGGCTGCCCGGCGCGGGGTGTGCGTGTCCCTGTGTGCCTGCTCCCGGGGGCAGCTGTCAGCCCGTCAGTCAGCCCGTCAGCCCGTCAGGCTGTCAGTCCGTCAGGCTGTCAGTCCGTCAGTCCGTCAGTCCGTCAGGGTGTCCGTCAGCTGGTGGTGGGCTGGGGTGGAGGTCTGGTGCCCTCGGGGCTGCAGACACCGAGGGGTGAGGAGGAGCTCTGAAACAAGGAGAACAGCTGGGGCAGGGAACCCAGGAGCCTCGTTCTTCTGGGGTGCCAAAATCCCGGCGGTGAAAGGCTGCGGTGTNCAGTTTTAACCTGGGGCTGTTTCTTCTGGGTCGAGCCCTTTTCCCTGGGAGCACAGAGGGGTCTGGTCTGGGAGCGTGGGGCTCCTGGTGGCACGGGTGGTGCCAGCTGGTGGAGTCCTGCCCTGTGCCTGCAGCTGGTAGAAACACGGAGCCCGAGCTGAGCTGCCCCTGGGGCTGCTTGTCAGGGGAGCACAGCCCTGGGTGCCACCCGTGTGCCCTTCCTCTGCCCCTCTCCTTCATCCCCACCTGCCTCTGGCTCCCTGCTTTCCCCTCCCAGCTGTGTAACCACGTCCATCAGCGTGCTGCAGGCTCTCACTGTGACCTGGGGGCAGACACCTCGGCCTGACGCTTCCCTTGTTACCTCTGCAGGTGGCTCTTCCCCATCATCGGCCACATGGGCATCTGCACCTCCACCGGGGTCATTCGGGACTTTGCGGGGCCGTACTTTGTCTCAGTGAGTAGATGGTGGAGCTGGGTGAGCCGAAATCCTGGTCTGCATCTCGCCTGCATTGATGGCTTTGGAGCCCAGAGCTCTGCAGGGGCTTTGCTGGAGATGGTGGATCTTTGCCACTGTTGTCCAGTGCAGATGGCCTGGGGGGTTTGGTAAATAGTGGCTGGTTTGCTTTGAGAGCAGGAGGGAAAGAGTCTGGTGGTCTGTGCTCCCAATTGGGAATTTTGGACCGAAATTCTTTCACAGCAATCGAACTCTGAGTAGCAGAAGCTGCCCTCCAGCTTCCTCAGCGTGCTTGTTACTGAGTCCAGGGAATGTCTGATTGGGATATTTGGTACTTTTAATTGATGGGGACACTTAAAGCTTGGAGATAACAAAGTATGAACGGCTTAAAAAGATCAGGGAGCGTGATGCCTGCCCCATAGAGCTGGGTGATGCCATCATGCACAGCGGGAACGCTCTCATACCCTGCACAGGAGTACGAAGACGGCTGAAATTGAAGTCCAGACACACAGCTGGGGTTGGTGCCCTGAGGCTGTTGGGGCAGTGTGGCAGTTCCATCATTCAGTGACCGAAGGCTGTGAGATCTTCCAGCAAGAAGCACGTGGTGACTGTTGCACGGGATTGTTATTTTGTTATTCTCACGAGACTTTTTCCATTTTTTGTAGGAAGACAACATGGCGTTTGGGAAGCCAGTGAAGTAAGTGCTCTGTTCCTTTTTATGAAACTGACCAGCTGGCCTGCAGCTGCCCTTTGATTCCCAGAGGCAGACAGGCTGCAGTGCTGCTGTCCTCCTTGGTCACAAACCCTAATCCGAGTGGACAGCTCCTGTGTCTGGGCTTTTCAAGACACCACGTTCAGTGAAATCTTTTTAGAAGCGTGACAGCAGTGTAATGGCATTAATAACTCTAGCTGTGTGGAGCCTTTTAAAAACAAAACAAAGGCTGGAACATTTTGAGATAATGTGAGCAACAAGTGTTCCAAGGAGATGGAATGCTGTGCTGTAGCCGTGCGCTGCCATCACTCACATCTCCTTAATGATTTCCTGGGGTAGGAGGGGAGGTTCCTGGGCTTTGTAGATCTGTCAGATCAGCTTTATGTTTTGAATGGCCTGAAGGCTGCATATCACGGGATGTGCAAGCAGCTCAGAGCTCTGCCTGTGCCCCTGAGGTCTGCACTTTGTCTGGGGGCTGTGGGGCTGAGCATTGCTTTCTGCTGCCCTCTGCAGCATGTGCCTGTCTTGAAGGTTCCTCAGACTCCACAAGCAGTGTTTTTCCCTAAGTCCTTTAAGCAGCTTCCAGCAGAGAAGAGCACGAAGTTGTGAAGGAGCAGCAGTGGAGTGAAGGGATCTGTTCTCATCTCCCCAGGTACTGGAAGCTGGATCCTGGCAAAGTTTACTCCACCAGTCCCAACGCCTGGGACACGGCCGTGCACGATGCCTCGGAGGAGTACAAGCACCGAATGGTACTGATGCCCGTGTCCTGCCTGTGTGGGGAGGGATTTCTCCCCAGTGTCTGATCCTTGCTGCAGGGTGGGACCTGTGGGCTTGCACCTGCACAGTGTGCAGGACTGGAGAGCCTCAGGGACAGGATTTGTAACGCTGTGCCCCTTTTTCTGTTCCAGCACAACCTCTGCTGTGATAACTGCCATTCTCACGTGGCTCTGGCCTTAAACTTGATGAGATACGACAACAGCACCTCCTGGAACATGGTCAAACTCTGCTTCTTCTCACTCCTCTATGGGAAGTACGTAAGGTGAGCTGAGGAGCAGTCTGGGTTCAGCAGGCAGCAGAGCCCCTTTTCTTTCCTTCTTCCCATCCCTGCAGAGCTTCCACCCCTCCCTTGGAGAAGAGAGGAGCATCCCTCCCCCACTACATGTGGGTGAGAGGTGCTGGTAGGTGATGCCATCACTGCCTGCTGCTGGTTCTTAGGAAACGAACCAAGAGTGTTGGCTGGGTTCCCCTGGTGGCTGCTCCTGAAATACTGTCTCTAGCAACGAACTTAGGGTGCCAGGAATTTGGGAAACGCTCGCTAGAGCAGATCTGTCTCTGTGTTGTCTTCTGGCTGGGTTGGGTCAGAACAGAAGGTCACAGAATGGCTTGTCTCCAAGGGTTACTGGTTTCTCTTCCCTGTCTTGAATCTTGTTTACATTAAAACTAGTCTGATTTCCAACTTGAGTGGAGAGGGAAATCCTGAGATTTCCTTATGATGAAGAGAGGACACTTAATCTCCATTTCAACTCCTTGGGCCCGGAGAGGAGACTCTGTGAGAACTGCCCTGCGTGAATGTGTTGCATTGCTTCCCTTCTGGGGGGCCTGGCCTGCCCTGGGAGAGCTCTGCCAGCTCCTGTGTGAGTGTGGCCCTGCTGTGCCAGGTAAATACACCAGCAGCCTGAACAGCGAGGCTGACTGCAGTGGCATTTCATTGTTTGTCTGTGCAGATATGGAGCATTCTAGACTTTGACCTGGATTTGTGCTGCAAGGAGAGTTCAGCCCTGTTGTTCGTGATACAGTTATTGGCAGACCTGCTGTGGTCTCAACGTTTATTTTAACTCCTATTGAACCTCCAGGATGTGATGTCGAGTCATTGAGGTTGGAAAAGAGCACTAAGATCATCTAGTCCTGCAGTGTGTGGCAGTGCCAGCAGTGGATAAGAAAGGCATCTGTCTCCCTCTGATTTTTCCACTTATCATCACTTCTTTTTGTCCCTCCTGTTTTCCCCTGCTCACTTCTTGTGTTTAAACCCTCCTCCTTTTTTTTTTTCATCTTGCAGCATAGGGGGATTTGTGAAGACCTGGCTTCCCTTTATCCTCTTCTTGGGGGTGATCCTGACGGTTGTTCTGACGCTTCATCTGCGGTGATGGCAGCTGTGAACTCCCCGTTCCTTGGGCACACAAAGGAAGAAACTGTGACTGCTTGACTCAGCGAGATGGAGGCATGGGGCTCCGGGAGGTGTTTTCTGGGAAGGTGGCAACTCCACTCCATTGTAACAGCTCGTCCTTGTTTCCTGGAACTGGCTTCTCACCCTTCTGTTTCTGTTCTGTCAGTGGTGTCTCCCAGCATCAGAGGTCCTGGAACCTCCTGATCCCTCCCTGATCTCTCCCTGAACGTGCTCCCTCTCTGCAGTGTGGTAGGTGGAGATGCTGTCAGGAGAGGAGAGGTGTGGGCACCTTTGCTTTCAGTGTGAGGCAGAGCCACAAGGCAAACCCTGCCTCCTGGCTCAGGAGCACAGGCAGATACACCTCCTAGCGTTCTCTCCAATCACCTGGTTTCTTCCTCTTGGCAGATTTCATCAGATGCTTCCTTGTATTTCCAGTCTCCAGGGGAGAGTTCTTTCCCTGTTGCACGACTCTCCTGTAGCACGTTTCCACGTGGAGGTGTGGGGCTCCTCCTGGGGGTGTACAGTGCCACAGCACTTGCTGACAGTCTCCCCAGCACTGACTGAAAGGTGTTGATGGCTCAACACTCCTCTGAGGAGACACACAGAGGAACGCTCTGTGGCAGGGCAGATTCTTCTGGTCCTGCTGGTGAGCCCAGAAAAGCAGGAAAGTAGATTGACTGGCTTGGGCATGGCTCGTGGCAGTCTGCACACTTTCAATAGCACGTTGCAGAGTTGGGAGTCTGCTGCCAAATCCCTTTTAGCTTGTGCCAGAGAAAATATAGCTTCCCTGCTTCTCCCTGTGCTCTGAATGCCTGAAATTGTTGTTACACTTCTTATAAGCTACTTCACTTTCCTTTGATCCCCAGTGCTTTGCATGTTGCAGAATACAGATCTGCGGAGATGGCAGTGGCTGCATGCTCCTGGGACAGAAAGCTTTGTGTAGGGTTCTGGAAGCATCCAGGTAGGGTTCTGGAAACATCCATGCCTTGCAGAGCAGCATCTGAGTCCTGGGCTTTGTGGGGCTGACGGGGATTTGAGGGTGGAGGATCTGGAAGGCAGATGTGTTCTGGCTGGGCTGTGCAGCAGCAGTCAGAGCACTAGTTTTCCTGTGGCTGGTTACAGGATGGTGAACAGGAAGGTCTGCTGTGTTTTGAAGAGCACACCTGGGGGTAGCAGCACTTTGCTGGGCTGGCTTGGATGTGAGAAGTGCTGTCTCGCAGCACCAAGGTCTGATGGCCTTTCTGTGCCCTGGATCAGGCAAAATGGGTGCCAGGGGGATAGGGGTGCTGAGCAGGAGGAGAGTTGGGATGGCAGGTCTCTGTTTGCTGTGGCTGCAGGTGCTGCTTTCTGCCAAAGTGTCACTGGGGGTTACGTGCCATGAGCAGATCCCCTCTGACTGCAGAGGAAGGGTTAGCTTTTCCCCTCATGCCTTGGAAGGCCAGCTCTTCGCTCCTCTCCCTGCTGGATTTCAGCCTCATGGAGTGCTCATGCCCAGCAAGGGAGCTCCTCCCTGCACACCACCCCTGTGGCTTCCTGTGACAGGGAAGCCCCTTCACACCCTGCTGGCTCTCAGAGCCCTTTGTGCCTCCCCCCTTCTTCCATCTCACCGACTCCCCGGCTGCACAGGAGGGCTGGGGACTCCTCTTGGGTGTCTGTTTCTGTATTTCCTTGTCTTGTCTCGGGCACACCTTTCCCTTCTCCCTGGCACCCTATTGTCTCTGTCTGCTGCTGGCCTGTCTGAGCTGGGAGCGAGGAGATGCACAGACCTCAGTGCCCTTCCCACAGCCCTGGACCCAAAGCTGTTGTCCCTGTCTCCTGTGTTGTGTCATTTCTGCCTGAGTGGAGGGTGCTGAGACCTGGGGCCAATTACAAAGCCAAGATCTCCATCGAAGAGAACCTTACAAGGAAAAGATGGAACCTCTCCGTGCTGCCAGCCGCCGTGCCCCAGGAGGAGCCAGCGGGATGGGAGCGATGAGTCCTGTGCCCCGGTTTGGGGTGGAAGTCTGATGGCTGGGAGCGACCTGCCAGGGCTGTGCCAGGAGCCCCTGGCCCCAGGGCTGGAGCCGACCTGTCTTACGCAGTAGCAATAACCTAGAGACCCTTAGGGCTGTCTCACTCGCTGGAGCTGTGTTTTATTGATAAGCTATCCAAGTATTGCCAAAGCTGGGACTTGGAGCTGTCGGGGGAGGCTGGGAGCGGGGCTGCTGGCCACGATCCCCGCTCCTGGGATTTCCAAAAATGTCCAGTGCCATTCCCCATGCTTTTGTACCAGATCTGAGTTTTGAATCGAGACTCAGATGAGCCCTGCAGTCGGGCTGGAGGGCCGAGCTGCTCCCTCCAGCAGCAGAGCCCGAAGCAGAGGTGCCCCAGCATCCTCCCTGGAGACACAGAGCTGTCTTTGCTTGGGGAAGGGAAGGGACAAGATGGTGCCCGCAGAGGCTGGATGTGGGCACGGTGATGAGCTGCCAGATTCACTGCTGGTGTCGCATGGAGCTGCAGGAGGACAGGGAGAGGTGNTCCCATGGCCACACGAAGGGTTCGCCCTGTCCCTTCCCTTCCAGGTGCTGCTCCCCCCTTCCCCGTGCTGCAGTGGCTTTGCCACTGCTCTTCGGCGAGGGCCAGCCCTCCGAATCCTCTTCCTTTGTTCTCTTGATCTCTGTGGGGCGCTGGATTACTCTGTAAATATTTAAACTCTGCTTCTGTGGTTTCATAATCCCGATGGTAGGGGAAATACACTTATTTCTGTGGATGTTTCTGAGTGCCTCTCATTGCCGAGACTTTTCTCTTTCAGGAGCAGGGTCGCTGTCCCCTTGGCCAGCAGAGCTCCTGCCCGGAGGCAGCACAGGGAGCCTCAGAGGCCGATGCCTTTTATTTCCTGCCCTCGCCCTTGCTGCATGGCAGGAGTCACGGTCTGGTTTTCAGCCCTGCTGTGAGGAAGGGGGGCTTGGGAGCAGGGGGGGCTGGCCCTGGGATCTGATTGCTGCAGAGCTGGGAGCTTCTGCTGCAGTGCAGGCAGAGCCAGCTGCCGTGCCAGGGCTTCAGTGCCAGGGCTCCAGAAGCCAGGGAGCTGTTACTGGGGGAGGAGAAGGGGCTCTGCCCCTGCTGGGCACCTCCCTGAGCCTCCCCTGCTCGGCAGAGCCCAGGCACGGAGCTGAGCGCTGCAGAGGAGGAGGAGGATGCAGCTTTATCCCCTTCAGCTGTGCAGAGCTCCCCTCTGCGCAGCCTTGGGTCTCTGGCACCTCTCAGCCCCTGGGGGGGGG
>WBMW01001634.1:216791-234714 GCA_013396635.1 Penelope pileata
CACCGTGGGAGCGCGGCTGAGCCCGGCAGCCCCGCGTGGGGCCCTGCCAGGAGCGAACGCCCTTGGCAAACAGGGGCCGGCCCTGGCACGGGGCCGCGCAGGAGGAGCAGCAGCGGGTGCTGCCCGGCTGCCCCCCCCGTGCCCCCCGCCCGCAGGCACTGAGCGCTGCTCCCCGCATCGCAGAGGGTCGCGATGCTGCGTGCTGCCCGCCCCGCCGCAGCCCCCGCCTGAGCCCCCGGTGCGGGTGCCCGCAGCGCCCATGGAGCCCGGGGCCGAGGCGCTGCTGGACCTCAGCTTCCTGACGGAGCCGGAGCGCAGGGCCATCGCCCAGGTGCTGCGCCGCGACGCCGTGCTCCGCCGCCGGGAGGAGGGACGGGTCAGGTGGGAGCCCCCGGGGACACCCGGGAGGGGACGGCACCCGCGGGGACAGGGCTGGTGGGCTGGGGGGGGCCGTTCCCAGGGCGTGAAGTGGCGTCGGGGTCCCAAACCTAGGGAGGTGGGTGGTGGCCGTGTCCCCAACCTGGTTTGTGTCCTCAACCTGGTCCATGTCCTCAACCTGATCCGTGTCCCCAGCCTGGTCCATGTCCCCCCAGACATGTCCATGTCCCCCAGCTTGTCCATGTCCCCAGACTGGTCCCCCAAGCTGATCTATGTCCCCAGCCTGGTCCATATGCCCCAACTTGTCCTGTGTCCCCCCATCCCACTCCATGTCCCCATTGTGCTCCGTGTCCCCATTGTGCTCCGTGTCCCCATTGTGCTCCATGTCCCCATCCCGCTCCATGTCCCATTCCTCTCCACATCCCATCCACCCCTGGGAGAGTGTCGGGGTGCAGCAGGCAGCTCCCCGCTGGCGCTGAGCGGGTCCCTCTGGCCCAGCAGCCAGCTGCGCAAGTCGGTGTCGGACCCGGTGCGGCTGAGGACCCTCACGGGGGATTGGTTCTGCGATGTCCGCGCCCAACGCCACCGCCACCACCTCGGCTCCGACCTCGTCCGCGCCTCCATCCGCCGCAGGAGGCGGCCCCGGGGTACGCGGGGACGAGGCATGGGGGGACGTGGGGTGGGGGTCAGCGTGCTGAGGTCCCCGCTGTCCCCTGGAGCAGGGGACCCGGAGTGCAGGCTGGGGGAGCTGGAGGCCATCGGGGAGCCGCTGGGGGAGGAGAAGGAGGATGAGGACAGTGCGGCGGAGATCGAGGAGAGGTGAGGGTGGGCTGCAGCCCCCGGGGTGCTCCAGGGCTTGGGGCCGTGCAGGCAAAGCTGGTGGTGGCCTCTCCTCCCCGCAGCCCCCCCAAGGATGGTGCCCAGCTGTCAGCGGAGCCACAGGTGGGTGCTGAGCCCGTGGGCAGTGCCTGGTGCCACAGTGATGGGCTCGGCCTCACCGTGTCCCCTCTGTGCCACCAGCAGCCCGGCCCCACGGCCCCGGCTCTGGAGGGGACACCGGTGTCACCGTCCCTGGAGCAGGAGGACGTCCCGGCAGGGGAGCAGGACAGCCCTGAACAGCCAGGTAACGGGGGGCCAGCCCCTCCCCTTGCCCCAGCACCTGTGTGCACCCCCAAAAATTGGGGCAGAGCTTTGGTGGAAGGGAAAGCAGTGGGGGTGCGGGGAGCCCCCTCCCCAAATGAATTCCTTGCTGTGTTGGGACCCCCCCCATGCACACTGTGCCCTTGCAGGTGACAGAGTGGATGGGAACCCCTTTGGCACATCCAGCGTGGAGGAAGAGGAGGAGGATGACCCTGCACGCAGCAGCCCCAGTGCTGGGCAGGTGGGATGGGGGGGTACACAGGGGGCTGTGGGGGGCTGTGGGGGGGCTGGGTGATGCTATGGGGGGGCTGTATGGGGCTGTGCCCAAGCACTACAGGGAGATTTGTGTCCTGGACCCTGCACTGGGGCTGGGGTCTTGGGTTGGGTCCTCCCCCCATCTCTCAGGACCCCTTTCCTTTGCCTTTCCAGGGCACGGGGACCCCCCCAGCGGGACGGGTGTCCCCGCAGAACGGCCCCGTGCCCCCCAGCAGCGTGCTGAGCACCAGCTCCTCCGTCTCCAGCCTCAGCTCCTCCACGGTGCGTGGCACAAGGGCAAAGGGGGAGCTGAGCTCTGCGTGCCCCCATCCCTGACGCTGTGCCCCCCCCAGCTGAGCGGCAGCCTGATGAGCCTGTACAGCGACGGGGAGCTGGGCCGGGTGCCGGTGCGGGGCTGCGTGCAGTTCTCCCTGCGCTACGAGCCGGCCGCCCGCGAGCTGCAGGTGCACGTGGTGCGGTGCCGGGAGCTGGCCGAGGCCAAGAAGCAGCGCTCCGACCCGTGAGTGTCGGCCTGGCCCCGGGGAGGAAGGGTCTGCAGAGGGGTCTGGGTGGGCTGAGCCCGATGGGATGGGGCTCGACGAGACCAAGGGTTGAGTGCTGCGCTTGGGTCGCGGCGCTGGGGCTGGGGAAGTGGAGGAGGTTGTGGTGAGTTGGGCAACCAGTGGCAGGTTGGGAGGTGACGGCCTTCAGACGTGTAGGGGAGGGCCAGGCTGGCTGCTAGGAGAAATTCCTTCTCTGAAAGAGTGGCCAGGCGCTGGCACAGGCTGCCCAGGGAGGTGGTGGAGTCACCATCCCAGAGGTGACAGACAGAACCACGGAGATGTGGCACTTGGCGCAGATTGGTGGGGATGGGTTGGCCATTGGACTGGATGATCTTAGAGACCTTTTCCAACCTTCACGATTCCCTAATTCCATGCTGGGCTGCAGGTACATCAAGGCCTCCAACATTAACCGTTCTGTGGTTCTGCGTTGGGCTGCAGGTACATCAAGACCTACCTGCTCCCGGACAAGTCCAACCGCAGCAAGAGGAAGACCACGGTGCGCAAGCGGAGCTTGGACCCCATCTTCAACGAGACCCTCAAGGTTGAGACCTGTGGGATGGATTCAGGGTCTGGGGGGGGTCCTGCAGCCCCCGTGCCCTCACCCTGTTGCCCCCCCCGGCAGTACAAGCTGGAGAAGCCGGAGCTGCAGTGCCGGACACTGAACCTGTCGGTGTGGCACCATGACAGCCTGGGCCGGAATCTCTTCCTGGGGGAGGTGGAGATCCCGCTGGGTGCCTGGGACTGGGCCAACACGCGGGCGCTCAAGTTCATCCCTGCTGGCTCCGAAGGTGAGCGGTGACACCGGGGGGACATGGGGATGGGGTGGCATGGCCCCACTCATGACCCCCTCCTGCCCTCAGGCTCGGGGATGCCGCCCACGGGCGAGCTGCACATCTGGGTGAAGGATGCGCAGGGCCTCATCCCGCTGCACGGCAGCACCGTGGACGCCTTTGTGCAGTGGTAAGAGGGAGGGGACCGGCGCCACCACCTTGGGGACATAGTGCTGGCACCTTGGGGACACGGGGACAGGAGCAGGGCCGTGCTCACCCCGCTCACCCCACAGTTACGTGCTGCCCGACGACAGCAAGGCGAGCCGGCAGAAGACGCGCGTGGTGAAGCGCAGCCTCAGCCCCCTCTTCAACCACACCATGGTGTACGACGGCTTCCAGGCCAAGGACCTGGCCGAGGCCTGCGCCGAGTTCACCCTCTGGCACCACGAGGCCTTCTCCAAGCGGCTGCTGGGCGGCCTGCGGCTCAGCCTGGGCACCGGTGAGGCACCCGGGGCTGCTGGTGGCCGTAACCAAGTGGTGGCAATGGCTGTAGCCAAGTGGGTCATCTTGAGTGCTGTCACACTCAGGAATGTGTGGGACAACCAAGGGATCAGGCCTGGCCACACCGAGTCATGGGTTCATGGGTGGTGCTGGTGGAGCCATTGTTGGGCTCAGTGAGCTTTGTTGGGTCCTTCCAACTTGGGGTGCCCTAAGGTGCCATGATTCTGTGAAGGGCAGGTCCTGCTTGGCCAACCTGATCTTCAAGCAGGTGATGAGGGAAGGCTGTGGCCATAGTCTGCCTAGACTTGAGTGAGGCTTTGGCACCATCTCCTACATTCTCCTGGATGAATTCCTGGAGAAACTGGCAGCACGTGGCTTGGATGGGTGTCGTCTTTGTTGGGTAGAAAACTGGCTGGAAGGCCGTGCCCAGGGAGTGGTGGGGCTGAATGGAGTCAAATCCAACATGGTCACAAGTGGTGTCCCCCAGGGGTCGGTGTTGGGGCCCGTCCTGTTTAATACCTTCATTGGTGATCTGGATGATGGGATTGGGTGCACCCTCAGCAAGTTTGCAGATGACACCAAGCTGGGGGTTAGTGTCCATCTGCCTGAGGGTGGGAAGGCCCTACAGAGGGGTCGGGGTGGGCTGAGCCCAATGGGATGAGGTTCAACAAGACCAAGAGCTGGGTCCTGCATTTGGGTCACAACAACCCCATGGTTGGGGCTGGGGAAGTGGAAGGGGGTTGTGGTGAGTTGGATAACCAGTGCCAGGCTGAGAGGTGATGGCCCCACGTCGCATGGGGAGGGTCAGGTTGGATATTAGGAAAAATCCTCTGGAAGAGTGGTCGAGCATTGGACCAGGACGCCCAGGGAAGTGGTGGGGTCACCGCTCCTAGAGGTGTCCAAGAACCGTGGGGATGCGGCACGTGGGGACACGGCTCAGCGGGTTGGGGTTGGACTGGCTGATCTGAGAGGTCGTTTCCAGCCTCCATGACCCCGTGGTTGGAGTGATGACGGCCCGTCTCTCCGCAGGGAGCAGCTACGGGCTGCCCGTGGGCTGGATGGACTCGACGCCGGAGGAGCGCGCGGTGTGGGGCCGCCTGCTGCAGGAGCCCGGGCAGTGGGTGGACGCGCTGCTGCCCCTGCGCACCAACCTCGTGCCTCGTGCGTAGGACACTGGGACGCCGGGGGGACGGGACCGAGCCCCCGCTGTGTGCACGCAGGGGGCCGAGTCCTCGCTGTCCTTTTGGCTGCAATGAAGTGGCACCGGGCAGCACGGCTGGGGGTGTTTATTGCTCCGAGCGCTGCTCCGCCACCGCTCCGTCCCCTCCGCCAGCCCCCGCGGTGGCACAGGAGGTGGCTGCCAGGTCCCCAGAGCCACACTGCGTCCCTGTGCCTGGGGCTGGCTCTGCTTCCTGCCAGCGATGCTCCAGGATGGCTGCCCACAGGCGGCACGCCGGCCCACGCCTGCGGAGGGGACACAGGGCTGGCGAGGGGACAGGGACAAGCAGTGTCCCCCGCAGTGCTGCCGTCCCCCTGCGGGTACCTGATGCCCGTGTAGGAGAGGTCGTCGCGGGTGGCACCGCCCAGCAGGTCCCGCAGGGTGAAGCCGTGGGAGAGGATCTGTGGGGGGTGGCAGCATGGTGGCATTGCCCGCTGGCCATGCCCCATGCCCCAGGGAGCTCTGTGTGACAAGTGGCCGGGGGTCTCACCATGGCCATGGTGGCCGGGTCCGTGCCGCGCTGCTGCAGCCACTTGAGGAGCAGGGGGTCAGCCTGGCTGCAGGGGCTGTGCCCAGGGGATGGGGACGAGGAGCCCTGCTCCGTGGCCGTGTCCCTGTGCTCCCCACGGTGCTGGGGGAGGCAGGGGACTGCGGTGTCCCCAGAGCAAAGCACCTGCTGCACCAACCGCTGCCACTCCTGCTCCTTCTCGGCCAGCTCCCGGAGCAGCCTGGGGACAGTGGGGACACGGGCTGGCACCAGGGGA
Organism: Penelope pileata; assembly: GCA_013396635.1. NCBI lineage: Eukaryota > Metazoa > Chordata > Aves > Galliformes > Cracidae > Penelope > Penelope pileata. The sequence goes on from WBMW01001634.1 coordinate 222,382, forward strand.
CACAGGCTGGCACTGGGAGGCACGGGGACATGCCAGGCTTTACCTGCCTGTCTCTGTGCGCAGGCGGCAGAGCTGTGCCACCAGTGCTGAGGACCTCGCGCTGGGGCTGAGCCCTGAACCGGTGCTGTCCCCCTGGGTCTGCTCTGTGGGGACACACAGCCTGGGTGGCACAGGGTCATCCTCGTCACTCGTGTCCTTGGTGCTGTCCTCCCTCTGCCAGCTGGCCTTCATGCCCAGGTCTGCAGGGAAGGGTGGCACAGACAGGTGTCCGACAGCCTCAGTGCAGCAGAGCCCAGGTGAAGCTGCCCCATTGCTGGCCATCCCTCTAAAACCCCCCAGGGGCTGCCGTGCTCTTCCTCCACCCACCCCGCTGCAGTGCTGGGACCCAGGCCTGTGTCCCCCAATGCCACCCACCTGTCACAAGCACGCTGAAAGCCGCCTGCACTGCCTGGCTGATGGCATCGTCCAGCGCGAACATCCAGTGGGGTTTGATGTGGTGCTGGCGCAGCACCCGCTTCACCTGGGAGGGGCAGAGGTGAGCCAGGGCATCACCGTGCTGAACCGTCATCATGTCTGGGCATCACTGTGCCACAGCATCCCTGGAGCACCGCTGGCAGCGCACCCTCCCCCGGGCACTCACCACCGCCTGGAAGCTGAGCAGTGGATCCCGCAGCTGGGGCACGCTGAGCCCCTCTGCCCGCAGCCGTGCCTGCAGCTCCCTGAGGTCGTGGCGGAGCTGGAGCTGGCTGGGGCTCTGGATGTAGCCCCGCAGGCAGCGCAGCAGCTGGGCGATGTGCTCCGAGCCCAGCCGTGCACCCACCGCACTCTGGATGGACGAGAGATGCTCGGGGGCTGCTCCCTCCACCCCAGCCCCACGGGGTGCTTTGCCCCCAGCCCGCTCCCACCTGGCTCTCCTGCAGGGCAGCAGCGATGCCCGGTGCCTCCTCGCTGAGGATGCGGAGCAGCGTGGCACGGCGCTTGCTGTCCTTGCGCAGCACGAAGCGGTCCCCGCTCTCCTCGGGCGAGGATGAGCGCAGGCTGAGGTCAGAGCTGGCTGAGCCCTGCACAGTGCTGGCACGGGACAGGGTGGGACAGCACCATGGCACCAGGGAGGACACGGCATCGCCTTCCTGGGGCCAGGGCAGCAGAGCATTGCCCTGCCAATACCCAGAGAAACCGCCCAAATTGGAGGTTCCCATCCGGGAGGGGACAGGGTCACCAGTGGTGAGCAGGACACACCCCGGCATGCCCTCCCTGACGGGTTCAGGGGGGATCAGCCCCACTGGCACTGGGCATGGCAGAGGGCATCGGGGACCCGGCTGCACTGTAAACCCCGCTCCATAGTGGGGACAGCGGTGACACCCGCATGCCAGCACGATGAGGGGACATCACGGGGCACAGCAGACACCCAACCCCACGGGGTGCTGTGACCCTGTACCTGTGGCTGGAGCGGTGTGTGAGCAGGGGGCTGCCCGCTGTGCCCCCCACCTTCCTGCCCAAGGGACGTCCCCTGGTGCCATCGGTGCCCCCGCTGTCCCCATCCCGGCGCTCCAAGCGGGGCGAATTGCCTGCTGGGGTGGGGGTGGCGATGGGGACAGTCAGTGTGCAGCCCCCCAGGACCCCCGCCCTGACCTCCCCATGCTCACCCCGAGCTGCGGGCACTGCCTGGCCCCGGGCACGCCGGGCACCGGCCAGGAACTGATCCTGCAGCAGCGTGGCCGCCGTCGCCCGCTTGGCCGGGTCGGCCTCGAAGCAGCGCAGGATGAAGGCTTTGGCCATGTCCGACATGGACGCGGGCACCTCCGGGTGCACCTTGAACATGCCCACCTGCAGGGCAGGCTGTCAGAGGAGCACCGCCCCGGGGAGGGCACCCTGCCCAACCCGCAGGTACCTTGAACATGGCTGCCTGGGGGCTGCCCAGCTCGTAGAAGGGGGGTTTGCCCGTGGCCATCTCGATGATGGTGCAGCCCAAGGACCAGATGTCTGCCGGCTTCCCATAGCCCCACGGCCCCTGGTCGATGATCTCAGGGGCCATGTACTGCAGCGTGCCTGGGGGAGCGGAGCCCCTATCCATCACCCAAGCAGTGCCCTGCAGTTCCCCGTGTGGGGTGCAGGGACCCCAGTGTCCCCCCCAGCCCGGGGTGCCCCTACCCGTGAAGGTCTCGGCGCTGGGGCTGATGCCTGCCAACCTCTTGGAGGTGCCGAAGTCGGAGATCTTCAGCACCCCGCTGTATGTGTTGATGAGGACGTTGTCTCCCTGGTGCGGCCCCAAAACAAAGTCCCAAAGTAAACCCCCAAAACAAAGCCTCCAAAGCCTCCAGCAGCTGCTGTGCCCCCCGGGGGCTGGGGCCCACCTTGATGTCGCGGTGCACGATGTGGTTATCGTGCAGGTAGCTGAGCCCGGCGAGGATCTGCCGGGTGTAGAAGACGATGGTGGGCTCGTTGTCCTTCAGGGGCCCCCACTTGGAGCGCAGCAGGGACGACAGGCTCCCTGGGGAGGGGGCAGCACCCACGTTGAGCCCACGGCCCCCAGACCCCAACGCCCACAGTCCCAAGGTGCTGCCCACCTCCGGGCACCTCCTCCATGAAGATCTTGATGAAGCCGTCCTGGCTGACGGAGCCCAGGTAGCGCACGATGTTCCTGTGCCGCAGGCGCTTGTGCAAAGCGATCTCCTCGTGCAAGGGCTGCGAGTACCTGCACGGGGTTGGGGGGGGGAGGTGACGGCGTGCCCAGGGACCCCCCAGCCCCATCGTGGCAGAGTGGCACCCACCGGCTGTCCCGCTCGGGGATCTCCTTGATGGCGATGCGCACTTGGGTGCCAAGGCAGCGCCCGGCGTAGACGACCCCGTAGGTGCCCCTGCCCAGGACCACGCGCTCGCCCGACTCCGAGTGCTCGTAGCTGTACTGCAGGGAGGGACGTGGGGTGGCAGCGGGACTACCCCACACCCTGTGCCCCCCCCTGTGCCCCCCTCACCTCCAGGATGGGCTGCGTGGGGCTGGGCAGCTCCTCTCCGCCCGCAGCCTGCTCGGCCAGGAAGGACTGCACCTGCTCGCAGAACCTGCACACGGGGAGGGGACACTGGGGACACAGCCACCGTGCTCCCCATCCCAGCTCACAGCACCTCGTGCCACCCTGGGCCGTCCCCTTTCCTCCCTAGGACGCATTCTGCGAGGACACTGCTTGCTCCCCTGGGGTCCTGCACACCCCAGTGGTCCCCCCGCTCACCACTGGCAGTGCTGCTGGGAGGGGAAGTACAGCTGGAAGTCCTCCTCCTCCGCGTGCACCACGTACAGGAAGCAGCCCCGCTCGTCGCACTTGCAGATGCTGCAGGAAAGGCCCCCCCCCCCAGCCCCATTTGTTGCAGTGGGGCCGGGATGCAGCCCCCAGGGCAGGGGAGGGACTGGGGATGTGCTCACCTGACGCCCCGAATGGCTGTGGCTGAGAAATCCCAGCTCGACACTGCTTTCTGCAAAAAGGAGGAGAAGTGCGGGTGGGAGGGGGCCTGCAGACCCCCCCGGGGCCCCAGCCCCAGCCCTACCTCCTCCGTGGGGCACACGAGGGTGAGTGTCACCGCGTGCTCCTCCGTCACACCGCGCACCGCCAGCTGTGCTGGCTGCAGCACCTTGCCCTGCTCCAGGACCAGGACCTGCGGCCACCACGTGTCACCCGGCGTGTCCCCGTCCCTGGGGATGGGTCCCTGGGTCCCTGGGGATGCTCCTCACCGGGCAGTGCGGCGCTGGGACAAAGGGCTGGCAGGCGGCGAGGAGGAAACCCAGCCAGAAATCAGCCAGCTCCTGGCGGGGGGACGGCTCCGGGGGGCTCTTCTGGAAGTGTTTGTAGAGCAGGAACGTCTCCATGACGGACACCAGGTACCTGGAGGCCAACAGGGGGATGGGGATGTCCTAGAACCCCCCAAAATCTGCAGTGGCCATCGCCACTGGGTGGGCACGGTGCCCCCAGCACGCACCATCCGGGTGCATTGAGCTTGTAGAGCTTCTCAGAGGCCTGGGTGACCTTGCCCAGGTCGTGGGCCAGGATGCCGGCACCCAGGCAGAAGCCCACGTCCCAGTAGTGCCGCAGCTCCTCCAGGCTGCCCTTGCGGCCCTGCAGGCAGCTCAGCTTCACGCCTGCACATGGGAACACCACCCATCAGGGACCCCAGGCCCCGAGAGGGGGCCCGATACCAGCAGCCCCCCCACAGGGTCCTTGTCCCCAGCCCTGGGACGGGACGCACCGATCTGCTGCAGCCGCACCGAGGATTCGAACTCGTGACCGGAGGCCACCAGGAGGACGGCGGCGTTGATGCCTGCGTGGAGGCTGGGCTCCACCTCGAAGGCTTTGCTGTACCTGGGCAGAAAGGTGTCACCCCCACGGGAAGGTGGGGACAGCACAGCCACCACGTCCCCTCCTTCCAGGAAAACCCTTGGTGTGGCACATGGGAGTGCTCCCACGTGGGGCTGGCCAAGATGGGGCCCAACGGGAGGATTTGAGCATGGAGATGCGCTGCCCAGAGCCCTGTGCAAACCCCACAGCACCCTGGAGCTGGCCATGTCCCCAGCCCTGTCCCAGCCTCACCAGTACAGAGCGCGGTCCCTCGCCTCGGTGTCGGTGAGGCCGGAGCTGATGAACACGTCCTTGTAGATGCGGCCGCACAGGCAGAGCAGGTCGGGCACGGCCGCGTCCCGGTGCTGCACGGCGGGCAGCAGCACTGCCAGAGCCTTCTCCCGGTCCCCAGCACGGTTACGCCTGCACACAGGGGGATGGCACTCGGTGATCGGTGGGGAGTTGGGGGTGTTGGGTTGAGATGTTGAGTTGGGAACATTGGGTTGGGGACATCGGGTTGGGGATGTTGGGTTGGGACGTTGGGTTGGGACATTGGGTTGGGACATTGGTTGGGATATTAGGTTGGGACATTGGTTGGGATATCGGGTTGGGATATTGGGTTTCGGACATTGGGTTGGGACATTGGGTTGGGGCACAGCACTAGGGACACCAGGCTGGGGACACCACTCACCGGCTGAGGGCGAAGGCGTAGTGGAAGCGGACGTTGGGCTGCTCGGCCACGTCGCAGGTCGGCAGGGCACGCAGGGTCTCCACCAGCGAGATGATGGAGTCGTAATCCTATGGGGACACCCGCCAACGAGCCATCTGCTGTGGGGACGTCCCCTCGAGCCACCTCCACAGGCTGACCAGGGGCGATGCTTCTCCCAGATTCCCCAAGCTTTGGGGCTTTGGGGCTCCAATGAGCACACGGAAGAAGCAGGATGTGCCCCATCGAGCGCAGGGATGTCACGGCGGTGCCCAGGTCCCCATCCTCACCTGCACGTCACGGTAGGAGAGGAGGAGGCTGACGACGATGTCCAGGCTGAGCAGCTCCACGCTGTCCAGGCGCTGCTGGATGCGGGCCAGCTCGCGGCTCAGCTGCTCGCCCCGGAACAGCTCCCGCGCCCGGCGGATGTCGCGCCGGATCGTCTCCCGAAAATACCCGCTGGGGGGGAGCGGAGATTTGGGGCTGAGCACGGTCCCGGCAGGAGAGGCTGCCCACGGTTTGGGCGGTGGCATCCTCCCATCGCTGCAGGTTTGGATGCTGGGAGCCCCCCCGGGGGTGGGCGACCGTACCAGGAGTTGGTGGGGATCCCCTCCAGCAGCCGCAGGAGCCGTGCTGCCAGCGGGGTGAAGAAGGGCCCGGTGTCGAAGCTGGGCTGGAAGAGCTCCGTCAGGCACCGCACGGCGCTGGCGTCGCAGCACATCACCCTGCTCTGCGCCGTCACCACGTAGGGGATGAAGGTGTAACTACCACACAGGTCCTGGAAGGGGGAGAAGGGTGAGCGGCCATGCTGCTCCGGATCAGCCCCCTCTCCCCTCTCCCTACACAGCTTCCATCGCCCGTTCCATCGCCCACAGCCGCCTTCCCCAGCTCATCACTAAACAGCCAGCTTTAGGCTTTTTAGCCATCATTACGCTCCGGAGTGAAGGGTCCCGTTTGTGCGGTTTTTCTCCAAACCAGCCACAATTTCTCGTGCCTCCTGCTGCTTGCTCTCAGCGAATCCCCCCCATAGCCCAGGCCTGGGGGAGGTCTCTCCTCCTCCATGCAGTGCCCTCCGAGGATGCAGGAGGCAGTGTGGGGGCTCGAACCCCCGGCACTGCAGCAGTGAGCACGGGGAAGGCGTACCGAGTTCTTCTGGCAGATGTCCTCCTGGGGAGAGAGAGAGGGAGGGAGGAGGGACTTACCGAGCTCTGTCGCAAAGAAATCAGCTGATTTCAGGCTCAGGGATCAGAGCCACCTGGAAATCAGCCAGCGCTGAAGGACACCGATGGCCCTGACCCCCCGGGGGGGCTGCAGGCAGCCCTCCTCCCACCGCCACGTGGAAAGAGGCTCTGAGCAGTGCCCTGGGGCTCTTGGATGACATCTGGGGACAATTTGGACGTGCTCCCATCTGCATTTTTCCCGAGCAATGACCAAAACCCTCCTGATGGCCTCTTTAGCTTCCAAGGATTTGGTGTTTCCCAGGAAAGCGCCTGCATTCCTGGGTGCTCTGGGCTCTGGGGCATCCCCTTCTTGTCCCCTTTGGGCACAGGGAGGGCTCTGCCAGAGCGGGACGTGGCCACGGGGACCTGGACGTGGCCATGGGGACCCGGACGTGGCCATGGGGACCCACCGAGGCTCGAGGTGGGGATGGATGGGGATTCCCCCCCTGCACCCAGGGGTGCCCCAGCCCTGGTGCTGCTCAGCCAGGAGCAGTGGGGCTGTCCCTGCTCACCTGCAGCGCCTGCAGGGCGGGCAGGGCGGTGTGGCAGCACAGCAGCACGTTGTGGGGCATGTTGCAGCTCTCCCTCACGCCCAGGTGGTAGAAGAGAGAGGGCTGGCAGATGGCATCGCTCAGCTCCACCACGGCCACGTCTGCGGGTGGGACAAAGCGGGGACACTGCATTGCCAAAGTCACGGCGGCGTTGGGGAAAATGAGGAACAGGCACCAAGCAGAGCCCTGGGTGCTGTCATCAAGGCCACGCAGAGCTCAGGTATGGCACCGATCAAAGTCTGTCTCCGGGTTGAACCTTGGGTAAACCAATCACAAAAACGCCCTTTTGGCTGCCCCACGCAGTGCAGGGAGGAAGACACCATCACACCACCACCCCCCTCCCAAGCAAACAAACAGGGAAGCAGAAAGCAAAGAGCTCTGCAGGGAGGCAACGTAAACCCCGCAGCGGGGACGCCCCTCACCCGCGTTGTAGAAGCGGTCCAGGGTGTGGGTGTCCCCCAGCGCCAGGCTGCCGAAGGGCACGGTGTGCAGGCGGGCACGCAGCTGGCGGCAGGCGTCGTGCAGGCAGCGCAGCGCGGGGCAGGCGGGGGGGTCACGCTCCAGCACGCAGACGATGCTCAGCGCCCGCCGGCGTGGTCTGCACACTGGGCGGCACGCTGTGCCCGCCACTGCCAGGGGGTCCTGCCAGCAGCTGCCCGCGGCCGGGGGATCCATGGGGGTGGGAGGAGACTGGGGTGCTGATGAGAAATGGGAGAGTCTGAAGCCTGTGCTGGAAGAGCTCAAAATCTGCACTGGGAGAGCCCAAAATCTGCACTGGGAGAGCCCAAAATCTGTGCTGGGAGAGCCCCAAACCTGCACTGGGAGAACACAAAGTCTGCACCAAGGAGAGCCCAAATCCCGCAGTGGAAGAACCCAAAATCTGCACCCGGAGAGCTGAACTCCACACCAGGAGAGCCCCAAACTCTGCACCAGGGAGAGCCCAAACCTGGCACCAACAGAGCCCAAAATCCACACTTGAGAGCCCAAAATCTGCACTGGGAGAGACCAAATCTGGCACTGGGAGAGCCCAAATTCCACACTAGAAGAGTCCCAAACCCCACACCAAGAGAACCCCAAACTGCACCAGGAAAGCCCAAAACTCACCCCAAAACCTGCACAGAGGGAGTCCCAAATTTCACACCAGGAGAGCCCCAAACCCTGCACCATGAGAACCCAAAATCTGCACTGGGAGAGCCNGTGGGACCCGACGGGACGGGACGCGGTGGGGTGGAATGGGACGGGACCCCACGGACCCGCCGGCAGCGCAGCACCCAGTGCTGCTCCCCTCCCGCACCGGTTGCGAAACGGGAGCTGGGGAAAGGGGAAGCGGAGGGCCCGGGGCGGGTTCCTTCCCCCATTGCTGAATTGTGTGTATGGGTGGGGTGTGGCGAAGCTGTGGTTTTCCTGGGGAAGGGGTGGGCAGGCCCCCCGGGTCCCTATCGTGTCATCAGTGCATCCCCATCCGTTCCCGTGGTGTCCCCATCACGTCCCCATCATGTCTCCATTGTGTCGCCATCACACCCCCAACACATCCCCATCACATCTCCATTGTGTCCCCATTGTGTCCCCATCACATCCCCATCATGTCTCCATGGTGTCCCCATNATCTGCGCTGGGAGAGCCCAAACCCTGCACTGGGAGAACTCAAACCCCGCACCCAGACGGCCCCATGACCCACATCGGGACAATCCCAAACCCCACACTGAGAGAATCCCAAATTCCGCCCCGGGAGATCCCAAACCCAGCCCGGGAGGAGCTCAAACCCCGCACCAGGAGAGCCCAAACCTCACCCTGGGAAAGCCCAAACCCTGCACCGGGAGAGCCCATCCCCACCCCGGGCTGCCCGGCGACCCCCGGCCCGCTCCGTACCGCCGNGTGGGGTGTGGCGAAGCTGTGGTTTTCCTGGGGAAGGGGTGGGCAGCCCCCCCGGGTCCCTATCGTGTCATCAGTGCATCCCCATCCGTTCCCGTGGTGTCCCCATCACGTCCCCATCATGTCTCCATTGTGTCGCCATCACACCCCCAACACATCCCCATCACATCTCCATTGTGTCCCCATTGTGTCCCCATCACATCCCCATCATGTCTCCATGGTGTCCCCATTGTGTTCCCAATAACAAAACCCCATAATGGCTCCATCGTGTCCCCACCACATCCTCATCACGTTCCCAACACATCCCCATGGTGTCCCCATCATCTCCCCACCAACACAACTTCATGGTGTCTCCATCAGGTATGTCCCCATGGTGCCCCCATCATGTCCCCATCGACACATCCCCACAGTGTCCCCACCAGGTATGTCCCCATGGTGATGGTGTCTCCATTGTGTCCCCATCATATCCCCATGGTGCTCCCATCACATCCTCACATCTCCATCATGTCCCCATGGTCTATCTATCGTGTCCCCATCATGTCTGTTCCCATCACGCGTGTCCCCATGGTGTCCCCATGGTGCAGACAGACAAACCGCCACGCAGCAACGGTGTACGGATGGCACGGACAGCAGAAACAGGAGGAAAATCCTTTATTGGGTCTCTCCCCCCTCTGCACCATCCTCCANGGGGGCCCAAGGCTGTGCTGGGTGAGCCCCCCCACCCCAGCGGGGGGGACACATTGACAGCCACCAACACCCGAGCAACGTCCCCAGCCACAGCACGTCTGGGGGACATCGGGTCTGGCGGACACCCAGGGCACACAGGGAGGAGCCACGCAGCCCCCCCGGAGCGGAGGGGACAGAGGCAGCTTTGCATAGTTGTGGTGGGGGTGGGGGTCCCGCTGCCAGGGGGACTTTGGGACGTTCCCAGCGTGGCATGGGGACACGGTGGTGGCCTCTTCTCCGCCTGCCCGGGGGGAGAGCATCGCCCCGACCTCAGATCCTGCGGCAGCGGACAGAGAAGGGCACACGTAGCAAAAAGGGCCCTGGGGGGGTCCCAGCACCCCCTCAGCACCCTCCCAGGGGAAACGCCATGGGGCAGGGATGCTCCCAGGATTTGGGGTGGGTGGGAGCTGCTGCAGGGAAGGGATGGGGGCATGGGGTTCCTGCAGCCATACCCCCCCATCCCCAGCTCCCCCCCAGGACACAGCAGGGGCTGACAGACGGACACCACCTCACAGAGTTTAATGGGGGCACCCAGAGCGACAAACCTCACCCCACAGCACACAGCATGCAGCCCTCCCCAAAACAGCACACAGAAGGGTGGGGGGGGACACAGGGACCCCCGTGCCCCCCCAGCAGGAACACAGAGGCACAGCAAAAGCACACAGCGAGGCCCTGGCTCTGCCCCTTGGGGCACGGAGGGGGCTGCTGGGTTGGGGACACTGGGGACAGCGCATGGGGTCGGGACCCTGCAGGATGTGCTGACAGCGGGATGCTGGAGCCAGGACAGAGGGGACCCCACTGAAGGGCTCATGGGGACTGCCCCCTGCCTCCTTGGGGACACAGGGGTGGCACAGGGCCGTGTGGTGGCTGCATCCTGCCCAGGGGGAACAGGGGACAACCCTGCCCATCCACCGGATGACCCGTCCCAGAGAAACAGCAAACCAGCAGAGAAACCCCTTCATGCAAACGGAGAAAAAGGGAGCGAGCCCCCTCCCCCGGGGAGGGCCGAGGGAAGGGCGAAGCTGTGGGGCGCGGGGGCAGCCCCCCATCCTCCTGCAGCACCCAGCACCTACTGGTTGTCCTCTCTGCAGCGTGCAAGGAAAGAGAGAGGGGCACGGCCCCCCAGGTTAGAAACCCCATGGGTGGTGTGTGGGCATGGGAGGGGGGAGTGGGAGATGGGACCCAGGCTCAGCCACAGCAGCGGGGTCTGGGGGCTCGGTGCTCCCTATGGGGCTCGGTGCTCCCTACGGGGCTGTGCAGCAGCACACAGACAGAGGGAGGACAGACGGACACTGATGGGGAGAAGGGTTCAATCCTCCACGCTGGGGGGTCCCTATGGGGCTCTGCGGTCCCTATGGGGCTGTGCAGCAGCGTGCAGATGGAGGGGGAGGACAGATGGACGCCAGTGAGGACAGATGGACACCAACGGGGGGAAGGGCTCAATCCTCCACGTGGGAAGAGCCCCTGCAACCCCAAATCCCACGATCCCAAACCCTCCCCATCCCAATGGGAGCGGACGGACAGACAGCCACGGGACGGACAGGACACTCAGCTTGGAGACAGACACAGAGCCCCGGGCAGTGGGGCTGCCCCCAGGGGACGGCACAGCGGGGCCGAGCCCTATAGGGCTGCGGGATCCTTACAGCGTCTGGTAGGTGCTGTCCTTGGACTTGATGAACTTGACGACGAAGAAGAGCACGGCCTGCACGCTCAGCACCAGCACGATGCCGCCGATGAAGCTGGCCGTGTCGAAGCCCGGCGGCTGGAACTCGGGGCTGCCCGTCAGCGGGGTGCCCGTGGTGCTGCTCCCTGCAGGGTGTGATGGGGCATTATGGGACCGATGGACCCGAGGCTGCCCCCAGTGAGGGGGGGTTGGGGGCTCTGTGCCGGAGCAGAGCCCGTGGGCATCAATAATTCAGAGCTGCAGCTCCGGTTACGGTTGCAATTAGCCCAGCGCTCTCCGGTTCCTGCTTCCTGCAAGGGGCTCCTGCTCTGCTCCCAGCCCCCCCCAGCTGCCTGCCCTGCCCAGCCAGGTCCTCACCTCGATCCCTCCCCACACCCCATAGACTGGCACCCAGGTCCCAGCACAGCTCGGATGCCCCGGTGCTGACCCAGGCACCCCAGGGCGCTGCTATGGGGGCTGTTCTGACCCCCCCGGCCCCTCCTGGCACTGCTGCAGCACATGGCAGCGTCGCTCAGGGTGAAGAGGGACCAAGCGGTGACCGTGGGGACAGGGCTGGCACCCATGGGCGCAGCCAAGGGCTGAACTCCATCGATGTGACACCAAGAGGGTGGCACTGCTCATCCCAGGGGACACCAACTGTAGAGCAAAGTGGTTGGTCCCATCCCGTCCCATCCCAACCATCCTATCTCACCCCACCCCACCCCACCCCACCCCATCCCATGGTCACCCCATGCCACCACTTCCCCAACTCACGTGGGGAATGTGTCGCTGGCTCCTCGCTAGGGGACCGCAGAGGCTCTTTGGTGGGGGATTTCAGCGCTGCTGGAGGTGACGACAGAGAAAAGGGGGAAGGGGGGATGCTGAGGGGCATCACCCCACCCCCAGGGCAGCACCCCTGCCCCGAGGCCGGGATCTGGGGTTACCTGGGCACAGGGCACTGCTGTTGTAGAGCACACAGGTGTCCCGTGCAGCCGCCCCGCTCTGCACACAGCTCCCGGTCTCTGCAGGAAAAGGAAGGGGGAGGTTCCCCCGGGGTCCCGTCGGTGTGAGCACCCAGTGGGTGCCCATCTCCCTGCAGCACCTCAGGGTTTGGGGTGCCCGCTCCGCTCACCCCCCGCAGCAGCACTCTGGGAACTGCTGCTTTCCCCTGGACTACCCCAAACCCAGCGGGGCTGGGAGCAGGGAACACCAAACCCCGCGCCCTGGGCTGAGAGATGAAGGATGCTGGGGGGGGGGGGGGGGGCCCCGG
>WBMW01001634.1:246319-270684 GCA_013396635.1 Penelope pileata
GGGGGGGCCTCCCAGCAGCGGTGGGGGCGGAGGCGGTGCTGGAGGGGGGGCGAAGCCCGGCCTGGCCCCGGCCGGGGACCCGATGGGAGGAGCTGGCGGCGGGTGGCTCGGGCTGACCAGGCTGGATCTCTTGGTCCCTCCAGAAGCCGAGCCCCTGGGGCTGTCCGCAGGGTAGCTGTGGGCAGAGACACGGGCTGTCAGCTGCAGGCAGGGCGGTCCCAGGGCTGACGCAGAGCACGAGGTGTGCTGCAGCCCCGACACCCCCCAACCTCCAGCTTCAGGCGGGGTTTCCACCAGACCTCGCTCCTTGCTTTTAGCTTCCTGGCAGCGTTTCTTTTGGCCACCAAGAACAAAGGAGAGCTCCTGGGGGCTGGCAGAAACGCTGCCAGCTGTCCCATCTCCCGGGCTGAGCAGAACCTGAGCCACCCCCCTGCATCGGGGCCCCGCAGCGCTGCCAGCCCCTCTGCTCCACGCTGAGGTCAGAGCCGTGGCACGCCGAGCGGGGACATCTCCTGTGACAAACAGCCCAGGGGCTGGCAGCAGTGCCACACGTGCTCTGAGCACCTGCTGGGAACAGATCTCCTCGCTGGGCTCCACGGCTCCCAGCTCTCTGTGGGGACCAACGGGGGGGAGCACCCCCCGAGTTCCATGCCCCGAAGCTGTGCTGCACCAGGGAGCAGCCCAGCCCAGCAGGCACTGCAACACCCCTGGACGTGCAAAGGAAGCCCCACGCCGACCACATCTTGCCCTGCAAGGCAGAAGAGGTTCGCTACGTTTGCCACCACGGTGCCACAGCTTTTGGCAGCACGCAGAGCTGATCCCTGGCAGAGCCCTGGAGATCAAACCTGGCTCCCAGGACTCTTTAAAAGCAACCCACCAAAACGAAACCGGAGAGGGGAAGATCTCTGTGGCTGGGCAGAGATCTAAGCGACTGCAGAAGGCAGCTTAAGCTTCAGCTGAAAGCTCGTCTCTGCTCTGCCCTAGAGGAACAGGCTGCAGAGTGCAGGGCTTGGTCTCTGACACTTCAGAGGAGCCTTTTCTGCAGCCTTTGGATAAGATGGAGACGAGCTAAGGCGGTCCTGTCTATCAGAAATACTGTTACTGCCTTCAAGAAAAAACAAAAGGCCGCTCCTTTGTTTCAATCCATGTGTCTCAGGCCACCGCCGGACCGTAATTCTCCTCTCTGGAGGTGACTGGAAGTCACCATTTCATCTGGCACAAAGCAGCTGCCCTGAACTTCCACTGGAGACTCTGTGAAGAAGCCAGCTGGCGTCTTGGAGTCCTTGAAATTGTACTACACCTACATCTGCAGTGCCCACACCGTGCATTTGTCAAAAATCAGAGGGCAAGCGGCAACAGCAAAGAAAATCACGGGTGAAAGAAGCTGCTCTTTGCAAAGCTCTGTCAGGAACATAAGTCACACTGCAACAACTGGGAAAGAGGGACTGAGCCAACTTGTGCAACGGAGCCAGAGCATCCCACGGGACCCCACTCCTGCAGCAAGCAGAACAGCTCTGCTCGAGGCGCTGCCCCTGCCTGCAGCTGCGCTTCCCCTCCAGACAGCAGCGTGCTGGCTCCCATGCAACACCCGTCAGGGAGCTCTGCACTGTCTCAGCCTGTCTCATGTCATCCTTTTACACCACCTACCGCTCCTGGGTGACAGCAGGGATCCCGTAGGCTTACCTAAATTCCACCGGGGGTGGAGGCAGGTTGTCATCTGGGAACGAGGGAGGTGGGGGCACGATGGAGTCAGTCTGCGGCGGCGGCGGGTAGCAGCTCACCTCCACGCTGTCGTTGGAGCCGATGCTGCCGTTCTGATACACCATGTTCGAGGGGTACCTGGGAGAGGAAGGCGAGCACTGTGTTTAAAGGGCTCAGAGGAACAGCTACACCTCATTTTCCCCCTCGTCCACGACAGCTTTGCCTCCTGGAAGGGTTATGACAACACCCCGGCGCAGCAGCTCCAGCACCGGCCCCAGTGACATTAACCAAGGGGAGGGATCAACCCACAAGATGCAGAAATTAGGTTTCCTGGCAGGAAGGCTTTTCCCAGCACAGCTGGGCCTGCCTTTAGGTGGGACCTTATCAACCACCACAACAGGACACGCAAAACAAACCCTTAAAGCAACACTTAAAAGAATTCTCTATTTCTCAGAGCATCTTGCATGCAGAATTGTGCTGTTCACTGTGCAACTCTTTGGCTAGACACTCCCCTGTCTAGTCATGGTCCATGTTCAGGTCTCTGCGAGCTCATTTCACTGTGGGGTGGAACCACCCCAATCCTGGGGGCTCTGGAGCTCAGAACTCCAATGCACACACGCATTTACACCAGGAAACAGAGGAGCAGGAGAAGGGTGCTGCTGTGCTGCGCGATTCCTCTGCTAGAAACCAAACCTGTTCTCCCATTAAACTAAAAGCAAGTTTTATTTTTAGCTGGAGAGTGTGACTTAAAGAGAGATTTTTCTTATATGAAAGGGAGCAAGCAAGCGAGCAGTGCACTGTGGGGGAGCTCGGGCTGCTTCCAGCTAGCTGGTGTCACAAGTCACAGCAATTCCCAAGCCAAAAGCTCTAAGGAGAGATCTGGAGCCTGGAACACTGGGATGCTGCCCCTGCTTCAACCTGAGGGTGTGAAGAGCCACTGGTGAACCCAAGAAAGCAATGGCACGATGCTCCCGAGCTGCCCCCCTGCTCCCCAGTGCCAGGGCAGGGGTTGGAGTGATGGGAGGGTGCTGCCGTGGGGCTGGAGCCAAAGCTGCCAGCGCTTCTGTGCCCACAGCTGAGAGCAGACGGGGCGATGCTGCAGCTGCTGCCGCCGCCTTGCTCGAGCCGCGTCGCTCCCTGATTTATTTAGCAAATTTTAAATCAGCAGACGGATTTACTTTGGAGAATCTGATTAGCGGCGGTATCGATCCACGCTGTGCAGCAGATCTGGAGAAGCTGCAGAGCAGGGTGAACTGCATTACAATCAACAACCCCCCCCGTGCCGGGCTGCCAGCAGAGAGCCCCAGCCTCGCTCACCCAGCAGGACCGTGCTTGTCCTTTAACTCGACAAATTCTTGTCCCATTTTCAGCTTCTCCCACTCTTCTTTCCGGGTTTTGATTTTCCGCGGATTCACATTTCCTCGGTTCGGATTCTCCTTTTTCTCTTTCTATGGGAGGAAAGGAAAGGGAGGGAGAATCAAACCAAAGCCTTATTTCGCTTTAAACTCACTGGGAGCAGGAAGGCACAGGACAGACCCGCAGCGGTTGCAAGAAATCACATTCTGAGAGGGCCAGGATCTGTCCTTCACTTTCCCGATTGCTGAAAGCTCCCAAGATTTCCCAAACAAAGACATGGAGCACAGACAGCAGCAAAAAGACCACAGCCAGCTTCCTCAGTGCAGCCCAAACGCAGAGCCAACGTCACAGCCCGGCATGCCCACCTCGAGGGCAGAGGAAAGCTGCATTCCCCCCTCCCTCCATTCCACCAACCCAGCTTTTGGCCTGGCTGTCACCACTGCCCCATCCCCCTGCTGCTGCTCAGGGCTCTGGGTGTGCAAGGTGGATGCTGGCCCAGAGAGGTGCCTCATTTTCTGTGCTCTGACACGCCCGAGCTCTCTCCTTTGTTATTCTGACTTGGAAAGGGCACGATCTGTTTTGGTATTTAGCACCTCTGTTGCTCACAAGCTACAGAAAGTGGGCTCAGACTCTGGCTTTCACAGCGTAACTTTCAGTGTTGGTGAACACGGCTCCAAACCGCTGGCAGCCAAAGCAGGAACCTCACCTGGTGCTTTCAGCCTGGACGGCTTTGCTAAGCCTCCTGCCTGCCCCTCTGCTCACAGCATGGTATCGTTTTGCATTCCTGACAGGACATTTTCTCCTTTCTTTACACTTCCACAAAAGAATTTATTACAGCACCTGGTGTAGGGCGGTGCTGGGGCAGTGGGATTGGCAGCCCTGTGCAACACCACAGGTCCAGAAAAGACCAGCACAGCTTTCTCTGCTGACTGCAGCAGTGCCAGGTTTGAAGACGACGAATTAAACCATTGTAACAACACAAAGGTGGCATTTGGAAAAACAGATTAAGGGCATCTCTGTTTTTTTTTAATTAACAACGATGAAAGTAAACCAGATAAAAACTTCTCTGAGTTCAGCCCTAAAGAGCTTAAGAGAGCAAAGCTCAGTTTTGGATAGCAGCTTCGGAGCCCACAGCTCAGGAACACCTTCCACCTCCTCCTCCTCCCTGAGATGCCTCTGTTGGCAGAGCTCTCCCATGTCCTCACCCTGTGTTTCCGCTTCTCTTTCATAATATCCTTGGTGTCCTGAAGCATTTTCTCTTTCCAAAGGTCGAAGAAATACGAAGGATCTGTGTAGAATTTAAGTGCCTCTTTGCCATCATCCCTACAACAGGGAGGAGAAAACACACACAAAGAAGGGCCAAGTTACGCATTCGCTTGAAGCCCGGAGAAAACACAAGTCACAGCCCCAGACAGCAGCTTAAAAGCCTGCAGTGAGAAGGTCAAACGCTCTGCTCTCGCCTCTGTCCTCCATTTCAGAGCAGGCAGCAGACCCAGGGGCTCCCAGGAGCCAGCCCTCGTCCCAGCTCTCCCACCTGCCATCGCCCTCGCACCAGCTCCCCAGCCTTCCCACTGCAGCACCTGACCAACCCGGCTGCTCTCAGCAATCACCAAGAGAGCAGCAGGTCTCTCACTCCAACTCCCACTTGTTTGTGTTGTATTTTTGGTGTGAAAAAAATCTCCTCCAGCCCCAGGAACCCTAAATCAGAGCAGCGTTGTCCTTGAAACTCAGGCGCACGCAGGCACACACTCTCCTGCTTTGCAGTGCGGCCGCGTCTGGCAGAAGACAGCTGCCTCCAGCTATCTGTAATTACTTTTTACCTGCTCAAAAGATATTTATGGATGTGGGCTAAGTGTCTGTATTCTGACCCCCTTGCTTCTACTACGTATGAGATGAGATGGCACAGCAGGACTGCTGAGGAGGAGGAGGGTTCACATGGCCTTTGTGGCTCACACCAGACATCCCAGGGCAGGCACAGAAGGCCACAGGAAACATCTCCAGGCCTCCAGGAGCCTGCTGCACCCACCTGGGCCAGAGCCACGTACAGATGCACACTCTGCAGCTTGCACCACGGCTTTCTGGCAGGGAGCCACGGGGCTCCAGTGAAGCACAAGAGAAATGCATCATCTGCACAACACCTAGCATGCTGATGCAGCACAAGCCAAGCCTTGCCCCAAGGCAGTCACCAAAGTGACAGCAGGTAGCCAAACATGTAATTTTCTGGCTATGCTCATTTGTACAGCCTCAAAAGCAAAGTTTCACGTTGTCCAAAGGATGGAGATTTCCCCGTGGAACTCAGTTTAGCAACTCTGTTTCCTACTGAAGATGGTTACTTGAATAAAGTGTGGGATGGGAAATGGCCTCAGCTGGCTGGGAGGAAGAGGCACTCCTCTGTGCAGGAACAGGGGCCTGAGGAGGTGCTGCAGTGTTACCTGTACGGGGAGAGAATGTTGAGAGGTGGAGGAGTGTTGCAGGTCCCATAGGTTTCAAGGACAGGCACTGGGAGAGAATCTCTGTCGAAGAGCTTCTGGTCCTGAGTAGTGGAACTTTTGAAGGCCTTCCTGGTGTTAATGCCTTGCAGGGAGACTGTAAGGAAGGGAAAAGAGCAAGTGAACAACAGCCTGACCCAGGCCAATGGCTCTGAAGATCAAGCAGCAAACATCTGATTTCAGCTGGAGTTCTTGGCGTGCCCAGCACTTCCCAAGGTCAGGTTCCTTTTCCCACAGACCTCTTGGGAAACCCAGGAAATCTCTGATCATGCTGTGACAAGAAGTGCTGCTGCAGAGACAGCTCTCGGGAGCTGCCAGGGAGGTTTCAGAGCCCTGCAACCAGGCCTGGAGAAGCCCATGGCTGCGGGACTGCCCTAGAGCACATTTCCCCACGCAGACCATCACCGAGCACATCCCAGCCCAGCCACAAAGGCTGCCCACAGGAGCAGAGCAGGGCTTCTTTGGGAGGGCTCTTCTCTTAGTCCAGGAGAAGACATTCTAACACCAACCACAGCACCAGGCTTGTTTAAAGCCAGGAACCAACCGTGCTCGTTCAAAGAGAATCCTCACCGCGCTGTGCCTGCAAGGCCTGTGCTGCACTCCATTACCTTCTTCCTCCTTGGGATCCAGCTGAGTGACTTTGACTTGCAGGCGGTCAACTCTCTCGACAAGAACGCTCACCCGAGAGGCAAAAGTGTTGGCTTGAGTGAACAGCTCTCCAAATATGTCCTCTGCAAATTTACCTGGAACATGAAAGTGACCGTGTTACCCCCACAATTCACAGCACACCGCATGCCATCTCCCGGTTTGTTTTCCTGAAGACAGAAAGAATGAACTGTGCTTCTTTTCGAGCCTGCCAGGGTTAAGTGTAACGTCCAGGTAATGCTCTGTTCCACCAAAACCTTTCTGAGGCCATAAACAAATAGCTGAAACATACTTTCAAGTGAGTGCTAAAGTAATGAAAAAGAGGGCTGACAGCATAACATCGCTCTGAACCCAGGTGGGTCCGTAGGTCCTTTAAGATCCTCTGCTGTTCTGTTTATTAGACAAGAAAACACAGATTTGTATTGCTCTGGAGGATCTCTAAGGCTGCCAGCCTCCAGGGTAACTGCACCAGCTCAAAGAACGCTGGAGCCAGAGAGCAGACCCCGTCCTTGATCCCAAAGCCTGAGCCATAACCACAGACAAAAGCACTGACCCTTTTGTTCCTTCAGGTGGCAGTGTCTGAAAAATTGATGCATTCACGTTTATTCTAAATCAAAACCAAACGGGAACTTCTCCAACAGGAATGTCCTCTCTGTAACAGCCCGGATTGCCCAGCGGGCTGCGGTGACAACCAGCACCCATCGCTCAGACCACGAGGGTGCCCAGGGAGCAGCATCCCAAAAAGATGGCCCCAGTCCTTAAACAAGGAGAGATGACCACAGGTAGGCAGAGATGGGAGAATGGAAAGAAAAAGAAGAGCCTACAACTGGTACCATCTCTTTGCTCTGCGCTCAAGCATAACCTGGCAGTGGGAGCCCACCCCATGAAGTGGGAGCCCACCCCATGAAGTGGGAGCCCACCCCATGGCAGTGGGAGCCCACCCCATGCTGAGGACAGCGCTGGTCCCAGCAGAGCTGGCACTGGCAGCATTTCCAGCCATGGCTGCTGAGCACGGGGCTGCTCCCAAGGAGCCGTCTGCTTTGGAAGCGCATCCTCACACGGTCAACAGCTCGTTCTGGAATCTGTTATTCCTAAAGATCCCCTCTGACATTGAAGGAAGGATAAGAAGCTGGGAGCCTAACCTGAACAGCAATTTTGGAAAAGCATCAGAAAGACACGAGCCCCTTCCACGAGGCGAAGGAAGGGCATCCAGCAGAGCCCCAGCCCGGCCGAGCCCACAGCCGTGCCAGGAGCTGCCCGCTCCCCTCCCTTATCAGCTGCTTGCTCACCGCTCTCCTTACACCACCGAGCACAGAGATCGAGCTGGGTTAAAAATCAACCTCCTCCGCCCTTTCTGGTGGCAATGCCAGCCCGAAATGCCTGCAGAAGGTAAATGCTGGCAGCTAACTCCAGCTGACCTCCTCCCTGCGCCCTCCCAGCCACCACCACCTCCGTGCATGCTCCAGCACCAAGCCCTGCCAGCTTCCCCCTAACCCACGGGGAGCTTTTCTTTTTGGAGACCCAAGGGCCAGACAGCTCCCTCCACAGCCAGGTTTCACAAAGCATGACACCAGCTCTCCTGTGTGACCAAAGGAAGTGAACGTTCATCTACCTGATAACTCGATACCTCCCTATAACAGCTGAAAAAGAAAAGTTGTGATTTGGTTCTATGGGAATGAGAAGTGAGAACCAGCTCCAAATTTCACTGGGAACTGCAACAAGTACTAGGGAAAAGCCAGGCTGGGGTTTGCAGTGCTGAGACAGCCAGCCCCCCCCAGCAGGTCCTTCCCCCTTTAAGCACCCACAGCACAGAGTGCTCCCAGCTGCGACATAACGAAGGGGAAACTCCCTGGAATATGGGAGTTTGACAAGATTTATGTTTGCATCTTTGTAAAGAGGCCGTGGTGCACCAGGCATGGCTGATTATTCCCTTGACAGGGCTGTCACAGCCTGCTGCACCTGCCTCGTGCCCCGCAACGCTCCGTGCATGAGGATGGAGCGCGTTTCCTTCTCCGAATAAGAGGGGCAAAGGGGGGGAAGGCATGAGTTTGGGGATTTGGGTGTGAGCATTCTGCAGCAGATAGCCAAAATCGCTTCATCTGAATCACTGCTGGCCCTGGGGAAAGGGATAAGGGATAAGGGATGGTGCTCATCACCTCCTCCGCAGCTGCCATGCAGCACAGCGGGGTCAGCTGGAGCCACTGCCCCTCTCCTCGAGGTGTCAGCGATCGGGCCGGCAGCACACACCTCCCTCCTGCACCCTGCAGACACCCCAGGTGCTTTCCCAGCACAGGAACGGGGCTGCTGCATGGCTGCCAGCACCGAGGTGGGCACAGGGAAGCTTGGAGCCCCTGAGCTGTGCCAAGACGGCGTGAACCCGCGGGATGGCACCGGGCTGTCCCGCCGACCCGCTGCACGCCCTTGGATTGGGATTAGCTTTCTCTGCAGCTGAGATGTGCACAGCTTTACTGCCTTCTTCCTCCTCATTTCACATGCACGAGATGGATTTACTCGCGCTCCACAAGCCCCTGCCTACCAGACCCAAATGAGCAACGGGGGTCAGGGGAGCGGCAGCACAGAGCCTGGTCCTGCCTGCATGGTGACACTGCTGCAGCCCCACGGAACACGACTCTGACTGCAGCAAACACAGCCCGGGTTTTAGCTAGGACCGTGGTTTTCACTGCTGGGAAGAGGCTGTACCCCTGCCACACTGCTGCTGTGGCAGAAGGCGAGGGGCTTCCTCTGCAGAGCGAGCAGGACTGCCTGCAGCCACCAGCGAGCAGCTCCGCAATGCACTCCTTTGATTCTCAAAGACTTGCTTCGAGGGCAAAGGTGGCTAATCAGGAGCCAGAGCATTTCAACAGAGCAAGGAGCCACCCCACAGAGACCACAATTAGCTCCTCTGCGACGGCACAGAGGCCGGATTTTCCCCCCGGCCCTTGCAAGGCTGCTGGCAGCCCCTGGAGAGCCGAGCCCAGCACCCCAGCCCCGTGCTGCCTGCAGGAGCAGCCCCACACCCGGGGCTGCAGAGGCAGTGCCAGGCTCAGCCCGGGGACCCTGGGTCTTCCAAGATGCCAGCAGCAGGGGCGAGCAGGCGGCTGCTGCACGGGCGCTTTAATTATCTTTCATTAAAAATAAGACTTGCTTACACGCCGTAGCTCCAAACACAGTCAAGCTCCATTTAGTGGTGCACGCAATTACAGGCACATTCTCTGACACAGGATCCTGGCTGCTGGGAGAGGCTCCCATTTTACAAGGCTGAGTTGTGCTCCAGCTTCCATCTGCAGCTTCGCCGCAGCCCCTCGCACACGCACGCACCCCCCTCCCCATTTCCCTCTAGCTGGGAAGGCGGCGGGACCAGGGATATGAAATTAGCATCGGATTTCTTTAGGAAAAACATTTTAGCGTTACCCAGGGAAGGCAGATGGGGGAGAAACAGGAACACAAGAGGAGAAAGGCAGCTAAATAAAGAGCACGAGCGGCTCCTGAGGGCAACGCGCAGGCTCGCCGTGGTACTCACTCAGGCTGCCCAGCTGTCGAATGACATTTGCCAGGGTGATGTTGGTCATGCATTCCAGCTCGCTCCGAACGCTAGGCAACGTCTGACGGCACAGGTGCCTTGGCTCGATGTTCCTCGTTACTAACGGCATGGTGGACCTGCTGCAGGCACTGTTCTGAAAGATGAAAAACAACCCAAAAAAGAAACAGGAAAGGATTACTCAACCGCAAATTCCAGGCACACCAGAGCCATGGTGTTCGTTTTTCCTGCTCTCAAATGGCTTTATTTATAAGGCTCCTTTCCCCCCCCCCTCTCCCCGACCTTAGGGAATAAAGCTGCTGCTGTTCGTGGCTCGCAGGGACGGCTCCAGGTAGGGAGGCAGGGATGGAGGAGCCGCCGGCATCGCGCTGCTCCCTTCCTCCCCAGCAGCCTCCTTCCTTCCACGCTCCAGCAGAGCCTCACACCCCCTCCTTCAGCAAGCTGTGCGAGTGGGGATCCACAGCTCTGCTCAAACCCAGAGGACGAGGAGAGATGTGAAAAAAAACCAACAAAAAAAAACCCAAGGCAGCTCCTCGCAGCGCGCCAAGCAGGCACGGTGCCTCCTCCCGCAGCACGGCCACCGGGAACAACAGGAAGAGCTCGCAGCTGAGCAGGAAACTTGCTGGTGGCTGCTCCCCGTCCTGCAGGCTGCACCCCGCTTCCCTCGGGAAATCCCCCAGGGCTGAGGCTGACACCGAGCCATTGTTTTCGGGAAGGGAGAGCTGAGCAGCACTGGGACTGATTGCACAGGGCCAAGCTTCCAGCTCGCTTCAAATCAGACATCGGGGTCAGGAAGTGATGCTCCAAAGTGCTTTCAGGTGCAGGTCAGTGCCTTGAGATGGCAGAAATCCCCTCTGGGGCACCATGCAGCCCTCTGCCTCCAGCAGCGGAGGAAGCTTTGGCCAACGGAGCAGCGTGGCACATGCCCGGGATCGCCACCACTCAGCAAAAGCCAACACATCCCAAGCCCTTGATTAATTTACAAGGGGAAAGAAGCACTTTTCTAGGTCAGCTGAGGAGCAGCCCGAAAGAGGCAGGCGGCTCCATGTGATAGCAGGGCGAGCTGCTGGGCTGGGTGTAAAAATAAACCAGGAAGCGAGCGGCTCGGGGAACATGGCTTCCCGTCACCAGCAGCAAAACACCAAGGACCATAAAAAATCAGCTGTTTGCTCTTGACTTTGAGCCACCCTTTGATAGTCCCCGTGGCAGCTGGCAGCTTATCTTTGAGGTCCAGGAGTCCTTCCTGGATGCTTTTCTATCAGGGTGTTAAGAGGAAGAAGTGGGCATTATCCCTCCTAATTACATCACCAGCCAGAATTGCTAAATGGGAGCCATTAAGGCAGAGGGGCTGAGCTGATCTCCCGGCCAGGCAGAGGGAGGGGTGCAGAGGGAGGATGCCACTCCGCAGCACTGCTCCGGGAGGATGCTGCACCAGGAAAGGGCCCCAATGTCATACAGCTCGCAGAAGGGAAGGGAGCGAGGTTTTTCCAAAAAAGAAATAAAAGCTGAGATTCTCCGAGGGCTGAGTGCTGCTCTGCCATGGCCAAGCACTGCAGCAGCCACCGCTGAGTGCCGGGATGCTGAAGAGGAGGACTCTGCCCTTCGCTTCCCAGCGCCCCGTGCTTTATTGATTGCAGCCCAAGCCTGACAATCTCTGGCCAGCTCCAGGGCTTTGAGCCAGGCAAACTTCCCCAGCTCCCAGCAGGCTGCAGTCTGCACCACGAACACGGCAGCATTTGCAGGCTGCCTGCATCCTGCGCTCCCCAGGGCAGCGCGTGCTGGGGCGGATGCTGAGCCCGGCCGGGAGCCTGCACCGTGCAGGAGAGATGGAAGAACAGCACAGGGGAAATGCATCCATAAGGGGACAATGCATCCATAAAGGGGAAGAGATGTGTGTCCGTATCCAATAAAGGCAAAAACCCCCAAAGCACAGAGCTGACAGGTGTGCCAGGCCAGACAGACGCAAGCAGCACTGCTCTCTGGATGCGTGCACAGAACAGGGCTGAAAAACAGAGCGATGCCCCAAATACCCACGAACAAACACCGACCTGGGATACACTGCCTATAGGTTCCCCGTCCCAAAGTGCCTCCAAAGCCAGCCCTGGAGCTGAGTGCAGGGAGCAGCAGGGCAAGCTGCTTTTTTTACAACCACGCTGCACAACTCCACCATCAATTTGCAGTGGTGCAAGGCAGCCCGCAGCGACGAGGGCTAAGAAAAACACTCCCTTTATAGCTGAGCTCAGCCTGGAGCCACCCCCACCCTCCCAGCACTGCCACAGAATGGAGTTCTGCCCTTGGGATGGCTCCAGCAGCAGCTGGAGCTGCAGCCCCAGCCCGGAGCAGCAGACACGAAGCATTCACCCTGCAGAGCAGCAGCAAGAAGCGAGGCACAAGGACGGGATGGCTGCCCCTCTGCTGGGATAAAGGTGTCTGAGAGCAAAATCTCCTCTCCCCTGAGCTTCAAGATGTTTTTACAGCATGGAGGCAGGCAGATAGGGAATCTGGGAGCAGCAACGTGGTGATCATGGTAGCAGGAAGAGCTGCAGTGCCCCACAGAAGGCACCTCCCCGCCAGACCTCATTTTTCCCCATCAGCCTTTGGTGGGGAGGGATAGAGATAACAGCTACTGGGCTGCTGCAAAACCTTCATGCCTCCTGAGTAGGTGGGACAAAGATTAATAGTCTGGAGTGGAAACTAAGTGGTGTAGTTGGAAAGGAGCAGCAGGGAGGGGCAGGAAATAAAGCGTGGAGAAGGGACAAGGTGGGAGAGCAGAGGGGGAAGGAGGAAGCAGAGAGCTGGGGACAGCACTGGGCACGTGGAGGGGGAGGGCAGGGACACAGGAACGAAACAAGGAAGGGACAGAGCTAAAAAAGCTTTCCAGGAGGTTCTTGCTTTGAGAGTCATTAGGAAACAGGCTGACAGCATGCTACCAGCAAGGGCCGTGCAGAAGGGCTGCACTTTCAGCAGTCAGGGCATGACAGCACAGCAGCTTTCCAGCCCAGCTGCAGCCAGAGAGCTCAGCAGGCATTACTCACTGTCACGTAACCACCCCAGACCATAGCCTGTAACTAAATCCTCCCATTCAGAAGCGAGCTGAACGGATGGGGAGGCCAAAAACATCCTTATCTTTGGGGCAACAACAAGCATTTCCACCTGGCTATTTGTGCTGAAGATGAGATTTGTTTCAGTGCTCAGTTTGGGGGGCACAGATTAGATTTCAGTGCTCAGTTTGGGGGCACAGATGAGATTTGTTTCAGTGCCCAGAGTTTGGGGTGCACACAGCAAGGTTCTCCATGGGCACCGCGTGACTGCCCCAACCCCGCTGCAACCAGGGAGGAGATGGAGTAGGTTCCAAGCAAAAAGTTGCCTCTATGACACAGAAAACTGCAAGATTTTTGATGAATATGGAGAAATAGGAAGGCACCCCAGTGAGCTGAGCTCGGGCTGTGCCAGGGAAGAGGACTGACCCTGGCAGGGCAGAGCACTGCTGGCTGGGAGAGCTGCAGGGAGCTCTGCTTGTGGGCCAAGCCCAGCGCTGCTGCATGGAGGGATGCTCACAATCCCCATCCTCCCAGCCATGGTGCTTCACACCTTCCTGAAAACAAGAGGGAAGGGGTTTGCTGAAGTTATTGATGTTCTTCTCCTCTCTCTTGCTCGAAGCAGAACCTTCCCACCTGCCTGGGCCGAGAGCTTCTCCTGAAGGCTCCAAGCCACGGCCGGGACCGATGGCAGCTCGGTGCCTTGTGATGGCGGTGGTGACTCAAAGGCAAAGCACCCAGCGCCCAGCTTCGCCCCGCAGCCCCACCTCCAGCTGGGCATTGCCAGGATTCCTCCTCCTCCTCCTCTCCCCTCTCTGTCATTACGCACGCGTTGCTGAGCACCCGCTGCAGCCCCGCCAGCTTTGCTGAGCACGACAAAAGCTCTGCACGCCGGCATCGCCGCTCCCGGATTCCTCGCCATCTTCCAGCCACATCCTTGCCTGCAGGACTCACTTTGCTCCACCTCGTCCTTCCCATGGGCTCCTGTGCTCTCTGGCTCCTGCTACGTCCCCGGGATTTGGGCGCAGCGCTCCCCTGCCCGTCCCCGTGCCCAGCACAAGCAGGAACGCCTCGCTCACCAATTTTTAAGTGGGTTCTGACTTTGCCAATTATCCCTGTAAACACTCTTGGGGGAGGGGGGAATCAGGGAACAAACACGGGCAGCAAAGGGGGAAAAAAAAAAAAAAAAAACCCCGCAGCGTGCAATTTGTGCTTCTCCTCATGCAGCCCGAGGTGCAGGCAGGCGAGCGCTGCCGGGGGATGCTGAGCAGCACGGCACTGCCTGCCCGCCCCGGGAGCTCTGCTGCAGCCATCACGCAGGAATCCTGCTCCTGGATTAGAATCAAGCACAATTGGGTTGATTCAAACGCGAGTTGCCAGCCTATAAACCCCGCACAAAGCCGCGGCTTATCGACTGTGTTTAATAAACAGGGCCGGCACGGGGAAATTGGGCAATTGTTGCAGACAATGCAGGAGACAGACTTTGATGACAAGTATTGAGAAGCGATACGGGGACGTTCTAGGATTGAGCCTTTGCTTCCCGACACGGGTTCTGCCAACTGGAAACAGCAACTTGGAGCAAGCGTGGAGGGGAGCAGCAAGCACGGTGCAGGGAGAGGGGAAGGGCCCTTCCTGCAGGCAGGGAGCGCAGGGGTGTGCAGTGCACACAGAGCCCAGCTCGGGGGCTGGCAGGGTCCCCTCGCTGCCCAGCCAGCGAGGCAGGGGTGGGAGTCACCTGGGTAAGCCCCAGCTCGATGTGACGTGCCACCTCGCAGATCAGGGACCATCTGCAGATCAATCTGGCCCCCGGCAGTGCCATCATCTGTCGCGGTGGCTGGTGATGCACAAAGCACCTAGGGAGGACAGAGCTCGATTTTTTGGGGGATTGGAGCTCTGTTCCCCAGCACCCTGCCCTCGGCAGGGCTCCCAGCTGCTCTGCCTGGACGCAACCAGCAGCACGGGGAGGAGAGCAGCCCTGGGCCGGGTGCCCTGCAGAGAGCCTGGGGGGGCCGTGGGGGGAGCAGCCCAGCAGCAGGCTGGGGAGGGAGGGGGGGAGGAGATAATCAGAGCTGAAATTCCCATCAGTGTGAAATGAGACTTAACTCAGGAGCTTGCCAACGCAGGCTGACTGTTCTTTCTAATGTCTGTGACAACTCTGCTTCAGATTTCCAGCTCCTCTCAGCAGCAGCTACTCCCCCATGTAGCTGCAATGGCCAGAAAGAGACTGGCTTTTATGTAACCCCAAAAGAGGAGCAGAAAGGGAAGCAGCAGCCACACACACACACAGAACTGGGGAAAAAAAAAAAAAATTCAGCAGAAGGCTCTGCTGAGTGCTCAGGGCTATACCCGAGCTCCCAATGCAGCCGCAGAGGAGTGGGATGCAGCAATCAGAATCGCTACAGCCACACAGCCAGAGAGCCCCAGCAATCAGGGCTGCATCCCAGCAACAGGGAGGGAAATGACAGAGCAAACCGCCACGCGACGCTGCCACCGAGCGCTCCGTCCCGCCAGCTGCAGCCAGGATCCAGGCCCAAAAACGCGTCACCGGCTCATCTGTCATCAGGAGCCCGGGCTGCCAGCAGCTGAGCAGCACTCAGCACGAAGGGCAGCTGCTGTTCCCAGCTCTCCGTCCTCCCTGGGGCCGTGGGGAGATGCGTGCCATCTCCCACCCATGGCTGCTCAGACCTCTCCCCAGCCCCAGGCTCTCTCCCCAGCACCCCCCACCCCACTCCGAGCTGGCAGCGTTACCAAATCGCTCCCTGGGCCGTGGCACGGGGCAGGAGCAGCACTTCCCCCCGACGATGCTCTCGCAGAATAACGAAGCTCTGTGCAGTCCCTGAGACAACAAACAGCTCCCACAGCAAAACCACTATTTTTTTTTTTTTTTTTAGTTTCCTGGCTCTGNTTTTTCAGTCTGCTGGCTCTGAAAAATGCAAAAAAAACTCAGAAACGCAGAAAATGGCTTTTTTTTTTTTTGTCTGGCTCACACGTTACCGTCATCACTGTCTGCCCTCGAGGGGATCGCACAGGTGTGAGCTCACACTGGGCTCTTCCTTCCAAACTTTTGCTCCCAGCTTTGCTGCAGATGCTCTCCCTGCAACTCCTGCCAGCACCCACCAGGCTGGGGGTGCTGCTGACGGGGAGCACACACCTCCCAGCCCCTGCCAAGCCCCCTGACCGATGCATTTCTCCCATTCCCAAGCCCAACCTGTCGCCCTAATTCATGCTTTCATTCTCTGAGCTGCAAAACAAGGGAGACAAAGAGGGGCACCCGGCACCTGGCTGCCATGCAGGCAGAACAAATGGGTGCCAAGGCAGCTCCACGAGAGATGTGACACCAGAAAGGCGGGGTGGCTCAACAAAAGAGAGCTGTCACAGAGATGTGATTCCCAGAACACGGAGCTATCGATGCAACGGGAATCACAGCGCAGCAACAGAAGGGTTTCGAGGTCTCTGCTGGGAGGATTTACACCAGGACAGGGACGGGGCTCCTCCAGCACTCGCAGAGCTCTGGTGCTCCCAGGAAACAGGAGCAGAACCCTCCCATCAACCCTGGGAATGACTGTGCCAGGGATACCAGGCCAGTGCCCATAAGGCTTGGGATCAGCAGGCAGCTCGGCTTTACTCAGGTCCAGGAAAGCTCCTTTAGGTTCTCCTATCTCAGGAGCAGGTCTGAGGCCAGGCACAGGAGCTGGGCTCCACTTGGCCACAGCCAAAATCCCCACCCAAAGCACCCAGAGGCTGTTCAGGGGGAAAAAAAAAAACACCCAAAGCAGCCAGAGGCTGTTCAGGGAGCTGCAGGGCCCCAGGGTGAGCCCCAGAGCAGGGGCAGGGGCACAGCCCACTGCCATGGATCCCCACTCTGCCCCAGCAGCCACTCCTGAAGGCTGAGCTTGCAAAGCCTTCATGGGCAGAACAGGTGGCTTATTTCTAGCCCAATCCAGGCAATGTGAGCATGAGAAAAATCTGCTTTTGTGTCCCAGCTGAAGGCTGGAGCAGCAGTGAATTCAGCGAGACCTCCTCCCCTGGAAGCAGCCCGGCCCCCCCAGCTCCACGTGCAGCCCCAGCCCCACGGTGCCCTGGCAGCCCCACAGCCAGGCACCTCCAGGAGCTGCCGGGGATGGCACCTTCCCTCCCTCTGCCTCCTGCAGCACAGGGAAGGCTGGGGCTGGAACAAGGCACCTCCAGGAGCTGCTGGGGATGGCACCTTCCCTCCCTCTGCCTCCTGCAGCACAGGGAAGGCTGGGGCTGGAACAAGGCACCTCCAGGAGCTGCTGGGGATGGCACCTTCCCTCCCTCTGCCTCCTGCACCAGGAGCAAGGCTGGGGCTGGAACAAAGCACGCAGCACATCAGATCAACCCAGAAAGTGGCTTTTTTTCATTATTCTCCCCCTAAACAACTTATTCCTAAAGCTGAACATCCTCTACCCTTCCTCCCCAGCAGATAACTCCATCCCCCTCGCAGCCAAGCTCGGCCTCCTCCCTGCAGCACAATCTCAGCTGTTGGGATGAATGGAGGAGCAGGGCCAACCCATTTCCAAGTGTTTCTGCCCAGCCCAACTGCTCCTTGGGTTTCAACTCACGCCTCGATAATTATATCACAGCTCCGAGAGCCCCCACCCTCCTGCTGCACTTGGGGAATAGGGCAAAGATAAGTCTTTTCTTAATTATTAAATGTAAATAGCTCATTAAATATAATCCAATTACTTTAATTGTAAGAAAAAGGAAGTAATTACAATATGTACATGCATTCTTGCCTGAACCGTTTTAAATATCTTAAACGAATCTTTGCTGCATTAATATTTTAAGTTAACCTTTGACACAAGGGAGATAAAAAAAAAAGATAGGCTCCCTGATATCTTCCAGAAGTGCTGGATCTACTGGGATTTCTGTCAAAAAAAAAAACCCAAAAAAACAATAAAAAAAAAAAAGCCAATGCAACCCAAGAGGACGGCCTCGAGCACCTAAATTAAAGCCATTTATAAACAGGGTCTTCATGGAGTCCAAACACCACGGGAGCTTTCTGCTGGGGGAGGGAGCAGTGCTGGGTGACACCACGTCAGCAGCCCTACCAGGGTTGTTGGATGTCAGGAGCTGAGTGAGATGCAGAAAGGGCGACCACAGCAGAAGGGGGAGAGCCTACAGCCCCCACAGCCGGGGGTCTCCTCCCCATGCCCACCAGCAGGGCTGGCAGCAGGGGCTGCCCCACTCCAGCCCTTCCCTGGGGCTGCCCCCAGCCCCTCTCCTGCCCACAGACACCGCCTGGGTGCTGGGCAGGCAGGAGCAGGGCTGCAGGCTGCTGCTCCCACCCAGCACCACGCCAGCCCCTGCTCTCCCCCCTGCAGCCCCAGGGGTGTGCTCAGGGCTCAGCCTGGATGCGGTGACAGCTGCCTGGGTAACGTCCCCAGGACAGGCAGGAGAACAGCCCTGCAGCCCTCCTGGCTTCCATCGCGCGCTCTGTGCCCAGCGGTGATCTCACCCCATGGAATCCACCGCGCTCTGCATCATCCCAGACTGCTTCGGAGAGGCTGGAAGCGTCTCTGTGCCAAACCTTTCTGGGAGGAGAGAGGTGAGGCTGCAGCAGGGACGCTCAGGATGCCAGCCTTCCACCAGAGCTCTGGGACAAGCTGCTTCCTGGGAACCTCTCACATGAAGCCAGACCCTGGATGCCACCTCCCCCACACAGCCCTGAGCTCTCAGCTGCAACCCAAGGGCACTTCTGGACGAGTCAACACCCACCTTCCTCATCCTCCCTCCAAGGGAAGCAGCCAGTGAGTGCACCCTGCCCTGCACACCCCCCAGAGGCTTTGCACGAGCGGTGCCTGCAGCTCTGTGCCTTCCCCCAGCAAAGAGTTGGCTCAGCAGCTGCTGGCATTGAAAGAACAGGATCTGGGTGTGCGTGCACGGGGCTTTTTTTTTTGTTTTTTTTTTGCAGCTGCAAGGCCCAGCCCCTGAGCACGAGCTCTCTGCCGGTGCACAAAGCAGGGAGCCTGAAAGGGAACGCTTCCGCTCCGGCGCGCGCTCAGCCGACTGTTTGCTGGGCTAAGGGGTGGTCGGGGAACTTTCACCCATCCATTCAGCCCGGGTTGCTATTCCCCTCCCTCTCAATTAAATCCCATTTTTTGCACTCCATGCATGAAGTGCAGCTCCACCAATCCATCAGATATTGTGGCTGATAGCCTCCTCTGAATGCCACTTCAAGCCCTCCAGCGCGGAGCCGCCTGAAAGCAAAGCATCACTCATCCTTTGAGCAACAGAAAAGACTTTTTGCAGCGCAGAGACTTGAAGGGAGGCTCTCAGAAGCAGGAAAAGGGCAGCGAGTGAAAGAGGAAATGAGAAATTAAAACCACATTCAATCTTATTAGCGGTAATACAATAGGTCAACAAAGTACTTTGCAAAACTCCCCAGCATGGGACCCATTCAGGCCACGGAGGGGGGAGAGCAGCCCCGGTGAGGCTGCTGCAGAGCACAGCACAGGCTGTCAGCTGGGAGGGGCCGTGCCTGGAGCTATTACCTCATGCCCAGGGACCAGACACTCTCAGGACCGAGCCAGGAGGAGCATTCCCCCCCTCCTGAACCGTTCTCTCTCCCGGGATCTCCGGCATCTTTAAGCAGAGGCTCTTTGAAGCGCTGCAAAGTGGCCTTGCCCATCACGGCGGTAATGACAGTAAATAAGCAGCAGTGTTTTCTTGATCCTTCTCCCTCTGCTTTCCAAACAGAAGGTCAGAGCCATTAGCCCAGTTTTAGCAGAGATGGAGGCTCGCAGGAGGCACATTGCTCTGCAGCATCACAGCAAACGTCAGCGACCAAACAGGACAGAAACCCAAAGGCACAGAACCGATGCCACGAGCCATGCAGGCTCCAGCTGGGCAGCATCCTCCATCCCTTGGTGGCCAGGGAGCGGAGGCTTGAAGGAAAGAGCCTGAGAACCAGGCAAGAGCAGAGCAACAATTTGCTGCAGCAATCGCCTGCCCCTAAAGACCACACTGACACAAACCCCACTGAACGGGGCTCTATGGCTCCCACTTCCCTAACCTGGTCCCAGCAGATTCTGAGCTCAGCTCAACAGCTGGCACCCGTGAAACCCTAGGGCAGCAAGCCCCACAGCGGGTGAGAGGACACTGCCTTGTATGCCAGCCACTTGACAACCAGATTTTCCTCTCAAATCCATGTGTGGGAAGAAGAGGGTCTTCACTCCCTGAGGAAGTTGGCCCTCAAAGCATCCCTGTCCACACCTTCTGAGGACCTCAGCTCCCACTGAAGGCCTCCCAGCAGAACCCAGAGCAGAGGTTTGCCTCGCTGCAGCAGTGAGAGCTGCTCTTAGTGCAGAGATCTGCACTAAGATCTCTTAAGATCTCTTCACTAAGATCGGCAGCAGCCTGCCACGCACGAGTGTGAGCCTCCAAGAACCAAATGCCAGCTGCTGCTGCTTCACAGCACCTCCCATCCCACTCTCCGACTTCACAGCATCCTTTAAATCCCCGCTTCCCCCACGCACGGGTCCAGGGCTGCTCCGTGAGCGGGGACTGCAGAGACAAACCAGAGCGGCTGCTGCTGAGCCTGGTGGGGGGGCCCAGCAGAGACCCCCGGCCCTCCAGCAGAGCCCCTGGCAGATGCATTTGGGATGTGTTACTGTGTGAGGAGTGCTGGAGCACACAGCACCTGAGAGCTCTACTGGGACATCGAGAATCAAGGCAGGAGCTCGGGACCTGAGCACGAGGATCGCTCTGCACCATCAGAACACGGAGCCCCACGGCTCAGCTCTGCAGGGAAGGGACGGCCCCGCTGCTTCCCAGGAAGAAAAAAAATCCTCCTGATCTGCAGACTGGAAGCAAACCTGGCAGGAAGCAGTGGCAGCCCTGTGCAGCAGCTCGTGCTCTGCCCTCGGCAGCGAAGCCCAGGGCCGGTGCCTCCTGCTCGAGGAGGAAGCACAGCCCTCAGCTTCGAGGGCAGAATGCAAAGGAAGTGAACGGCACCAGGGTGGGTCTGTGCTGAGCACTCATCTGCTTACCGCCCAGCAGCCACTTCCACATGCCTTTTTTGAGATTCAGTGTTTATAAATACCTAAAATATTTGAATAAATGTGAGACCAGGCCCTTGGTTACCACGGATTAACAAATATCTGTCCTCGTGTGAATAAATACCCGACATAAACGCACAGCTTCTTCCTACAGATCCCAGCAGCAGAAGAGGGCTGCTGGAAACAGCACCAGGGAGGCTCTGGGAACAGTGCTGTGCTCTCCTGACTTCAGCACAGTGAAAGTGTCACTTCTGCTTTGGCCCTGTGCAGCCCTCAGCGCTGCTTCACCAGCTGCACAGGGCAGCAGGCTGGCTGCAGGCATCCACTGAGACCAAGGGCTGAGCACCACCAACCCTGGGACTGCCAGAACAGAAACCTCACCTCTGAAATGATGAAGGGTTTGAGTCTGGAGAGCCTACAAAGAGGAGGATTAAAGCAGAGGTACTTGCTGAGATCTTGTTGCAGTCAAAGAGAGCTAACCTCATTTGGTGGCAACGTTAATCTTAACCTTTGTTCTCCCATCAACATTTAAAAAAAGGATTTACCTTACCAAGGCACCTGCATGTAACCATATGCAGATCTGTAACTCTATGCAGATGAGGCAATCGCTGGAGCTTTAACCCCTCCACCCACGCCTTGTGAATGAAATCAGCTTTTCCTAGACCAGCCCTGAAGAGTGAGATACAGCCCAAGCACGCTGAGGAACTGGGCTGGCAGATAGCAGCAGGGCTGTGGGACGGGCAGTGAATCACCGCTCCCAGCCACCTCGGGGCTGCAGCTGCCAAAGGCACCCTTGGGTTCCCCGGGTCACATCAGCCACCAGAAGTTTCCTGCACTGCTTGAAGGAGCTCGCTGCCCCAGAGCCCAGCAGGGATGTGCCCTCAGACCCCCTCTCCCCCTCCTCAGAGCCACCCAGCACCCTCTGGGTAGGGCTCACACGAAACAAAGCCGCCAGGAGCACAGCAGCTTGCTTCTTCCTGCGTCCTCCTCCCCACCCCCCCCCAGCAGAGCTCTGTGAAAACAGAGCTGGGAGGATTTGTCAGGAATGCAGACCGGACAGGAGCTGGGTGAGCCCACAGCCTGAGAGCAGGACCAGCACCCTGTGCCTCCCCCTGCTTCTGTAGGGTGTGAGAATGGAGAAAGGGAGCAGGGTCCTGCTGACCTCCCCTGCAGCAGGGAGTTGGGAAAACCTTGATCCTCACAGCTGGGAAGGGGAAGGAGTCACAGGCCTGACCATTTTAGTTTTTAAAAAGAGTGGAGTTTGGGACATTTACTTTTTGCACTTGTTACAAGTTTAACAAACATGATTTTTTTTCCCCTTAAGCACTGCCAATAGTTTTGGTGAGAAGCTGACATTCAGCTCGTGGCTGGAAGACTGTCTGTCCCCTTCAACCCAGCAGGGCTGACCCTGGTTGAGCCGGGAAAGCTGCACAGCCAGGGCTCAGCAGGCAGAGCTGAGGCTGCGGGACGCCCTGGGTTTGGTCCCCGCTGTCACCCCCTGCCCAGGGACAGCACCACCACCTGCAGCCCAGCGACCAGGGCCAGGGGGGCTGGGTCAAGCTCTCATTCCAGCTCTGCTTTCAGTGTCCCCAAAAAAAGAAAAAGAAAGCACCTGGCCTGCTCCACCCCACTCCCTGGATAAAGCCCGTCCTTGGCTGTGCCTGCAGGAGGAGTTCCGAAGCCACCCCAGCACCACGCTGTTTTCAGGGGGCAGATGTTCACTCGGGTTTGTTTTTAACCAAGTTTGGGATTCTGCTCCGTCAGTTCCTGAGCCAAAACCCCACACTCAAGGTCAACAGGAGGCGAATGAGAACACCAAGTGTCGCAACGCCGCGCTCCCAACTCCTGCAGCAAAGCCCTTCCTCTTCCTCCTGTGACCGAGCTCCCACCCTGCAGCACTTCCCACACCAGAACCTTACGCATCAGCTCTGCCACAGGGACACTCATGCTGCTGGCTTCTGAGGATGGAAAAAGTGGCAGCAAGGAGCCCCAGGGCAGGGCTCAGCACCGTGAGGGGTGCAGAGGGTTTGCTGAACCACGGCCCTGACCGGAGCAGGGGGATTTAGCAGGAATCCCTTCCCACCCCTGATCACACCCCATGCCCACTGCAGTGCTGATTCCTAGGGCAGCATTTGGCCCAGGGCAGAGCGTGCAGCCCTGCTGCTAACGAAAGCAGAACAGCAATGCCAAAGGCGAAACTTTTGGCAGAGTGGGGAAAAAACAACCCAACAAACCCCACCAGAGGAAGGTCCCCGAGGGCACAGCACAGCTCAGGGGCAGCACTGTGTCTCTTACCTTTCACCAGAGGACAGCAACCCCAGCACGAGGCTAACTGGCAGCGAGGGGCAGCCCCGAGGACATGCTCCAGCAGCTTGCTATTCCCCTGCAAGGAACACGGGCTGAGGGCACTGCTGGGTCACAGCCCCCGGCCACAGCCCCGCTCCGAGCCCTCCCCAGCCCGGGGGGGTCCCAGCGGGCACGGCACCCCCTGACCCAGGGCTGCTCTGTGCGGGGCTGGGGGTGGCCAGAGGGACACTGGGAGCTGCACAGTGGCACTGCTGTGACACAGGGACAGCACCTTCGCTGCGGGCCGGTGTAAGGCCAGGCAGCCCCTAAGGAGCACAGCTGCCCTTCTGGGGGGCACCCAGCAGCACCCCTCCCCTCCAGCCCCCCCCCCAGCCCCCCCCCCAAAAGCCCCAACACGGGGCCACCACCGAGGCCTGGGCACAGCTCCCAGCACAGCACAGGGCCCTGTGCCCCCCCCACAGCCCCGCACCCCAGTCCCTGGGCGCTGGGAGCCCCAGGACGGAGCCATTTCCCCCCCCGTCCCCCCGGGGGCAGCGGGGCCCGCACAGGCCCTAGATCTCACTATGTGGCAGGAAGCACCGCCCGCCTCAGCCTCAGAGCTCACTATTTAGCAAGGGCCTAGCGGCCAACCCCAGCGCCCCCGTCGCTATCCTGCGGGACGAGGCGGCCGGAGAGGCCCGAGGAGGCGCCGTTCAGCCCTCTCGCACTCACCCCGCTCCGGCGCTGCTCTCTCAGGCCCGCCGGGCTCGCTACCACCGGGGCGGCCCAGCCCGGCCGTCCGCCATTCCGCGGCTCCCCCTCCCTGCCCTGCACCTCGCCCCGCCTCCTGCCGGCCGCCGGTCCTCGCCGCCATTGGATCACCGCCCAGAGATGCGGCTACTCCATTGGCTGAAAGGATCTGTCTATCAAAGCCGCCATGCGCCACTTGCGTACGAAAGTGGAGCAGGAGAAGAGCCCCACCCAAGGCAGCAGCGCAAAAAGAGTAAACAGGGAGGAATGTACCACTAGGAGCACGGGACGGGGAGAGTGGGATGGCTTTGGGACACATCCCTGGGGCAGAGGGGAGAGCTATGACACTACGCACAGTTACATCACTTCCAAAATGAGTCTGTGTTTTTTTTTATGGACAGATCACTGCAAAATTACACGCTACTTTGGACTAAAAGCGTCTCTTTCCTTCTCCCTACCCGCCCCGAGAGCTGCACTTCGGTGTTGCCGTTCTCCTCTATGGTCTGACGCCCTGGGAGGAAAGTTCCACCTGGGGGAGTGG
>WBMW01001635.1:0-22426 GCA_013396635.1 Penelope pileata
TTCTATGATTCTATGATAATCTGCTTTAATTCTGTGATGAATACTCTCCCTTTATAAAAGACAAATATGTTTTTATATTAATCTTTTATTACTTCGTGTCTATTGAACTTATATTTTAAACAGTTAAAATTTAGGATTGCCCCATAATTAGCTGAGCAAGACCAAATGGTTCTCTCCATATCTTCATAATTTCTTTTATTTCTTAGTCTTTCATGGTTCAATCCTTCTAGTTCCCACCTTGACAGACTTCCCAAAACCCTTGCCTGAACCATGCAGACTACTCTTCTCATCTCCATTCCCTCATAAGTGTCTAAAATTCTTGGCTTTTTTGAATGCTTATGCTTGATTTTTAGTCCTCTTAACTCAATTTAGTGACTGTGGTTGTTCCAAACCATTCTTGCCCACGTGACTAAAACTTGTCTTGTCAGTGAGACATGGTCAGCATCAATAACTTAACATTTGTCTAGTGGGTTGTTCAACTCATCTCTTGCATACGGTGAGCTGCAGAAGAATTCTGCAGTCAAAGACTCGAAAACAAATAACAGATATTTTATTATCAGGAAATTAAGTGCATTTCTCAAAATAATAAATAAGACTTTAATATTTTGTAAAATCAGTGACAACTAATGTTCTACCTTACAACTGCATAAAATGTAATAGATATTGTTGATGAACCAATTTCTTCCATTGCAGTTTCTTTTCTGTTGTACTAATGCCTAATTTATTACACACAATGTGTTAACAAAGTGAAATCATTATCTTATTCTCATCACTGTTACAAATACAGCATGCATCTGCATCACAGTTAGATGCATACATGGGCTCACCACACTGCTAATGGCTAAGCTCTCCATGATCTGAGTAAGTGCCAGAATGAACCTTTTTGTAGCATAAGCACTTGGTGTAGTTTTCAAACATTATGGCTTCACATTTTCAGCCGACCTTCAGTTGCATACATCCCTTTCCCCAAAGCTTCTACTACACTGTGATTATATCTTTCATAGGTACATGAGAGCTGAAGAAAATACCATGAACTATTGCATCAAGGTCACTCTATCCTCAAAGACAAAGCAATGCACATATCTGTGCAGAGAATTTGAATATGTGTATGACACTCCTATTAACCCACTAACCCCTCAACACTTTGTGGGGATTGATCTTTATAGGATCAGATTTCTTTCTCAATCCTTCTTAAAAATGAGTTGTCTTCTAGTTCTTCCATGTATGCAAACATTGTTTTTCCTCAGTCCCTCTTGGAATGGATCTATCCTATTTTTCTGATGTGACCTAACCAGAAAATTATTCAGGAGATAACTCAGACATTGAAATTGGGCCTTGGGAGCAAACGGTTGATTCTTTCTTTTGGGAGACTTTCAAGGATACAATTTTTAAATCCCAACTGTCATAAGGCATGCATATACATATGCATATAAATGTATATTTCTGTATATAGTCTGACCATTTGACAGTGATTAAGATAAACCACCAATATCTTGAAAGTGTTAATCACTGTCTCAGGCTGAGTATTATCAGGAAAGATGCTGACCCTCTTCCAATTTTACATTTATTGATTTTTGTATAAACATGAGAGAGAAAGGGAAATGGCACATGGATTGCCTCCTCATGTCACCATCGTTAGGAGGAACAGAAGGCTTGATATGATAGTAGAAAGTGCAGTAATTGTCTTTGTGACTGCCCTGATAAAAAGGACAATGAAGATTAAAGTGTTGGGAATGTTTTCCTGGCTAACAAAAAAAAATTCTTTGCTAGATTTCTGTGGAATTTTTTAACAAATAATTTTGAATAATGCAAAGTAACAAACTAACTTGAATGCAGTTATGGGGAAAGAGTAATTAGATTACTCTTTCCAAGACTCTACTGATGTCCCAGTTTTCACTTAGCTCTGTCTTTATAGAAAAATACAAGAAATCAGATTCTTCTTTGCTAATACTGTGTAAATAACTTATGTTCAGCAAAATGCCCTAGTACTTCTCTTCTTCCTGTTGCTATTTTTAAAAAAGCATTTTTAAAAATGCATACACATGTATTTTTATAACATAACTTGATGCTAGAATGATGTGACTGAAAATACTTCTCAGTATTTCATGAATTACATGGGACTATGAAAAAAATTTAAAACTTCAGGAATTAATCAGTGAATGCGACATATCCTAAATGATAATCAAGGATTTAAACCACTGACCTAGAAAACTAGCTCCTAATCATATATACTGGAGTAGTACTGGTTCTCGAGAGAGAGAGGGAAAAAAAGGCCAAAAAAAAAACACCATAAAAAGAACTTATATTTTAGAAATAAGATGTTGGTAATTTGATAGGCAAATTTTGACTACTGCTAAATACGTATTCATAGTATCTTAAGATAGCCATATTTTTTTTTTCCTATCATGATTAAATTCCTTTGGACAGTGCACAAGATGCAGAACGTGTCCATATTGCAGACATAACTGTGCTAATATATCCATGCCAGTTTAGCTGTGGCAGCGAGATCCCTTTCTTTAGAGGTAGAGTCTGTTGACAGAAGGAGTTTTTCTGCCTGCATAGTTATATAACTTCCCCAAGAACCCAGAGGTCAGCCTATAAAGCTCTCTTTTGTCAGCATAGCTGTGTCCACATGGGGTTTTTGGCTGGTGTAACTATTTTGGCAAAGAATATGTGATTTTTCACACTCTTCGCTGACATAGCAGTGTGGGTAAAACACTGCAGAGCAGAAGAAGCATGCAACACAATATGTCTCTCACTTACCAGCTTGCCTTTGCTTTTCACCCCAGCACAAATTAATAACTTGAAATAATGTTTGTTGAAGAGAATAGACACAAATTTAAATTAGTATACCCCTGTTGTTCCCCACTAGTAGCTGACCATGACACAGAAGAAATAGAATGGTAAAATTTCAAGACAATTCCATATATTTTTTCTGTTTTGATGATGTTAGTAAGGGAAAAAATGCAAAAGCTTGCAACTAGAAAATTCTGAGGGTAGGATCATTGTGTAAAACATGCACAAATAGGATAAAACACCATCAGAGTAGTAAAGGCATACCTAATGATGTTGGAGGGCACAATTTTAAAGAAACAGGAGACCCACTACTGAGTTTACAAAATCTGAGCTCGGCTTGGGTTTTTCTGCCATCATTCAGAAATGTGTAGGCATCATATCCAGAGGATCCTGCCAGCTGTAGTTGGCTCCTAGCATCAGATAGCCAGGCTGGCACTCAGACAGTGATTTTCAAAGCACCGCTTCTTAGGTACAGGCCTCTGACATATGATACTTTCATGTAGAGCCGAGTGGATGGGGCAGTAGAAAATAGTAATGTCTTGTCTTCAGCTGTCATTTACCCATAAGAGAGTGGAAAAAAATGTCCCATTCCATCTTTTCTGATCCACACACCAAATAATTGTTCATGTGTCACTGAAGTACTCTCCCAAATGTTCAGCTGTTAAAAGATCTAAGTATCATATTTGTCTTTTTTTTATGTTCGTCTACACTCTTATCTCATTCTGAGAGCCACCTTTTCCAGTGCATGTGGTCTGAGCCACAGAGAGCAGCTGAAATGATTCTACAGAGTGACAGAAAGTCATAGATACTGGTTTCTAGGACAAGGTATCCCTTCTCTAGGGACGCTTCTATTTTATCCAGCCTGTTACTAAACAGCAACTGGCAATTAGAAACAAAATAGCTGTGCTACCTGCACATCGCTAGAAACGCTCCTCCCAATTTCAATTTTCTTTCTCACATTCATTTTCATCATACTTGAATTTCTCCAGGTGAGTCAAAGAAGTTACATCAATAAAAGGGGGCTGTACTCCAAGTAAGGGAAAAAAAAAAAAAAGAAAAACAAAAAGGGCAGGAATGTTCTGATATAAATCCCACTGGAGTGATCCAGAAGAATCACTTGCAGAGTTTTCTGAGGAAAGTTGAGCAATAAATATTCACATGAATTCCATTTCTGTGTAAAACGGACAGCTAGGAAATCATGTAAATCAATGCCAAATGTTGTTCTTTGTAAATCTTTCTGTAAATCTTTCTGGACTAGCTGACCAGCTTGGGGCAGAAGGAAGAAGGAACATCCATTATCATATTTATTCATTAGAGTTAATCCACCTCTGAATAAAGGCCCGTTATAAATGTGTCATGAGTAAAATAGGTTAAAGAACTGGAAGCAAAAATAGAACATGATAAAATGGATTTTGCAGTGTTTTGTTTTGCATATTATTTGCAACTCTTACAAAACATACGGTATAACAAACCTGAAAAGAATTGCCTAGGATTGAAAAATTGTTTTTTACCATGATGGAAAGAAAGGAACGGAAGAAAAAGAAAACAAAGCAGGTCTATAAATACTAGTGTAAAAAGAGATCATTTTTTCAGGTGATGGCCATTTGTACTCTCCCAATCATAGAGTGATAACTGAAGTCAAATTCCTGTGTATTTTTGGAGTTACATAACTGATGCAATTACTGTAACGCTAACATTTGATGGCCATTGAATTGGACTTGAGCAATGCCAATCCTGAAAAACAAATGGCTTGAGCTGATTTCCCTTTTATCTCAGCAGATCTGCCTGGACAAATTTGATTAGATAGGCAGTGGGATTATTTGTCCTATAGGACACAGGAAGTGTGCAAGATTCCAGTGACATGGATTATAGTATTGACTTCACCATCACATTTGACAGTGATTGCTTTTCAAGCTGGTAGCTGCATGGGAGAGAGGCAAAAAGGAGAAATAATTTGCTCAACTAGAAAATGTCAGTCAACAATGCTAGTGACAAAACTGTTACCCATCTGGATTGTTTTAAAATGAGACAGTATAAAATGAGTAAATAATAGAGGACAATTTGTTTGCTGCTTACAACTGCAGTTAGATGCATCAGGTACCTTTACAACACTGGCAAACTGATACTCTTATTGATCTTGAGGAACAGCAAAAAAAAAAAAAAAAAAAAAACAGAAAAATGTGACTAATCAGAGTGAGGTAGACAATTATTCAAAACTATAATGAACTTCAGTCAATTAAGAATCCAGAATATGTGACTTCATATCGTGCACTAGGGCACATTTGTATTTGGAAAGGCTTCTTTTCATTTAACTGCAAGAGCACACAATTTTTTTGTACTCTGGCACAAAATTTGTAAAATATTTGGTCTCTTCCTCACATTTTAAAAAATACATATTTTCTGAAGTTTTGATCCTAGAAATGATCCTTCAACTATCTGGAGAGTATTTCAGTTAAGGTCAGGAAAAGATTGATACCAGCTATCTTTTTTTGTTTGATCTTAACAATTGATGTCAGACATGGGAAAAGTATCTGAGTGATAACACTTGGCAAGCAATATCTCTCTTTCTGTACAAAAGAAAGCAGCGTGGGCATCAACTCTGGCAGTCTTGTTTTGCCTGGGTAAAACTATCATAATTCTTGGGGATATTACTCAGTGCATGAGTTCTAACCCTCTTTAGTTTCTTTGAGCACAAATAGTGCTAATTGTCAGGTGCAATGGTAAGTTCTATGCTAAAAAAATTACTGCTTCTGAGGGACAACTGTAAGATTCATTTTATATGAACTACCAAACAAGCAGTAATGATTTCACGTACCTGCTACTGGCCTACACTATACCCAGCCATTGACTTGGCCCTGAGTTTTTGTACACCAGCTCAGTGCCTTTTCGCACAGCTGTCCAAGTCTTCCCTCAGTCTTGATGTTATTACTTCATACTTCCTTTTCAGACAGATCCTTAATGTAACGTGAAATATATTTTTATATTTAAGGACTATCCGTATGTAATATATTAGTGTTTATGTTACAGGTAACATTTCCAAATTCTTCAAATGAAGTGATTAGAACTAAGAAATAGGTCACAACCTTGGCAACCATCTGATGTGAGACAATGTAATCTGCTAGCACACTGGTTGTCATGGAAACTGACAATATTGGATTTTTCCTTCAATGCAACCTGTATTTTATGCATAAATTATTAGCATATTAATTCTAAGGCACTGACACTTGAAAGCAGGCCACCTATATGTTTTATATGTGTTCATGAGTAACTTATACTCATTCCTATTGGCATTCAGTAGATAGTTAGCAGTTGATCACTCTGACAGAGGAAGGATTTTTTTTGGATTGGACAGCACAGACCTGTGCTTTTAAATTGAAGGGATTTCAGGCTCTATCCCTTTTAGTTTATGACCCATCCAAGTGTGCTGTATCACAGTGCCCTTTGTTTTGCTTTTAGGATCCATACTGTCAATTATTTCAACTAAAAATTTGTCAGATACAAAAATAGCTATGTGAAATATGTAGAAAATGTACACATTGTTTTTCTTTCATCCCAGCTGCGAATAAGATCTTCTGGGTTCTTTGAGATAACATAAAGAATTATTTAACTCCTGCCTAGTTCTTTACTCCTCCCCCAAATCCTTCCCCCCAAGCCAGGAGATAAACTTCCTTTCTTAAGATTAGGGACTAGCGCTTGGATCTCTCCCATCTCCTGAATTCTCAGATTACCAAACCATAGTCTATCTCTTTCCTTCCTTCATCCATTCTGTATTTGTCTACAGCACATATTAGTTGTAGAGAAACGACATTTCTGAATGTTGAAAGGATCATTTCATTTATTTTTGTTTTCCCCAGCCATGTATGTAGTAAATATATCAATGGGGGAGGAATCCAGAGGGATGAAACGAGACCATTAATCCATTGCCAAAAAACATCTGTCATGCAACATATAATCTGAGCTGACATGCACATCTTTCTCTTCTAGAAAGAACATCTTGCCTTTCTCTGAAGTATTAAAACTTTTGAAAGTTGAGAACACAGTACTGAAAAACACATTGAATTTCATCTGTAGATTTTTGAAAAAAGAGTGACAGCCCATAACTTTTTCCTTCCTGCAAAGCCTTGGCATGGCAAAGAATATCTAATGAACTGGAAGCTTTTTCTTCCCAATAAGAACTATTCTTCCTATTTTTCATGGGATTCAGATTTGATCTATAAAGGAAACAAACTTACAATTTTATGTCAAGAGATAGAGGAAGGGTCAATCTGTCTCTCAAATGCAATATGAATGTCATTCTTGTGAGCATTAGGGAGCACTCATTGCAAATGTATAGTGGATTCAGAAGTAATATGTTATTTTTTCAGTGGAATTGGAAAGCCAGAAATTCCTAGCTGTCTGAATGATATCTCCATGTTTTCTACTAACAAATCATGCAAAGTCAGTGCAGAAACAGAAGAATGTCTGTCTT
Source organism: Penelope pileata (assembly GCA_013396635.1). Classification (NCBI taxonomy): domain Eukaryota; kingdom Metazoa; phylum Chordata; class Aves; order Galliformes; family Cracidae; genus Penelope; species Penelope pileata. The sequence goes on from WBMW01001635.1 coordinate 7,265, forward strand.
TCTCAAATGCTTCCCATTTTCTGAAATACTTATGAGATCTGCAAAATCAGCTGCATGAATTCTGTTCTTAAATTATTTGCCCTTTGGACATGGCTAATTTAAAGAAATTTCTATTACTATCATAGTTATATATAATTCCTCTACCTTGAAAATATTATGTGCTATGTTCCTTCATGCCACCCACTTGGGACAGATGACCAACACTATTTGCCCTGAACAAGTCATCTCTGAAAAACTTGTTGGTCTGAGACCTGATACATTGGGAGTTCTCACCAAGACAGTGATCTGCAACCTAGCTGCTCTTTGGGATACAATGCTCTGGATTACTAGTACAGGTCTTAGTCTGCTGTGTGCTTGGCAATAACTGTCTCTCTGAACCAGTGTGCTCCATGCTCCTGTCCAGGCCACACTCAAGAGACAGGTAAATTTCAGTGTGCATTTGCAGCTATCAGTTACAGGTTTTGATCTGTCCCCTGGGCTCTGGACAGCATTCCTTTCATGGCCCTGGTTTTCTTAGGAACCAATACGTAATTTTCAAGCTCTGACCTTTTATCTGAGTCATCCTGGAAAGCCCCTCGCTGGGCAGAATTTTTTACACACTAGAGATGATTTAGGGGGTTCATCATTTCCAGATCTGTATCTTGACAATACAACCACAGGCCTATTAACCATGCTACTGTACTTCAGTACTTGTCAAGATGTCTCTTATCTAGATTATTGTGTAGCTTCGCAAATGTAACTCCATTTAGATCCGATCTCCATAGCAAGTAATCCATCATAAACAAACACACAGAGGCACAAGCCATAGTCATAACAAAAGAACACAGCTTTGTTTTGCTTTGTTTTTCCCACAGTTCTCCACAGTAGCTTTAAAATCTTTCTTTATTGTCGTTTTGTTTTATCAGCATTGATCAGAGACCCTGGTGGCAAGCCAGAACAAAGAAGATTGATCTCAGGTTCAGATGTGGCAAGATTTAGAAACGGGTAAAGCATAGTGTATTAAAAGGGATTTTGACTAAATCCAATTCTCAATTTTTATTCAGGCTACTTAACAGGGTTTTGTATGTTACTGTAAATAAATTTTTTTAATACATTTTGAAAAAGGAAAATTTTCATTTGGTTTCTGATTAAAAATAAATAGAACAGGGAAAGAGATAGCTATTTGCCCATCAAACCCTGAACACCAGAATGCACTGACACCAGTAGAAAGGTTCTTGGAACAGAGGTATTTTCTTGCACAATTTTTTCTTTTCATTTTTATAATAAAACTTGTTTTGTTTTGTCTTTAATCTAAGTGTTCCTATATGGATATATATATGAAATATATATATATCCTATATGAGATGCACAGGTCCTCTTGTGTGTTCAGCACTGAAGAAATCCATGCAAACAGAAAGTAATGACTTAAGTTGTTCAAACTGGAGAATGTAGGCCTCTACTTACGAGTTTATTCTCAAGCTTCTTTTGCTCTAGAGAGGCAAACACAGGCACTGCCATGTAGGAAATTCCGCTAGTCATACCTACCAGTGAGGTGCCACCTCCCAAACCTAGTCAGTGCCTCTGGACAAGGATAGAGGGATGAGATCTTGCATGGTTTTCTGTTTCTGAAGTTGACATCCTTGGTGAACTCATTCATTAAATTTCAGACCCTGCCACTAAAATATTGTCTTAGTCATCTGTCCTTTTTTTATGCTATTGCATTCTTTTTCCACCAGACGGTAGGCAATAAAAGCAGGAAACACAAGTTTATCTGCTACTGTATATTTAAAAGAAATCAAACAAAATTAAATAAAGTGCAACTGTGAAACAATTCTCCATATGCCAGAGTACTGTTTATGCATGCAACTAGAAGACTGCACTAGAAGAGATCTGGCCTGTGTTCGCAGGTATTTGATTAACAGTACAAGTAAGGCCTACACGGACACTTGATACATATGTTATTACATACTGAAAAGATGCCTTTGCGTCTCCTGTTCTGTTGTTCTGTAGCTGTAAACAAAACTAATTATTATCACGATATGTATTTTTCTGTCAATTCCTTTAAGGAATACCATTTATTGCACTTACTCTGCTGTAACCAGATAAATGAAATTGTGTCCTCAGTGTGTAAATTTCTTCTCCTGCCTTGTTAGTGCTGTCTTGTACATGAAGTACTCATTTAGTTGCAAAAACCAATTATCATCCCTGTCTGGATACATTAAGAATTTTCCTACAAGTCTTTTTCTCTCTATCACATTTTAAGCAACACTGTACATGAATTATTCATATTGCCCATCTTGCAGGCAGGTTTTTTATTATTAAATTTGATCATAATAATAGTTATTACCACAGTCATGGCAGTTTTATGAGTATTCTTCAATGCCATTACCTGGAAAGATTTCAATCAAGACATATAAAAGATGCAAATCAATTTCCATAATAAAATTAAACTGTACCATCTACTCTTTCATCCTTGCAATAGAGTTGATTGACAACTCCTCCCTGATAGGTGCAGCTGATAACTTGCAGGTATGGTAATGGAGAATGGCAGATTCTCTTGCTGTAATATTCTAAGAAATTCAGTATTTTTCTTTCCTTGTCAGTATATAATGTTCATGTCTTCATGCAAACAGAGTGTTTAAGATGCAAACATTCAGCTTACAAATTTTCCTCCTGAACAAGACAATTATTACTGTCTGGCTATATCAAATTTGCCTTTTGCTTACCAAAAGCAGTGCAGAATAAATGAAATCCTTTAATGAATGTTCTTTTTTGTTATGCTCTGAGTAGTGCTGCTTTTTGCAAAGGGAACTTTTCTCAAGAAGGATGTTTCCCAGGTCGTCCCCCAACTTCATTTGTACTTTTATTTTAAATCTTTCTCTCTTCTTTCATTTAACATCACTTGTTTTAATGACCACCTGATCATTCTTTGCTTCTTTTTGGTGGAAAAGCTTACTACCTTGTTCCTAATTCCTTGTTTCATGACTGCTTCTGTTTCACTATCTTATTTCCTGTTCATCATTTCCTGGTACTTTAGATCCATGGTTCTGTCTAAATAAAAACTTGAATGTAGTGGCTACTGGTGCTCAAATTTACTTCCTTATAATTTTGCCTTTACTCTGGAGGATTGAAAGGTCAGTCTCAATGAAAGTTTACACTTAACTTTAGATCTGCTTACAACAATTGAAAAGCAGAGCAATGCATTTGTCTTAATGAAGTTACTCCGAAATGATATCAGAGTAATTAAAATGAGAATATAAACAGCATTAATAGTGTCTTCTCTTTTCAAATGAGGCCAAAAGCACTAACTCCCAATCAACCTTAATGCCTTGGGAAATAAAATGATCACCATTTAAAGTCAAGAAGAATTTTATTTTCGTGGTACAGAATTGGACAATTCTATGTATTATGCAAAGGTTAATGTTCCCCTTGAAGTCTTAGTGTGACATTTGTTCAAAGTAGGCTCCTGGAGTAGAGACAGCCTTGTTTCATTCCAGTATAAAATTCTTACACTCAAAAGAACTTCCCCTTTCATGTTCAAAAACACTTAAAAAGATAGATTACATCACACTTCAAGAAACCAAACCATGCAAGGCTGAACTGATGTCTGTTATGTAATTCAATTTATTACAGCAAGACTTCAGAATTAATGAGTGAATTACAGTTTTTCCCATAAGCAATTTTTTATTCATGCTGAGGTCATGTTAGGACTATTACTGTTATTTTCAAAGATGTATGATGAAAAATGAAATAAGCCATACATTTTTCTATATATACTATTATCAAACATATTTAGAGGCACTCTAGATTGTCATCTAAATTATTCACCAGCCTTTAATGCTATCTGTATAGTATGGCATCTACCAAAATCACTTTCTGCTGAGCATTAATTGCTTTCTTCACCCGCAACATATCCTGAAAACTTTGTTAATGTTTTTCCAACTAGTGTATGCCTAAGTAATGGAGCCTTAATTTCTGTATCCATAACTCTCCCTCCCCAAAATCATTTTATTAGCTTGGGTCACAGTTTCTTCCATCGTGTTTTCAAAATTATTTTAATTATTAATACAATGTTAGGGACTGGTGACAGCCCAACAGCCCTTGTGTAAAATATGTAGCCTGTGTACAACGCAACAGTGAGAACAAATGTTATCATAATTTTGGGATAACCATTACTTTTTATGCCGCAGATCACTAGAATTTCTACTGGAAACAGTCTTCTCTGTAGCAGAGTCGACAGAATAAAATGCATGTGCTAGACATTTCAGTCTAAAGGTTAATGCACTAGTTTAGCAGCAAGTGGATAATGGAGAAAAGTTCCAGGATATATGCTGAACTGATTGGGGTACAGGGGAACATTGCATTTGATGAAGTCTGCCAGAGGACGGGTAACCTCTGGCAGGCTGTTAATATTACAAATTTAGGCTGCTAGTCTCTTAATCTCTTATAGTATTTTACTCAAACATTGAGCCAGAACCTTGTAGCTTAGACTTTGGAAAGACCCATGCTCAATGATTAGAGATTAACCTTCTTAGGAGAAAGACCTGTCCAAATATGAAGTATCTATCAAGCTGCCTCTGTGCTTTTGATGGGACTTTGTTATGCCTTAGCAAGCTAAACAGGTCTGAAATCTGTCTTGTTCCCTGGCCATGACAGCAAGTGTTGCAGCATGACCTCTGCCCACTCTGGCAGCTGGGAGGAGTTTCAGGTCTGAGGCCCTTAGGCTCTCTGAAATTATTTTGCTTAGCACAGACTAGAGTTGTGCCAAGGAAAATAATTAATCTGTACAGATAATGATGGGTCAATGTTGCCTTGATTAATTTACCATCAAAGATGAAGCTACAGATCATACAACTTTAGAAGTAGTAGCAGAAGTATTTAACGAACAACTTGGTCATCCACTGTAGAAATAACTCAGAGACCTTAACGGCATTTTTCATGTGACTGCTATAAATAAAGAATAGTACCTCTTTTTCACCCTGCAAAATAATGAACTCCACCATTACTAGGCCTTCTCTCTGTGCAGGAATGCAGAAACAATACTGTAGAGTCCATGGGAATGCCACAAGGTAACTTCTCAAATTCTGTCTTTTTCTGTCTCCTCCAGCCAAGCAGGGTTACAGCCACTCTACACCTATTAAATATGATGATGTCTTTGTGCTGTCACCACTTTTATTGTGAGAAAAAATAACGAAGAAATTGGTGTCCCTTATCACCTTATTTACAGAATCAGAGAATTATAGAATGATTGAGGTTGGAAGGGATCTCTAAAGATCATCTAGTGCAAACTCCCTGCTAAGGCAGGGACCTCCTAGAGAACATTACCCAGAATTGTGACCAGATGGCTTTTGAATATCTCCAGGGAAGGAGACCCCACAACCTCTGCGGAAATGCACCAGTCTCCCTCGTCCTCAGACTAAAGAAGTTTTAAAGATACACATTCCTTTGTTTCAGTTTGATAGGCTCTCATCATACCTCTGGGCACCACTGAGAAGAGTCTTGCCCCATCCTCTTGACAGTCTCCCTTCAGATACCTCTACACATTAATCAGATGCTCCTGAGTCTTCTCCAAGCTGAACAGGCCCATCTCCTACAACCTTTCCTTACATGAGAGATGGTCCAGTTCCCCTTAACCATTTTAGTAGCCTTTTGCTGGACTCTCTTCAGAAATGCCATATCTGTCTTGTACTGGGGAGCCCAGAACTGGACACAGTACTCCAGGTGAGGCCTGGATGAATAGAGGGTGAGGATTACCCCCCTTGACTTGCTGGCAGTGCTCTTCCTAATGCTTTCCAGGATATTATTGGCCTTCTTGGCCACAAGGGCAGGCACATTATTGGCTTGTGGTCAACTTGCTGTCCACCAGCACCCCTAGGTCTTTCTCCACAGAGCTATTTTCCAACAGGTCAGCCTGCAGCCTGTACTGCTGCATGGGGTTATTCTTTCCAATGTGTGGGACTCTTCACTTGCCTTTGCTGAATTTCAAGAGGTTCCTCTCTGCACATCTCTCTAGCTTGTCAAGTTCCTTCTGAATGGCAATACAGCAAGCTAGGGTATCAGCCACTCCTGCCAGTTATCTGTCATCAGCAAACTTGCTGAAGAGGCACTTAATCTCTTCATCCAAGTCACTAATGAATAAGTTAAACAATACCAGACCCCATATTTACCACTAGCTACAGGCCTCCAACTAGACTCTGTGCTGCTGATGACAACCCTCTGAACTCTGCCATTCAGCCAGTTCTCAATCCACTTCATCATCCACTTGTCCAGCTCTCTCTTCCTACAAGGAAGAGAGCTTGCCTACAAGGATATCCTGAGCTTGCCTACAAGGATATAATGGGAGATAGTGTCAAAAGCCTTGCTGATGTCCAGGTAGACAACATCCACTGCTCTTGCTTTATCTATCCAGCCAGTTGTCCCATCATAGAAATCAATCAGGTTGGTAAAGCATCATTTTCCTTTAGTGAATCCATGCTTACAACTACTAATCACCTTCTTGTCTTCCATATGCTTATAGATGGATATTATACAATTACAGAAGTGTTCAGCCTTCTGCACTTAGAGAGTAAAAAGAAACATTTGTCATGAAGAAAAACTACTTCAGTCTTTGCCAGTTTTATTATTTTTTTTCCTCATCACAGAATCACGGGAAAGTTAAGGTTAGTGGGAACTTTTCAAAATCATCTAGTTCAGACTCCCAGCTCAATCAGGGTCACGTACACAAGGTTTCTCAGGGCTGTGTCCACTCAAATTTTGAGCAGCTCCACAGCTCAAGACTGAAAAAGCTGTCTGGGCAACCTGTTCCAGAATTTGACCAATTTCATAGGAAAAAAAAAAAAAAGTTGAAAAAAAAATCTAAATCTTAGGTTCAAAAAAAGTTTCATGTGTTTTAATTTGTGCCCATTGCCTTCTGTACTGTCTCTGCCATTGCCTACTGTGCTGTCTCTGGGCTCCCTTTCTTTGTTCCCTCCCATCAGGTATTTATTCGCATTGGTAAAATCTCCCTGAACCTTCAGTTCTCCAGGATGAGCAGTCCTAGCTCTTTCAGCCTCTCTTCGTATAAGATATGGTCCAGTGCCCTAATCATCTTCATAGGCCTTCCACAGACTCACTCCAGTAGGTTTATATCTTTCTGATGCTGGGGAGCAGAGAAGTGGACAAAGCACTATTGTGGATGTTGTTTCACCAGGGCTAAGCAGAAGAGAGGGACCTCAACCTGTTGGCAACGCTCTGCTTACCTTGGTTTAAGATGCTGTTCTTTGACACAGAGGCACATTGCTGGTTCATGATCAGCTTGTTGTCTACTAGTAGCCCGAGCTTTCCAGCTGCTCAGCCCCTGCATGTACTGGTTCATTTCTTGTACTCTTAACATGGTTCTCATATCTTCTGCTCAGATATGAATCATATCCATTTATTTTACATTTTTCTTCATTTAATGCTCCATGCATTTTTTCAATCATATATTGAATGAAAACTTGTTACTAATACGTATCACAAGATACATATTTACTTTGTGAAAAATGCTCTTTCTAGGAGCACCTTCACTCGTCTCTTTCTTCATACACAGTTTCTTTTAAATTTCACTTTTTACTCTATGTTTATTATTCATTACTACTAGCGTTGATTTTAGTGCCAATAGGTGACAATGAAAATTAATGAGGTCTTTAATAAGATGTACAGTTTTGTACAGCACAAAGGAAACAAGGAAAAGAGGAATGGAAATGATATGTAAGAAAGAAAAGTTCATTCTGGCTATCACAAGGCTTATGATATTTGTGCTTAGATATTGCCGTATTGCACTGGCCAGAATTCTGAGAAGCACTCCTTGGGAGTTTCATGTGGATTTCTACACAGATATTTGAAAGTATACAATCAAATTTTTAGCAGAATATTCATTGTATGTAAAGAGAACTCAATCAATGTTGTGCTGTTCAGTGACTGTTTTGTTTTGTTTTTTGTTTTGTTTTGTTTTGTTTTCCAGGAACCATATAGGTGACAATTCCTGTTCAGTGGACAGGCAGAGAAGTTATAAGCTAACGGGTTTTCAGATGAGTACTGTTAATGATCTTCCCATCCACTTTTCTGTTCTTTGTATCTACCTGAAATATTGAGGCTGGCATACAAAAAAGGCAGATATGTAAAACTTCATTGAGCATCCACAGAAGACTGGAGAGCCCCTCTAGATGTTGCCTTTGCTCCTCAGTGTCACATAGTTGTTGCCAAGGAATTTGGGGCCATAACTTGATGAAGATGCAATGGGATTTTCCAGGGTAAACAAGTTTCATTTCCTCCTCTTTAATTCTATTAGATTTACAAAATCAGACTGCTGAAGTCAATAAAGGTAGAATCTAAACAATAGATCCAACTTGCAGATCATCTTTGGAATAAGGGATCCAAACAGAAAATTGCTTTGTGTTGTGGAGGAAAGCTTACAATACTACTACTACAGTAACAGCTTGACAGGACAAGATTGCAATCTACTTATTAGCAGCCATTTTTCTTAAGTTAAAAATTTTAAAGCTACTCTCTTTTGTTGCCTGAATGAAATGTATAAAAAGAAGGTTGGGATGTCTCTTCATTCTCTCCACCCAATTTAGTATGTTCTGAGCTCTTCTTCAAACACTAGAATTTTTTATATTTATTTAGTTAAACCTACCCTTCAGTGCTTCATCTGGAACATGCAGACTTTCCAAGTTGTGTCATAGTCCATTTAAAAGGAAGTTATCAATGTTAAGTATTCACAGCTCAACCAAATTCTACTCCATATTATTGCAGCTCTATCGGAAATCTGTCAAGCCCACATTTGTTACTGAGAGCTTCTTTACAAAAAGTCAGTCAGAAATCATTGGTAATTTACTTTTCTTAAATGAGTTTGTTCATTTCCTGCCAGGAAACCTAAATTTAAATAAAATCAATTATTTTCCCACCACTCATTCTTAACTGCTCTGTCAGCGAAGGGTAAATTCTAGCCAAAGACAGTGTTCCTGTAAGAGCCGATTACTCTTGTATCTGTGTTGTTGCTACACATCTCAACCTAATTTCAGCAGTTACTGTACATAACCCTGTTAAATTTTGGTTCTCAAGAAGACTTGTCGTGTCTATTTTCATCACACTGTTTGCCAAAGACATCTACATCTGTCTATCTAGCTACTACCAATCCACCAATCTTTGTACCTATCTGAAGCCTGATAGGTATCTAGCAAAGAAACTAAGATTTGCTACCATCTAAAAATCCAACACAGGAGAAAGAATTGGATTATTTTGATTTTTTTTTCTTTTGGAAAATAAGAAGTGGAAATAATCTAGCTATATTTGTGACATTGGATTCTAATGAAATTGTTCAAATACCATCTCAGCTTTGCCAAAAAAGCATAATCAGAGAAAGAATGTTCTTATAAATTGAACTGCATTGAGTTCAAAATTGGATTATAAATTGCATTATTCTAATGTAACATTTTTATTCATTGCTTAGTAAAAGATAACTTGATATCACACGTGTTTTCTGAGGCTCTGACTTATCCTTTAAAGCCAGTGCATCCTTGCATGGCCCAATTTCTATCTACTACCTTATAAATTCTTATATGCCAGCTTGAAAAAAAAAAAAAAAATGCTAAATAGTCTGCCCAGAAGCTCATGACTGAATTGTGGTTTACCTTTATGAGCTTTTTCTTCCACATGCTATTGAATATATTCATATTAAACTTCATGTTTGCAGCTGAGCTCCCTTTGCCTGACCTACTGTAATTGAGATTCTAAGCAGACAGAGACCTCCTGCACTTGCGTGTCTGAACCATTCCTTCTGATTCGGGTTCCCACTATTTCCAAATCATTATTTCACCATTTCTGTTAAAACTTGACATGACTAACAATATCATTTTCAGAACTAGACTCATTTCTCATGAATGACAGATATCTCTTTATTTCTGCTGTGAATATTATAAAAGAGGGAAAAATTAGAGATCTTTGAAGGAGATGCGTAGTATCAAAAATTGCACTTTGCTTTATAATAGTAAAGCTTTCTAGTTATCCATCAGTCTTCAAACACTAATCAATTCTAAGTTATTACAAGTTTTATAATGAAATATATCATTTGTACTTCACTGGAATTCATTCAAGCAGATTTTTTTTTTTAATTCAAACTCTCTAGCAGCTATTCTTTCACTCTGACTTAACAATCAGAAAGGTCTGCCCTCATCTTAAAATAGAGTGACAATAGGTATGCCTTCTTGCTCTTACCATCCTTTTCAGTGTTCCATTTTTTAAGTGGAATAGATCACACCTTTTGACAGATATCAAAGGAAAGCCTCAGAGAAATATTTTTTTGAAGATTAAAGGGATGGAATTATAAATAAGTAAATGTAGTTTGATTTAATTAATCTGTTCTAATGACAAGATATAGAAGTCCCATGACATATGGTGTACTAAGAAAACCCTTGCAACCAGCTGAGACAAAGCAAAAGGAGTTGCTGAACTTTTGCTCTTGAATGTAAATGTTCAGCTTTGAGGATACAGCTCAAACCAGCCTTAGAGTAGATCTAATACAGATCTTATATTTATTTTTTGCAAGTGAGAGGAGGTGTTCTTCTAAGGGGAGAGGTTGGTGTTAGGTTGTTGGTTGCATGCTATTCAGTTGTGTAAATAAAAGCAAAAAGGAAGTGGAAAGAGTAAAGGTCTGGGTAGAATAGCAAAGCAGGGTGTATCAGTCTGCATACTTTGCTATGACAAGCACTCCAGTGATGTGAAAATAGACTGCATTTTAGCAATGGTTCTAGCATCATTTAAAGGAGTCTTTTTTAAATTAATGCAACTGGCTGGATTTTATATTTTTGGCTACTGAGGAAGAATATCTCTTGGTCGTAGCACAAATTTTGCTACTGATAGACAATCAGATGAGGCTAGAGCCACCAGGGGGCTTCCAAAGTTCGGTCACCTCAGTACTACATTGAATTATCTCAGTCACCAGGGTACCACTGCTTAAACACAGACCTTCAAAGCCTACACATACCTGCTCCTAAGCTTAAAGCTGCCTGTGTTTCTGCTGCTGAAGTTGCTAAAGAGAACTTCTAAGACAAAGCTTGTTGACATCTGAGCTCTGACAGGTCTTACCCTTGTTCCTTCCATCTCAATATTGTCTATGGGGTTTGATCCCGTAGGAATGATTAGAGTGTAAAGCTAGATTTCAGGCTGCAGAAAATACAGCCAAGATGAGATGTTTCAGGGTTGCACGGTTTATGAACATGCTTTATACAGGATCCGTCTGTGTGGATCACTTACCTGAAGGGTGACATTTGTTTCTAAATCTCTTCCTGCTTGATTGAAACTGATTTTCTTAGCTTCAGAGTGAGTTGTTTCTGAAGATGGTGTGGTCCCTTTCTCTCTGGTAAGCATTTAATTATCTCAAGTGAAGTGCAGGATCTCTGACAGGATGAACTGGAAACGGCTTATATTGCAATTCTTCATGACTGGTCAGATGGGACTTTTTTCTGCTTTTTAAAAATGAGTGGTGAAGATGAGGAGTGATGTCAGATCTCACTGTAAAACCAATATGTAGAAGAACATTTCTCTCAACTCTGGCAGAAAAATTGTCTTACATATTTATTAGATTAATTTGTTGTTATAATTATTACAATAATTGTTTGGCTTTTGCTGAAGAAAAATAATCCAGCAATCAGAAAACCTTAACAATGCTTCTTTATTTATTGTCTTCAACGCACGTAGCAAGCAACCAAAACACTATCAGGCCCATTTTAAGATACCATTGAACCTGGGGCAGACATCTGAACAAATCAGCCCTAAAACCTTCAAATCCTTCAGTATTTCAAGGTTAAGAAAAGACCCATTTTATTATTAACTGAACTGCGAGGTATCTGTCCCCTGTCTTTTCAACCAGAAAGAATGAGAGAAGTCCTGCTGTTCTCACAGGAGATGAGAGAATGAAAAAATTCCTACCATTATTAAATGACTCCAGGAGACATCATATTCTGTATCAATAAGAAAAAAAAAAGGTAACTAAGAGAGTGAACAATGATGACTAATAAGCAGACTGCTCTATGAATCTTCATATACTTTCTTAGAAGAAGGATTGTGCGTGTCTGAGATTGTATTTCCATAGTCTTGTCTCTCCTAAATTTAGATTAAAACCTTTTAATTCCAAAATGAGTTGGTAACCTTTAGCAGCTTTTCAGTTTTCTGAGACTCTTCCTGTTTTAGTCAAGTCCCACCAGAATTTTTTTTTTTTGGTTGGTTTTTCTTTTTAATATTAATTGGTTTCTTGCTAGAAAAACAACGTGTGCTACAAATCTTGTAAGAGAGTGTATTCTCACGAGATCCCTATACCAGATCTGTAAAACTCAAAAGATTTGACTCAGGTTTGTGCAATGTAAATAAAAATCCCAAGTGTGTTCTCGGAAATCGAATAAAACTCTGATACTCACAGTTTGTACTTCCACAGGGAAGCTTCCAATAAATACGTTACACAGTAAGCTGGCAATGCTTGATCACTGGACTCTGTTTAGGGGACTATTTCTGTTTACTCAGAAAGACTGGTGATCAGTAAGCTACTCTATTATATAGTGCTTATTGATAAATCTGGAGTAGAGTTTTCACTTAATTCATTTTACATTTCAGACTTGGTAAACCTTGATATTTAGTCGCTGTTATGTGGAGACATTGTGGGAAACTAAGGAATGAAATTTTTTAGACTATGCCACTGGAAATCTCTTACTGTTTAGTTTTTTACCATTTCAGTTGTAAAATGTGTTTACTATCCCAATAAACAAAACTATAGATTAAATATTAGGAGGAATTTTTTTACTTAGTGGATGGTGAGGCATGGGAACATCTTGCTCAGAGAAATTGTGGATGCCCCATCCCGGGAGGAGTTCAAGGCCAGGTCAAATGGGTTCCTGGTCAGCCTGATCTGGTGGATAGCAACCTTGTGCACAACAGGGGGTTTGGAACTTGATGACTTTTAAGGCCACTTCCAACGCAAGCCATTCTGTGATTCTATGATTTCATAGATTTATTGGACAATGTAAGTCAGAAGTCAGAAATTGTGAAGTATTTAATGAGTTTCCATGAAGACCTATGCTGGGATCTCAGGTTGCTTTTTGATCTTCACGGGGCTACAAATGAAGTTACACATTTCGTGAGCTTGCTTGGAATATGGTGTTTCTTGTGGCATTTTTGGACTTGAGTTTCTATAAGGGAACACTGGAAACTTCACATATCTAAACAGAAAAAAGGGGTGGAAGTGGAGAAGTGATGGGAAATTTTCTAAACATTCTTGGGGACTGGGAGAGAGGGTTTGTCCAGTTTTTGTTTTTCTGTTTAGTTGTGCATTACTGCATCTTTTTTGAAGTCTGATTTAAGATTTTGTAAGGTCTGTGTTTTTATTTCTTTTGGATTTTACCCAGTTATTTAGAATTGGCTGAGGACTACTGAGATAAACAAATGCTTAGCAAAGTCGTAACAACAATTGGAGAAAATGAACTAAAATGAACCAGGAGTGTAACACAGCCATAAATCAGTAGAGCAGGCTCACAATTAGAAAATTGCCCAAGTTTGCCCCCTGCAGGAAGCTCTATCCATCCTGCTGCCCATTCCTCACCACAGACAGAGAAAGGATCTTTATTTTAAAAAATGATAGAATTATCCTATCCATTACTAAATTGATTATTACACTTTTAAATTTAGGTCATAGTGAAACAAAAACATTTTCTACTCAGCTACAGAAATATCCATACAGAAAACCATTGTTCTTTGTCTAACCCTTTTTTTCTTACTATATCAATCTTAAACTTCCATTGATTTTACTGCTCTTTTTTTTCTAGTCAATTTAATTTGCACCAAATTAGCTTTATATCTGTAGTAAAATATTAGTAAAATATTCTATAAATTTTCATGAAGTGAGAATTTTCTTCATATGTTTTATTAGGTAATTTTAAGAAAATGTGTTCTGCTCCATCTGTGTCTTTAATTGTTCTCCGGTCATTTTACTGAAGTCATAAGAGACATCTTATGCCTCTTGACAAATAAGATATGGAGAAACTGCATTTTTTTTTTCAAAAAAAGTGTTTCGATTTTTCTCTCTTTCTTAATTTTACTACCTGCTACCTTCAGTTTTAGCCTATTATTTTAAGCTGTGAAGGACTGATAATCATGAAGTAATGGCAGGATGTTTATTTTTTCAACATAGGAGAAGGCAACTAATCACAGAATCACAGAATCGTAGGGGTTGAAAGAGACTTCTAGAGATCATCGAGTCCAACCCCCCTGCCAAAGCAGGTTCCCTAGAGCAAGTTGCGCTGGTAGGCATCCAGGCAGGTCTTGAATATCTCCAGGGAAGGAGACTCCACAACCTCCCTGGGCAGCCTGTTCCAGTGCTCCGTCATCCGCACTGTGAAGTTCTTACGCACATTGGTGTGGAACTGTCTATGCTCCAGTTTTTGGTCATTTCCCCTCGGCCTGTCCCCGCAGACCACTGGAAAGAGATTGGCCATGTCCATATGCCTCACACACTTTAGATATTTGTAGACATTGATAAGATCCCCTCTCAGCCTTCTTTTCTCAAGGCTGAACAGACCCAGTTTATCCAGCCTTTCCTCACAGGGGAGATGCTCCACGCCCTTTATAATCTTTGTAGCTCTCCACTGGACTCTTTCCAGGAGGTCGCTGTCTTTTTTATACAGGGGAGCCCAGAACTGGATACAGTACTCCAGGTGAGGCCTGACCAGGGCAGAGTAGAGGGGGATGATCACCGCCCTTGATCTGCTGGCCATGCTTTTTTTAATGCACCCCAGGATCCCATTGGCCTTCTTAGACCCCAGGGCACACTGCTGGCTCATGGCCAACCTGTTATCCACCAGGACTCCATTAATCCTCCATTAATACACAGACTCTCCTAGCTGTTTGTGAATACACATCTATCAAAACCAGTCATGCATTGTCTTGTTTGTATGTATTCTTCGTTTCTGTTTTCTAAACACTTTTGTAAACATTTTTTTTCTGAAATTATTTACTGTACTTGCCATCTACATGTATAAAGTACATTACAGAAACACAAATGGTTGTAAAAGATGAAGCCATAAGTTTCTCTGAAGCGGTGATGTATTATTTGGCTTAACTTCAAGAAAGGACTTCTGCTGATTGGCTGATGGACACCCCTCCCCACAAAAAAAAAAA
>WBMW01001636.1:0-44276 GCA_013396635.1 Penelope pileata
CTTCTGAAGTTGGCAGTGTTGGCTCCCCATGCCCGTTCACACACCTGATTTCGTGAGCAAGGACAGTAGAGCTTTGGGGATGTGGTATCGGGTGTGGCATCCGTGGGTGGGGGAGGATGGGGTGCCCCACTGTCCCTTGCAGCCCCCATGAGTTAATTCATGTCCCAGTGGTCACAGAATCACACAGAATCACAGAATCACAGAATTGTAGGGGTTGGAAGGAACCTCGAGAGATCATCGAGTCCAACCCCCCTGCCAGAGCAGGTTCCCTACAGCAGGTTGCACAGGTAGGCATCCAGGCGGGTCTTGAATATCTCCAGGGAAGGAGACTCCACAGCCTCCCTGGGCAGCCTGTGCCAGCGCTCCGTCACCTGCCCCGTGAGGAAGTTCTTCCACATATTGGTGTGGAACTTCCTATGCTCCAGTTTAGGCCACTTCCCCTTGCTCAGTCCCCACAGACCACTGAAAAGAGGTTTCCCATGTCGATTTGCCTCCCACACTTTAGCTATTTGTACACATTGATAAGATCCCCTCTCAGCCTTCTTTTCGCAAGGCTGAACAGACACAGGTCACCCAGCCTCTCCTCGTAAGGGAGGTGCTCCAGGCCCTTTATCATCTTTGTAGCCCTCCACTGGACTCTTTCCAGGAGGGTCGCAGACAGACAGAGCACCTTATTGGCATCAATGCTGTGGTGATGAGAAAAGTTAGTGCAAGTGCTGTAGTAATAAGCATTCAGCTTTGAAGCACAGTCTGTAACAGGGTGCAGGCAGTACTTCTTCAGTACACGAAGTATCTGGGACAGGAAGAACAAAGGCAATCAAAGGGAGAGAAAACATAAAGGGTCCGTTCAGCCCAGAAATAGAGCTTAACTAGGTCGTGATTACTGCTTACGGAGCCACACTACCACTTTAAAATGAATGGAGCCAATAGCTCAAAAGAGTTCTCCGAGTCTTCTGGGAGCATCCCCAGAGATGAAAACATGCTCTTGGCAGCTCGCTTTCTGTCCTGAGCTCTTCTCCCATACCCACAGGGATGACTGCAGGTCCTGGTTCTGAGCTGCCCGTGGCCAAATGCAGCAATATGAGCAAAAATAGAAAGAACACACTTTTTCTCTCTGCAGCCTACCAATACCTGAAAGGAGCTTACAAGCAGGAGGGGGACAGACTTTACATGGGCAGATAGTAATAGGACGAGGAGGAATGGCTTTAAACTAAAAAAGGGGAGATTTAGGTTTGATGTTAGGGAGAAATCTTTTACTCTGAGGATGGTGAGGCACTGGAATGGGCTGCCCAGAGCAGCTGTGGATGCCCCATCCCCGGAGGCATTCAAAGTCAGGCTGGACAGTTTCCTGGGAAGTCTGACCTAGCAGGTGGCAACTCTTATCCACAGCAGGGGGGTTGGAGCTAGATGATCCTTAACCTGAGCAATTCTATGAAATAGTGTTTGGTTTTCCACCTTTTGA
The DNA here is from genome assembly GCA_013396635.1 of Penelope pileata. NCBI lineage: Eukaryota > Metazoa > Chordata > Aves > Galliformes > Cracidae > Penelope > Penelope pileata. The sequence continues at coordinate 1,463 of WBMW01001636.1, forward strand.
ACAGATTTCTGTTTGTGTAGATGGCATCTCAGACCTTGGCAAGTTCTCTTGGTAGAAAAACATGAAGGACAAACCTCATAATGTAGTGCTTATTGACACGGTTTACCAGTGAACTTGGTAGCATTAGGCTATGGATGGACTTCATGATCTTCAGGGTTGTTTCTAACCTAAATGATACTATCTTACAAAAAAAATTAGATACTAATTTACAATGAAAATGATAAGAATCTCTTGGGTTTTATGTAAGTGATGATTTCCCTCACTGGTATACAGTTTACTTACTACATGAATTTGTTTTGCATTTGTGTTCCTTTAGATGCAATATTTGGTTTTTTTTTTGTTTTTTTTGGAAATTAAAATTCACACAGGTACATGCAGTCTTCAAAAAAAAAAAAGGAAACCAAGCTTTTCCAGAACACACATATATATATATATATATATTTCTTATATTGCACTAAACAAAAAGAAATTACATGTACCATTTTTCCTTAGTTAATTTGCTGTTACCTATGAATTTATGGAATTTTGAAGTGGAGACGAAGCAGTGAGTAAAAACACAACACAGTCAAGTAACATCAAACACATACTTGGTTTTATTCCCATGTCCAAGTACCTGAGATGAGAGACTAACCTTAAATAAGGATGATGACATATTCAAATCAGATAAACCTGAATTATTTTCTGGTGAATTAAAAAAAAAAAAGTTGATAAGCTCTCTTAATAGAATAATGATTTAGTACTGGATGCCTAAAACGTGTTTTAAAAGTTAAATACCTTTGGAATAAAACTTTGAAATCCTATTGTTCAAAAAATATTACATGGAAAATCTTGAAAAAGTCCTATCTTGAATAATTCAGCCTCTTCAAAATCACACTTGGTGAGATGGAACTTCTGCAGAGAGGGGCTCATTTTGAAAGTCACTATTATAAAAAATTACCAGGAGAACAGGTCATCTCTTTCAAGTCCACATCATTTTTGTAACGATTCGTTGTGTTAGATGTCAGTCAGATACTCATATCTTGGTCCAGAGTCTTTTCAAGGCCATTACTTTTGTTCTCTTCTAGGTAAGTAGTTGTTTTTTTAGTCAAAGTAGCAAATAGTGCATCCATCATTCCTAGAACTTCTAGTAGTTCCTCTTGATAGTCGATTTCTCTTCCAATGGCTTCCTGAAGTCTCAAGAACTGTTTATCAACAAGCGCTGACTGTCCAACCACAGGCTGATAAATGTCTGTAAAAGAAAAAGAGTCACCTAAAATGCAAATATCTATTAAAAACATGACAATTATATTGGCTATTTAGACATGCATTTAAGGATTCTGGCACAGTCCAACGCTGTGGACAAGTAAGATAACTCTGCTGGTGTTCTGAAAACAGCGTTAATTATTGGTGCATACTCACAGTAAAATAAGTTCAAACTAACAGGAAAAGAAGTTTTTACTACCTCAAATACTATTTTTACCTCACTGGAGAAACTGAAGTCATTTGTACTACGCAAGTGTGGAAATATGAAGAATCAACAAAAAAAAAAAAAAAAAAAAAAAAAAAAAAAAAAAGAAAAAAAAAAAACTTTAGAGACCATGAAGATCTTCCTGCAGACACTGCACATCAGATACCAATTGTGGTCAAAGTTATCTATTAAAATTTCTTTTGCGATCATTTCCTTGCCACTGAGTTCATACTTATGCACAAACTTATAAAGGTTTAGTTTCTTAGTAAATGTAGCATTTTTCATCTTATATTCAAGCTAGCTGTTGGGCTCCAAGAATCTTCTTTGTGTTGTACTTACCAGTGATCATATCTGCAACAGTTACCAGTACTGGAGTAAATCTAGGTTCAATTACACGCCTGTAAAATTAGAACACATCCCTATTTTACTGTTTTTGCAAAACACAATAGTGACAAGCAGCTTTATCATATTTGCATGGAGACAAATTTTTTCTTCATGCATTGAGGAAACAAAATGAGAGACTAGCAGTAAAATGTCTGGCGAAGAGGCAAAATAATCTCTTTGTGGCTCTCATAATTTATATCAGCAAAATCACATTGAGTTAACATGTAAACTATTCCAGTACTACAGCTGAAACCCCAGACCTTGACTTCAGAAACCAAAAGGTGAGACTGCAACTAGTGTTCCAACCACGATGTCCTAAGCCTCTGTGGAAAAAGCTATTAAGAAATACAGGTCTCAAAACAAGTTGTCAGGCAGAACTTTAAGTAAAACAGTACCTTGTCACAAAGGTAAGAAGGAGACTAATTTGCTTCTCATCTCGGCCCGCAAGAGCACTCCTTAGCGTTCCTCTGCGATTTAGTTCTTGCATAACTGCAACCGTAACTTCAGGAGTATAAAGCCTGATGTGGGGCTGGACACATACAAGAAGAGTTCAGTACTAAAGCAGCTTCTTCAAACAGCAAACAAGGTTGCTATCAATTTCCAAAAAAAAAAATAATAATAAAGGATACACAAAGAACCCACACAGGTTTGTTTCAATTCTAGACATACAATGAAAGGAAATCAGTTTGAGATACAGTACTTAAGATGACAGCACACAGATTTGCTGATACAAAAACAAAGCCTTACCTCCAGTACCGCATCAAGGGCCTTGGATGACTGGAAGCTCTTCAGCAGCTTGTCGTATTTCCTCAAAACGCATTTTCCAGGCTTACTGACATAAAAGTCCTCCTAGAATTGAACGACAAATTCTGAGTAAGACACACACAATGTATTTGTATAGATGCATAACACAAACATGTTACTATGGACAAGCTTAAATGCCTTCGTATCTCCCCTCCCTTCTACTGAGCATACAAAACAAGAAATCTCAAGTGCTTCAGTACACATTTGCTCACACATCCTACCTGTTTTGGCATGTAATTTCTTCCTTTCACATAGGTTCTATATGCTGGCTGTCTCTTCTTTTGAGACTTTTCTTTGCTTTCTTCAGGTTTTCTGTGTTTAACATTCAGCACACCATTGGTCATGCCAACAACTATAGTTTCATCTTCAGGCTAAAATGTAAAAATCATGGAGTTAGGAACCTAGTGTTTTATTTGACTATAAATACCTTTAATTGACTATAAATACCTTACTACCGTGTAGATTTTTCAGTGTTTATGCTTGACAATCAAGCTCTAGTCACAGTACCATAGAACAACTTAAGTTGGAAGGTACCTCTAGGAGATCCTACGGTCAACCTCCTCATTCATATTAGGACCAGCCTCAAAGCTATCTATGATCCTAAGCGACATCACCCATTTAATAAGCCTCTAATAAATACCTACAGGGATTATAGATTGACTAGTTAAGCAAGGCTCAAATTTGCTTTAACATCCTTCTCATTTGAGGCCTCAAATAATGCATTATCTATGACGGCATTTTTCAAACGGTGTACAATTGGCTCTGGCTACTACAGATTAGACAGATGAACAGTATCTATGAGAAAGCTATTGTAAAACAGCAGAGTTTTTAGAAATAAGTGAAAATTGTTCAAAATATCAGTCACTGGTGTATGTTCTCCCTATGCAACAAGGTTTCATTTATTTGATGATAAAGGTTATAATTTAAAATGGTGCGCTTGAGAAAAATACTGACTTTACATACAAGACAGCAGGTTCTGACTTTTTAGTACTAACATATAACTATACAAAAACATTAAACATCAGCTGAATGCTCAACAGCTGACAAGAAAAAGCAATTAAGAAATTGAATTACTACATAAGAAGTAAAAAAATAAGAAGGTTAATATGCCACTAAATAAATCCATGGCATGCCCACATCTTAAATCCTATGCATGCCATATTCTCTGGTATCAGCAGCACATTCAGAGTAGAAGAATCAAAAAACCTTAATGAGAATAAAAAGTTGGCTTGATTTAAAGCAGAACTCTTTGTCATGGATGAAAAAAAAAAGACAACTGAGAAGGCATATTATAGAAGCCTAGAGAATCATGACATGTATGGACGGAGATCAGCTTCCCAATCTCTCTTTTAAGGGTATCAAATGGCACTAGTGAAGGTTCAAATGGACCAAGAGGAGGCAACTCCTCAGGAAACAGGAGAGACGTGGTACTACTCATTAAGGAACTTAGTGAAGGTTAAAACTTTGTACAAGAAGACACAGAACAGGTTTATATAAGAGAAATTATTTGAGTTACACAGAAAACTCCACTCTCATCAGCAAACTTTTCATCTGAAAATGAACCTGGATTTTGGGAGAACATCCGGAGATTTATCATATGCACTTGTCTTGCTTTTACATAAGTATCTGCTAATGCTTCCAGGCCGTAGCTGGAAGCAGAGTCTGCGGATAGACCTGGGTTTGACTCAGAAGAGCCAATCTTCTGTTCTCATACGATCATTTACAATGTAAGATGTCAACAGGAAACAAAAAAATTATGTCTTAAAATATACATACACAGCTACACAAATGCCAAACCAGAGGTACTGCATGCATTTTACAGTTGCAGCAGAGGTTTAAAGTGTTTGAGTTTTACGTTCTGTGAAAAACATGTCCCATTACAGTCTTCATCTAGAGCAAAATCATTCAAAACCCATTTAACTCTAGTTCTCTGATGAAGAACAAGGTAGGAAATGCAGGAAGGAAGATTCTTTGTCCTCCATGGCCCCCCCTTTCCCCTCAGTTCCAAAAGAGCAGGACAACACTGAAGTAGCAAAGAAAGCAAACCTCTACTGTTTCTTACATATCTTCCAGAGACTACTTACAAGGGAGACTACACCAAGAGAAGATTAGAAAGTGGTTTAGAAAGTGGTGCTGGCCTTCTAAGTTTTTGCCTAGCTGATCAGTTATCCATTGGAACTCATAAGCTTCAGAGAAATAAGTATATTTATTTGCTTTCCTTTTCCAAAACAAAAAGACACCTGCCTTGGCAAACTCATTCCTTCTCCTCCTTTTTCCTCAGATCAGTCTAACACCAACAACTTCTATGATAGGTTCATCCTACTCTAGATTTTTCTAACACTTCAACTACTTTTTCCTTTTATCATCCCCATACGAGAAGACATGCAAGCTTCCTGAAAAGCAAATGATGAGTATGACTCTTCTGAAAGTCAAACGCACTTCCCTTCTAAACTACATACTTCCCCATGCTATATACAGTCCCTGATAAAACACAAAATTTTGTACAGATCTAATCAAGTAACATCTGGTATCTTAATCTATTATGGTTATAAACTCTTCATACAGTTTTTACTCAGGATAAATACATTTGGTGATCCTATTTTGCATGTACAGCATTATTGTGAAATGTCTAATAGCAATGAAATTAAAAATAAGTTACTTCAGTGACTTAGCAGTTATCAATAATCACCCTGCCTAAAAAGATTTCTGAAGTACTTACCGACAATGCAAGACTGAGGATGGATGTTGCATAATTAAAGCTGTGGACTACTTTGTAGGAAGTTGTACTGTAAATCTTCACATGCCTATATAAAACAGTAATGATTAAAACCTTGTTACTAATGCCTTGCTGATGAAACTTCTGTGAAATGTTTACATTCTCATCTTTTAGGAGATCACTTAAGAAAACTGATTATATAAGCACAGCTTTTATCAGATTACCAGCAAGCATCTTAGTTTATACCTCTCCTGCAATAACATAAAGTCTCTAACAAAAGATTCAGAAAAGACAAGAAAGGACTATCCTTACCCCAAAAAGATGAGAACAATACAAGGACAGAAAAAGAAACTGAAGGCAGATGCAGTGACTGACTTCAGCAGTATTCATTAGGAAACGGTAAGACAGTGTTTCCTCTAAACCGTTCTTACATTTTAAATGGAAGAGCTATCGACAATTTCTGGAAGTAAATCCATAGATATTCTTGTATCCAGCTGCCCTTTAATGATTAGAGTAAAGGTGAGAAAGCCTTAACAAATAAGGGGAGAAAAACACTGTCTTGAAACAAGCATGAACTTTAATGTTAGGAGCACTGAACAACCAATAAGCTACATGGCTGGTGTGATCCTTCAGACCTTGTGCTTTGTGACCACATGGCTTGAGGAAGCCAGGAAGTACAGCAGGGAGTGAAGTAGAGGAGCAAGAGAACAGACCACTATCATTTCAGACTACTTCATATTTCTGATATCTCAGAGACAACAGATTGAGTATCTGAACTCAGCAACAGAATTAATAAGAAAATGAGCAGTCTTGTAAAGAAGGACATCTTTCATCCCTGCATCTTGGCTATATTCCTCCTGCTGTCAGACTCATTTTAAGGGGGTAAAAAAGCAACAGCACAGATATACAAAAAAAAGGGTTCTCTAAAAGGGGAATACTGACATGGGCTTCTGCCATTTAAACTGTTATGAAGTAAAATAAGAACAGTTTTCTTACTGAGGCAGCAAGGGTAAAATTTAAGGTTCAGAAAAATGCATGTTTATTCAGAAGTTCCCTCGTATGCATTCCTAAATGGCTCATGTAACTCTCACTGACGCTTAGGCTAATAAGACGAAAAAGCAAATGTTTATTACAATAGGAACCTTGAACACAAGGTATGTTTTCAAACAAATTACATCCCTAACAGCTGAAAGTATTTAATCTCAAAAAATGTACACAGCTTCATGCTGAAGTGGAATTACTTCCAAAGGGAAAAAGAGTTCTAACAAATTTAAATCACAACAAAGTCACAAAATATACTAACCTGTCCAGAGATCCTGACAACAACCTTTGTCCAGAGCTGTTCAGGCATAAGCAAGTTACAGTTTTATGGTGATTTTTAAGTGAAACTAGTAGTTGTCCACCTTTTAGGACATCCCAAACTTTGACATATCGACCTCCTATGAGAAGGAAGCACACAACAGTTGGACATGCACACATTTATGTTTAACTGAAGAAGTTTTCATACAGTGATACACTGCCTCCCTTGTAGCACGGTTTTCTGTACTTCTTCACCCCCCCAAACCATTATGACTATCCTCTGGGACAAGACACACTACCAGTCTGGTTTTTTTAGGTCATTTTGCAGGTACAACTGAATGATTCAACATACTCCCTACGAAAAGGATTTATGTAACACTGGATCACAAGATTTCTCGTGCAACAACGAGACTAAAAACCTTGCTACGTGTAATTAAGAGAACAGTACTGCCACATCTTTCCAAAACATTTCTTAAATATGTTCATTCCTTCACTTTAGCACTGGACCAAGTATGTCTGTATCTCATCATTAAAAGTGCACTATTATTTCTTGACTAATTACAAGAAAAGCAAATTACAGACAAGACCATCACTACCTCCAACCTGAAGATCAACACAGAATCCCAAGAAATCTCAGGAAATCTCAAGAAATCTTTGAGAAATCCAGTTGTTACATACTTAACACTTCATGGCCAAATAATAACGTAAGGGAGAACCAGCTGAAACAGCCTCCAGTTAGGGCCCACAGAAAACGAAGTTAATTTTATTCAAGTACCTGCAGATACGAGAAGCCCTCCAGAAGGGAAGAGAAGCACACTTTCCACAGGGTGGCCATGTTCTATTGTCATTACACTACTTTTTGTTCGTGCATCAAATACTTTCACTGTGTGATCATAGGAACCTGCAAACAACATCATAACTTGCTTCAGTTGCACAATTTAAATTATTTCAGGAACTAAACAGCCGCATGCTACAATCTAAAGGAGATCCTGCCGAACAGAAACACCTTTAAACCATATTATTTAAAAATCCTAGTGGTTTACTTAAGTTAATTTACCAGAAAAGTTGATGAAACCTTGTGTCCTCTAAAGTAAGAAATACTTTCTATAGCATTTTATAATACTTTTCATAGCATTTTATGCTATGAAAATTTTTGTAGTTTTTCCACAAGTGATTAAGAAGTTACTGCAAGGAAAATCAATAGCAACTGGTTTTAAATATTCCTCAGAAGACATTTCATTTTTAAGTCTACAGATTTTAAGTTGTACAAACTACAGTGGAATCAGTGTCCTTCAGAAACATCATAAAACATCAATTCCAGTTAAAGGATGCATTCACAGCTTATCTTAAACTTTCAAAAGCAAGTCAGAACAGTCCCATTAGCCTTAACAGGGTATAGCAAGAAGATGTTAAATACTTACAGATCTCCTACAAACACTGGCGTTAGGCTTGAAAAGCAAGCAAAAACAAAAGGACAAAGTAGGCCCTGAGCAGGAAAACATATTCTTCATATTTAAAAAAAAATAAACAAGATGACACCGTATCAAAAACTTCCTGCATGTTTCTTCAGTTCTATCCAAAAGAAGCATTATATATGAAAGAAAGAGAAAATCAAACCTGTTATGAAGACATCTCCATTCAGTTTACTTGCACAGCCACATCTCACATAGTCACTATGCTCACTGTACGACACGGTTTCTGTAGCAGTCGGAATATCCCACAAACTTGATGAATAATCATCGCCTCCAGAAAATATTCGGTATTTATCAGACAGGAAGCCCACCACATGAACAGCTCTAGGAACCAAAGCCCACAACAGCCAAAGTTAAAATATATTCTCATTTCCATAACGCTGAATAAGAAGCTTATTAAATGAAAGCATTCTCTCTAGCCTGAAAGCACAAAGTATTCACTATTGGAAGTTACAGAGGCTCACTTCAGAAGTTAAAAACAGTTTAGCTTTTATAATTTCAGCCAGGAAAGGATCTTGCATACAGATGCTGATCTAAGCACTGATACGATCTACATTAATCACATTTGGTTTAGTAGGTTAGTGGGTAGTACTGGTGACAGGAGGACAGTTGGACTAGACAATCTTGTAGGTCCTTTCCAACCTCGTGTTTCTGTGATTCTATGATTAAGTGTTTTAGAGGCCTACTGGCTGCTTATTCAAGAGCTGTAAATTCTGCATTTATTACTTAGAGGTCTGTGTAAAAGTATTAAACTACATTTATAATGTCAAGTTTTAAGTAAGACTAGGTTGGACAATTCCTGGCCTTTAAAACCAGTATTGAAATTAGCAATATCATTGTAACATGCCAACAGATACAATAAACAGGTATTCTAAATTTTATTACAGTTAATCTAGGAGTTAGGACAACAGATAATACCCTATCTGTAAGCAGAGAGCTCAAATAGAAACACAATCTCAAGTTTTGTGTGCGTGCCTTCCTACATGGGAGAGTGACTGTTGTTGCTCTAGAAACATAAACTACCCATAGGTCTTTTGACTGCAGCGCTGTTTCATCAAAATATTACCACTGTCTTCTCCGCTCTGGAACACCACAACTCCTTTTCCGAACTCCTATCCATGCAGCGACACATCCTTTCTTCAGTTTTTTTTTTTTAACCACTTTTTAGAACTGTTCCTCCCAGTGTCAAATAAAATCTGCCTATCGGCACATACAGTCACAAGACTACGTTAATGCAGCACATTGACATGGCCCTGATTTAGGACCTGCATTTATTCTTCCATGTACTCAATTCACATTTAGAATTCAAAATAACATTGTCGGTCCAATTTGGAGCTCAATATTAAAATCTATTTCTCAACAAGATGCGAGACAGTTGCAAGCAACACAGATTAACACTACTCAGACTGCGAGCAACACACAAAGCAGACACAGGCACACAAAGCAAAGGCATACACACAACGGGGAAGACGCTGCCTTACTTGGTGTGCCCATCAAACTGCCTCAGGGGTGCTCTTCCGCTCATGTCAAAGAGGCGAATGCTGCCTTCCTCGCTGCCCGCGACGAGCAGCTTGCCGTCGTCCCTGTACGTGGCACAATAGGCGGCATCTCTGAAGCGAGAAAACGTCTTAATTGGCTCCTGGGAATAGCGGCCATAGATGTGGATCTAGCGAAACAAGAAGGCATTAACACCACTCGTAGGGTGCCAGTTGAAGAGCAACAATGCAACAACCTCAGAAAGGCCACTTACCCTTGAGGAGGCTGTGACAGCATAGTTATATGGAGAAACTGGAGAGAAGTCTATTTTATTTACTGCACCAAATTCCTTGATCTGAACAGGTGTCTAAAAGAGTCAAAATAAAGGTGATGATACACACATACGCACCCCATCAAAACTGAGAACAGTGTAACAAAACCTATTCTTGCTGTAGAGCTCAAAACGCCATTTAGAACAAAATCGTTCCTGCAGCACCATCCCGTTCAGATTCCCTTCCCCCACGCCATTTTCGCTTCGGTGCTTTTTTCCAATTCACGCCTTGTAACCGGCCCATTAATTACGCGCTTCAGCCGAAAGGAAAAGGAAAGCCCTGCTCCCTCGCAAACACCCGGACTGCTCCTCCAGCAGCAGCAGCAGCACTCCAGGACAGCGGCGATGCCTGCAGGAGCAGCTCGGCGCCGGCTGCGCAGAGAGGAGCCCAGGGGTTCCCGCAGCTCCTCCCCACCGAGCGGCCTACAGGCACGTGGGGCCGGCAGCGGCCACCCGCGGCCTCGCGGCGATGCAGCGCTGCCAGAGCAGCCCCGGCCCGGGGCGGCTCCCCTACCTTGTACCCCCGCCAGTACAGCGTGTCCTGCGTGATCTTCTCCCCGAGCCTGGGCACGGCCGGCACCACGACGGGCTTGTAGGACGCCATGGCCGCCCCGCAGCAGAGGCCGGCGGATCGAAGGGAGGCCTCCGAGGTGCAGCGGGGGCGGTGCTGCGGAGTAGCGGGGCGCGCCGGAAGAGCTGGGCCGGATCGGGCGGCCTCAGAGCTCGAAGGCCGCGCCGCACCACGCCGCCATAGCGAGCCCCGCGCCGCCTCGCCTCAGAGCGTGCACGTTCGCGCGGAATGTGCGTCATCAGCGGGAGACACCGCGTGGCCAATCGCGAGGCGGAGAGCAGGAAGTGGCGTCATGCCGCCCCGAGGGGAGGGAAGTGTTGCTTCCGCCTTGTCGTGGTGGGGCGGCTGCGTTGGGATAGGGAGTGCTGCTCCGGGAGCGCTGGGTTCGGCTGGAGGCGGTGCTGCTCGCTGAGGGCCCGGCGCAGCTCTCGTCAGCGCCTTGCTCTGCTTCCCCGCTAGTAAAGGCTTCGTCATCCTCTGGGGCGTGCGCTGGGACCCGTTCGTCTCCTTACATCTCGCTTACGACGCGGAGCGTTTCAGGTATTCATTCCTGATGCCGAGGCAGTGAAGCCGAGTGCGTCTCGCGGCCTCTTTCTGTGCTCAGTGTAAGTAGGGGTGGGTGAGTTCTTTGTTTTCTTCGTCTTGGTTTTGTTACGGACTGAAATCCCAGAACGTAGCTTCAGGTGAAGCTCACACAGCCCTCAGTGGGGATGTCTGCATGATGGGATATGGACAGCGGGTTTGGTGACAGCTGTGGCCGCAGTCACACTGGTGTTTCTCCATCACTACCTGAAACAAATGTGGTAAGCCTAAATGGAGTCTGTTGGGTGTATTTATATGCATTGCTTCACAAAACGTTATCTGTGTTTGTTAGCAGGTTGATCCAGCACTCGGAACTCTCTGGAGCTGAGCTGACCAGAACTGTTCTTGGCTAGAAGCTATGAAGAAGCATTTTGCATAGAAGTGGCCCACGACTGAAGCCATGGCATCGTCAGCTAACCTAGACATTGGGGCCCAGTTAATCATAGAGGAGTGTGCCACGAGCTACAGCCTGCAGCCCATGCCAGACATCAAGGTGGAGCACCAGCTTGACCCCGGCGTAGAGGAGGGCCCAGCCCAGAGCGTTGCCATGGGCATGAAGTTCATTTTACCCAATAGATTTGATATGAACGTCTGCTCGCGATTTGTGAAGTCTTTGAACGAAGAGGACAGTAAAAATATTCAAGACCAAGTTAACTCTGACCTGGAAGTGGCATCTGTCCTATTTAAAGGTTGAAATTTATGGTACAAATTGTTACCTCTACACTCTCTCATCACGTTAAGCTTTTTCATTTTAAAAAAATCCTGTGCAGTATATGTGTGTTAATCAGTAATAGTTTTTAAGAGTTGTTCTGCTAGCATTTTTTTATATACCTGTTGGTTTATTACTGTAAAATTCATTTCCCCCAAGATTATTTTTTCACACTTCTAGGGATTTTTTTGCTTTAATTGAAAAAGTTGGAAAAGTAATGGCACAAAAAGCTTTTAATTTATTAAGAGCTGATGCGTATTTTGGAAATAAGCTTATTTCTGGCAGCAGGCTCTTTTATGAAGCCATGCAATGAGCTGCACACTGAGTGTGCACGTCTTTACAAAACATTACCGAAAGCGCTATATGGTCATTTCAACTTCAGTAGCTTTCTGGACCACGTTCTATCTTTCCACTAGTATGATGACAAGGTAACATAGGTCATGCAATTGAGTTTGTTTTATCAATACAGCTGTACAAAGCCTGTAACCACTGTGGTGATCGTCTTGCTGATTCAGTTTCATGCTGTTTGAAAGTGAATGCTGCTACAATTCTGTAAATTGTTCCCTGCGGCTAATCTCTAACCACTCCTGTCCAGCTTCGTAAGAATTGGTCTGTGCTCTTTAATCGCTGAGCATATTGATGGAAAAAAGAGTTAAGAATTCTGCTTGCCCTCAATAATTGATGTTTTTTGTTGTTTTTTTTTCTCCCATGCTTTCTTCAGTATTTTGGACTCATAACAGTTTGTCATTTTATGATGTTGAATTTGACACTTTTCCTAAAAGAAACATAAACACAGACCTGATGTGGATTTTCTTAATTTTTTTGATTTGTATTGTTTGGCTGCAGTTCAGCCATTGTAATTTTCAAACTTTTTTGATTTGCAGGCCCTAAATGCTTTCTAGCGGAGCTGCAGACCTGAACAGCAATTTTAGACCCATCAGCAATAGGGTTGTTTTTCTTAGGTAACATTGTGAACCCTTTAGAAGTAGTCCTGCGGATCCAGGGACCGCAGGTCAAAAGTCCCTGGTAGGTCTCTTGGTTTGATGACCTCAGCTGTAGCTGTTTTATTGGCAAACAACATGTCGTTTTGTTTTCATCTTGTTACCTTGTACTTCTTCTAATTGGTTCTCTTCTGAAATTTGTGTTTGGATTTACGACCATGACATTTTCTCCAAAGTAAATTCAGTGTGTATGTTAATTAGTTTCTAGTCATTAATTATTAGTGCACACTGGTTTTAAATCAGTTTAGCCAATAATGGAGTTTAACACTTCAATATATTGGCATCTCAGCTACTTCTCAAAACCAAAAGCTATTCTTTTGAGAATTAGGAGCTAAGATAACTCATATATTCTGTAATAAGATGCTATTAGATTCTAACAGAAAGTTAGGGAAATTAGTACAGATAAAAGCAGCAGCACTGAGTGACTTTTGAATTCTAAGCAGTGACCTGCTCTTGCATGTTATGCAAGCTAGTTTGGAAGATCTCTATTCCTGCTGGATAAATGTTTATAAGACATCCATAATGCAGTTACAATTTTACCCAACAGGAGCGGAAAAACTCCTGGTGAAGACCAGGGCTGCATCATGTTCGTTGCACTGTAGAGTGTTAGTAAGAGTATTGAATGCCAAGTGGAATACCTGATAAATCCGTACCAGATGCACTGGAAATGTAGGCAAATATACCTCACTTAGATAACAAATTGTCTCTGGGTGGCATTATGCCATACTTGACATGTGGGCTACTAGCATTGCTTTATGCCGGAAATGGAAACAGCTCTTTGTTCAACACACATAATACCCAATGGAAAATATACATGCTACAAACCTTATGTAACGTGAGTTTGAAAGATCTTACGGTACCGGTGTTTTCTGACTTGATTCAGAATCTGTGGCTTTCCTTTAATTCTCTTCCTGGTGTTAAAATTATGTCTGTTTTCTCTGTTCGATGTAGCTGAATGCAACATCCATACTTCTCCTTCCCCTGGTATCCAAGTAAGACACGTTTATACCCCATCAACTACTAAGCACTTCTCACCAATAAAACAATCAACTACCCTAACTAACAAACATAGGGGAAATGAAGTCTCTACAACACCTCTGCTTGTAAACTGTAAGTATCCTTCTGCCTTACCACTAATAATTATCTTGTGAACTGCAAGCTAGATGCTTGCCAGACTTTTTCCTTTTTTTTTCTTTAATAGACTTTAATATAGGAAGAAAACATTGTCTGATGTCACAATGTTCCAAACATAAAATAATAATGCACCTGCTCTATTGCAGGTGAAGCATATTTTCCAGAAAGGATCCAGTACTTGATTTGAAAACCAGAGATGAAGATTTTTGTGATCCTTTTGGAGCTTTTATGTGCTTGATATAATTGTTTTCAGAACGTGAGAATCTTGCAGACTGCTGCATGTGTCGTAATTGTCATGGATCTCAAAAATTAAGGCGGCACTGTTATTCAAGCTTTTTTTGTTCTTAGTTTCAAGCATTTTCTCTGTAAACTACTGTAAAATTGTTTAATCTATCAACTACTTTCTTTTTAAATTACTTTTGAATCTTCTGTGCATCTTTCCTAAACTAAGGCCAACGGTAAATAAATAAAAAGCCTATTTGCATGAGAAAAATGGATCTCAAACTGCAACATAGACTCAGCCTGACCAAAATAGTCTTTCTGAAAGAAATCAAGCTTTCATGCAGTGAGTAGAAAAAGGACACCGAACATTTACATATTATGTAATCATTAGCTAATGTTCTTACTGTATAAATCAGATAATTTATTACATGTATTTCTTCCTAAGCACCTTTCTGACTTGTCCCAAGTTGTAATCGTCAGAACCATGCACCTGTGCAGCATTTATTATGGGATCAGAAAATTCTCTTTTCTAACTCCTTAAGAATTCTGCTGCCTTCATGGCTTAGTACGCTTAATTAAAAATTTAAGAAAATTACTTTTTTCTTCCCCAGTAGATGTCATGTTGTGACATCTTGGGTTGCTGACCAAATAGCAGAGAGGATAGCATGTTGCCATCTGAGGAGTCAATGCGAGAGTACCTTTTCTTTAGTATAATTTTTACATTAATTAAAAAATTAGTAAAACCTATGAAATTCTTTGGAAATGTCTCAGGTTTTATGATAGTGATTCCAGTTCAGAGTAAAAGGTGAAATACATCTACAATGTCACACGTGGCTTCTGTATGGCTCAAAACAACAGACATTTTATGCCCAGTTCCAAATAGCAGAATGAAAACTGATGTGCTTATCAACTCAATTTGCTTCTGTTTTTGCAGCTTTATCAGTTCACCAGCTGGCTGCTCAGGGAGAAATGTTGTATCTGGCCACACGTATTGAACAAGGTGAGTCCAAGGAGAGTTAAATTTCTTCCTCTTTATCTTTGGTACATTTATACCCCGCTGCAGTCAGTGTTTTCCCTGAAGGTGCGTTAAAGAGATAGGAAATGTGGTGCAGACTGAAGCATTTTTGAGATACCTGTTCTTTGCAGGTGGACTATTGTTTTTTGTGACTCTTGATTCACTGATGACTTTGATTTGGGTTTAAAATGAAACATTAACATTGATGGGAGTTGAGAAATTCCTTCTCCCTATTCCCCCACTATCTAGGTGATGCATAAAGGTGAGGGAGGAGAATGTTAGTTCTATCAAAAAAGGTAAAGATGAGTTCTGTTTTTTATTTTTTATTTATCATTTAAGATGCATTCTGTTAGTTGAGGCTTTCTGATTCTGTTTAACTGATCAACACAGAGAGCTGTATGTTGGCAGTTTAAGCTGCGGATCACACCTGCTATGTAACAGCACTACTTATTCCAAGCTGTATAGTATTCTTCGATGTGACGGTTATGTGGCTGTAATAAATAGTCAAAGTTTTAACGTTTTGTAATATATTGAACTGAGTGCTGTTCACAATATATTCTCACTCTGCTGTTAGTAACCAGACTTGCTTTCAGTCCTTCTCTGTTGAAATGTTCATGAAAAACTGGTAGTGAATATCTTAAGTCTGTATACATTGTTAAAGAATTGTGTATATGGACCTCAAACTGATTTTGGAATGTCAGTAATGGATAAAAATGCTTCTTATTGTCCTATGATAA
Source organism: Penelope pileata (assembly GCA_013396635.1). NCBI lineage: Eukaryota > Metazoa > Chordata > Aves > Galliformes > Cracidae > Penelope > Penelope pileata. The sequence continues at coordinate 17,363 of WBMW01001636.1, forward strand.
GTATGTAAATTTAAAGGATTTAGATACAGCACAACAAAAAAAATCCAATTCGATTAATTCAGTTGGCTGCTTGTTGAAAAAAAAAAGTTTTATTTTTTTCTTTATGTAGACCCTAAACTGCTTTATGTTTCCATAAAGCAGTCTGTCGATTACATGAACTTGAGGGGAATGGGGTTTTGCGCTCTATATTGTTTTACAACCTAATTCTTTACAAGTCTTTGTGGATCACCGTTGAAAATGTGGTTTCTACAGTGTAATGCAGGATGCATTTCTTTGTTTTCCGAGTAGTACTTCCCTCCGTATACAAAGCTAAGATTATAGACAACTTGTAATTTTTTCTGCGTAAAAACAGAGCTTGATTTATAGAACTTACAAATCAAAACAAAAACCCAACTGCTAAATTTTACTTTGGTCGTTTGATTTTTTTTTTCTTGGTCAAGGATATTTTCACCATCACTGGGATAGAATTTTATTTTTAAAGTTAAGAATGACTTTTAGAACACGCTGCTACATGAGTCTATTCACAATGGATACATTTTTCTTTGAGCAGAAAATGTCATCAATCATAAAGATGAAGAAGGATTTACCCCTCTGATGTGGGCTGCAGCTCATGGACAGATAGCAGTAGTGGAATTCCTCCTCCAAAATGTAAGGAAAAGAGCATACTTCATTTTAATTTTTTTTACTAATTTCTTTGTAATTTATTTTGTCTTTCTAAGTTTGTCAATGCTGCTAAAAGTTCTCCATAAAATCTTGCTTCATAAGAAATGGATTAATATTTTAATTATTATTATTTCAGGGTGCAGATCCTCAGATTTTGGGGAAAGGGCGAGAAAGTGCCCTCTCACTGGCTTGCAGTAAGGGGTACACAGACATTGTGAAAATGCTGCTTGACTGTGGAGTTGATGTCAATGAGTACGACTGGGTGAGTCTCTGGTTTGGATTTACATCCATGTGTGCTTTGTTCAGAACTGTGAAGCAGGGTACAGCATTTGCTTGGATTTGAAAATTGTTCTTCTACTTCTGAAACAGCTGAGATTTCCCAAACTTGCATAGGATGTCCTTTGATAAAATAAAAAAAAGTTGACTCTACCACTTCTGACTTACTGGTAAAAAGAGAATTAGATTAATTAGTGACTGGAAGACTGTGCCAGGGAAAGGGACTCGGGGGTGTTGGTTGTTGCTCTGCTGAACATGTGCCAGCAGTGTGCCCTGGTGGCCCAGAAAGTCAATGGCATCCTCTCCTGCATCAGAAACAGTGTGGCCAGTAGGAAGAGGGAGGTGATTGTCCCCCTGCTCTCCCCTCTGGTGAGGCCGCACCTTGGTTACTGTGTTTGCTTTGGGGCCCCTCACTACAAGAAAGACGTTGAGGTGCTGGAGTGTGTCCAGAGAAGAACAACAAAGCTGGTGAGGAGTCTGGAGCACAAGTCTTATGGGGAGTGGCTGAGGGAACTGGGATTGTTCAGTCTGGAGAAGAGAAGGCTCAGGGGAGACCTTATCGCTCTCTACAACTGCCTGAAAGGAGATTGTGGTGAGGTGGGCGTCAGCCTCTTCTCCCAGGTAACAGTGATAGGGTGAGAGATAATGGCCTCAAGTTGCACCAGGGAAGATTGATGTTAGATTTTAGGAAAAACGTTTTCTCCAGAGGAGTGATCAGGCACTGGAACAGGCTGCCCAGGGAGGTGTTGAGGTCATCATCCCTGAAGGCGTTCAAGAAATGTCTGTATGAAGTACCAAGGGACATGGTTTAGTGAGTAATCTTGATGGTAGGTGTACAGTTGAACTAGATGATCTTAGAGGTCTTTTCCAACCTTGATGATTCTATGATTCTAATGCTGAGTAGATAGGGAAAAAAAGGGAAGTTGTCAAGAACTAAAACTGAGAACCTGATTTTTATGTAAAACCTATGAAGCCTCTTTCTGATACGTGGAACTATACTGGCATGCTAAGGAATTACAAATGCAGGCTGCTTAGTTGCTAAATGTCCAAGGTTTTTTTTCCTGCTTTTGCAGAATGGAGGCACACCTCTACTGTATGCAGTGCATGGGAACCATGTGAAATGCGTAAAAATTCTTCTTGGTAAGCAGCCTATTCAAAATGAATTGTAAGTATGGATGTGCTATCATTTCTCATTGCCAGAAATCTGACTTGATTTCTTTTTGTATTTTACATAGAAAATGGTGCTGATCCAACTATTGAAACAGATGCTGGCTATAATTCCATGGATTTGGCTGTAGCCTTGGGCTATCGCAGTGGTAGGTATTGCAAATGTACATTCTTTGATTTTTGTTTTTGTTGCTCTTTGTTGAAGCAGCCGCTATAATGGCCTAGTAGAGTTTTCTTAATTATGAAGCAGTAAGAAGATCCCTGTCCTTAAAGTCTTAAATACACCTAAACGCATCAGTACAAAATCAGTAGTTTTCCCACCTGGTTCAGAAAGCCAGGTCCCTGGTGATAAAATGCCACTGGCATGGGTCTGCATCTGTGGTCACACAGAGGTGTGTAGGGCTGTTGCAGCCATGATGTAGGCAAAGGGAGCTGAGTTGCTCCCCAGCCCTGTGCAAGAGCTGTGAGTTGCAGCGGGCAGTAATAACAGACCCTCCAGCTCTCCTGAACCACTCAGCCAGTGCTCTGTTTCATTGGCGTGTAATGTAGTCTGCAAAACCTTCTTTTGCATGTTGGACTAAGTGTTGTTTATTTTGGAGACAGACATAAATAGTGCAGGGATTTAGTGAATTAGGCAGTCTTATTTGGCTCTGGAAGACAAAGAGGCAGAGAGGATTCTTCACTGTTTTACCCTCATGCTGCTTTCAGTCTGAAAGCTGTGAAATGTCTGTTGTTGCAGAATCTGGAACTGAAACCAGAAATAAGCACAGTACTGCACATGCTGCTTCTACGAGCAGAGCTCTGTGTTTATGGGGGGGCAGTAACTTTGGAGATGTCTAGATGTAGGACTCCTTTAAAAGTTCAGTCTCAAAATGCTTCGCAGAAGTAATTCCTAGTAAGCATTCTTGCCCATTCTCAATTTATAGGCTTTAAAATTTGTTTGGCATGTGGCTATTCAAACCAGAGAACAGATCATCATCCCCAAAAACCACTTACCGGGTGTATTGTTTTTGCATTACATGAGGCTTTTATTTTCTGAAGAGATGCAAACTCCCTTCTCAGAGTGAGTTAATTCCTGTCTATTAGCATCTGCCAGAAAAAACAGTACAGACCTAAAGACTTGAAAAAACATTGGACAGTGATTAACCAGATTGTTTCTCGGCTTTAGTTCAACAGGTTATTGAGTCTCATTTACTAAGGCTACTTCAAAATATCAAGGAATAATAGCTGGCTCTTCTGTGGCTGTCAGTTCTTATCTTGGAAATCTGGACTCCTTTTTAGCCCTGTAATTAGTGAGAACGGTTGTTCATTTTGTGAACTTACCCCTGTTCAACTATTTGCTGTTTTTAGCTAAGTTTTTAAATATGCCTCCTGTTTCATAGAAATACGTGATGTCATCCTTTTCTTAAATGTATATTATATAATCTTGGAAGAAAATGTTGGTTGTCATGCATGAAAAACTGAATAAAACCTAATTTAACCATGTGAATGTTCACTGAATGTGTTCAGTATGTGCACTGGATGGCACTGTGTGAAGTATCCTTGATCACATCCTTGATACGTATTCACAGGAAGATGATTGTTTAGATCATCAAAGGGCTGGAGCACCTCTCTTATGAGGAAAGATTGAGGGTAATGGGCCTGTTCAGCTTGGAGAAGAGAAAGCTCTCGGGAGACCTCATTGTGACTTCCAGTACTTGAGGGGAGCTTACAAGCAGGAGGGGGACTGACTTTTTAACATGGTCTAATAGTAATAGGACAAGGGGGAATGGCTTTAAACTAAAAGGGGAAATTTAGGTTAGATGTTAGGCAGAAATTCTCTACTTGGAGGGTGGTGGGGTACTGGCACAGCTGCCCAGAGAAGCTGTGGATGCCCCATGCCTTGGAGTCGTTCAAGGCCAGGTTGGATGGGGCCCTGGGCAGGCTGAGCTGGTGGGTGGCAGCCCTGCCCACAGCAGGGGATTGGAACTGGATGGGCTTTAAGGTAACCTGAGCCATTCTATGATAATATTCTATGATAGATGCTGAGGTATATCACCACAGAAAATAGATGTCGTAAATGTTATAGCAGTACCCAAACGTGTGTCATGTGTGATTGTTTTCAAGATCCTCGGTAAATATTACTGTGTAAGCTTTTGTCTTTGTATGATTTTTAAGAAGTCAATAATAAATTTAAGGACTTCTATAGTAGTTTGATTCCTGTCTGATTTCTTTCCACATCCCTCTGCCTTCTTGTATTCGTGAAATGTCTGGACCAGAGTGTACCCCGTAGAAACTTACCAGGTGTAAGGGAGTTCAAGTGCAGAATATTTAGCTCCTAAATATCCTCCCCACAGTGGCTGAGGAGAAGGCCAGCAACAGTGTGGGAACAGAAGCCAGAGCCTACTGCATTCCAGCCTTCTTCAGCTGAAGTGTGGTGCTTTGCGTGTCCCAGCATAGCTGTTTGAGCTAGGACAGCAACCATGTTTTTGCAAATAGCTGAAAAAGCAGGCAATGTTAAGTGATTTCCTGGGACCACTACACTTAGTCAAAACTACACTGATGATGGACATACGATATTTTTCCACACATAATGGAAAAGCTTTTGAAATGGACTTTTCAGAAGTTTGTTTCCCCCGACAGTATGTATGCATCCCCCATGTAGTGTTCACATGTGTTTACATACGCGTTTAGTCATTGTGTCCACTAGAGGTCTGACATCTATACACATAAATACACCTCTAAGCCTCTCCTTTCTTTCTCAGCCAATGGGTAATGAACCCAGTTTACAATTTGTTCTCCATCAGCAGCTCAAAAACCACGAGGACCCTGGTTGTGAGCTGTGTTTCTAGTATTGTGTTCCCATTTGTGTTTGATTTTTCTGTTTGAAACTCATTCCATACACAAAACAATACTGTTGACAGTATTTCTACTGTGATCTCAACCAAAGGTACCGGAAGGCTGGGAATGATCCAGCTGATTCCTTTGGGATTAAGCCAGAGAAAAAAGATACTCAAAATGTAAGCTTTGTTATTTCAAAGTGACTGAGCATACACTAGGATAAAATGTAGGGGAAACAACAACTTGGATTCATTTGTGGCAAGTTTCCCTCTATAATGAAACTTGTGTGGTGTATGAAAGGTGTACATCAGGTCAGAACTAACCTCTTGAACTGTGCCTTTTTGTGAAAGACAGTCAGGAGGTCCATTTCTTTCCAGAAGCTGAAATCTTAAGTGTAATGAAACTTGAAAGAAATATTTTGAAGCAAGAAACCATATCTGATCTTGCAGGTGCTAGTGAAATCATTGCTGAATTTATACTGTTATCTTCCTTTTTTTAATGTAGGGCTTATACTAGTTTTATTGCATCATGCTTTTAAGTATGATTTAATCAAATGAAAGAAAGTGATAATCTGACTTGGACTGAAAGCAAAGAGGGAAATTAAGAGCATGGTATTTGAGTATGCATGTGGAACAAAATTTCCTTCTGTAGCATTTGTGTTAAAGGAAAGGAATTGTTGTAAGTGATGAACATTCAACACCTGCTTTCTATTTTGTCTTAAACTTCAGTCAATATTGAGTTTATACGAAATAAGTTGACTAATAGTTGTCCATTACCTGAAAATGTATGCTAGAAAATGTCCTTTTCAGATAAGATGAAAAAACAGAAGGATGTGGATTAAGAGAGTAAACTATAAATTTTCTTCCTTACTTTTTATTGCCGTAGAATTTCAAGCAACTGTCAGATAATCACTGAGCATCCCACAGAAAATGAGTGCAAAGGTGAGGGTCTTTTCAGAAGCTCTTTTCCTACATGGAGAGCCCTTTCTATAGCATGAACTTATGCTGTTAAAGCAGTGAACACGGAACTGAAGTTTTCTGTGGCCCTTGTGAGGACCCCATGGGGACAGCCCGCTGTATTTCATAAGCTGTATTTTGAAATATCAGCCTGCTGATTTTAAGTGAACAATTGTTTCAGCCACTCATGGCAGGGAGAAGACACCAGGAGCCACCTTTGAAGCACCCCCTGGGTCTGAGTGCAGTACAGCATTTCTGTGCCACAGCATGGCCCAATACCTGAGGAGTCTGAAACTTCTGAGATTAAAATCTAACTCTGTGTGGATTCTCTGCAGGCCTCTTGATAAAAATCATTTGCCAAGGTAAGTTCTTACGCGAGTGTTAAAATATTTGTTCGAAGATGTGAATGGCAGCATACTGAATTTCGAAGTGTTAGCAAACAAGTTGGCTTTTCTGATGGAGGGAATCCCTTTTTGCTAGATTCAACGTGCAGCATGTAACTGTAAATGTGAACTGTGCCACACAAAGGAGATTGCCTAGCACAGTTTGGTGTAGTAATAATAGCCAAATAATAATATCTGCACAAGGTCTTTGTCCCATTCATTCACATTCTATGTGGCAAGGTACTCTGGTCTGTTTTACAGAAAGAGTACACGACAAACGGGCTCCGGTCTGCAACACAGTGGGTAGGACGCGTATCAGCACTAACATTCACTTACAGCTGCTCCTGGCTGCAATAGATTGGAAGCCTCACAGTGAAGACAGACAGCCTTTATCTATCTGACAGGGAGGTAAATGAGAGCCAAAGAAGAAAGCAGCTGTGTTCACAGAGCTGTAGGTGGGAATTTGTCCTACCGAGGAGAAAACAGAACTTTACACACAATTTCTAAGAGCTCAGAGAAATTCTGCTCCCTCAGAGGCCACGACTAAGACAGAGATGGAAGAACCATCAACAAAGACAGCAAAGAACAAACAGATTGTCCATATCTGATTAAAAGAAGTTCAGATGCTGCCTTCAAGGTGATTCATAAAGGAAAATAACTTTAGATCTACACATCTCCATCCACGTCTTCAGTCAGGTGAAGTGTTACTCACATAAAATTAATATTTGTATTAATATTTGCATGTAAATTTGATAAGCATTTTGTAATACTCCTCCCTTCTCTTTCTGCTTTTCCCCAGGACCAGTTACCAGCTCCATGCTGTTGCTCTTTGTTCCTCTGTCTTGCACCTCGTATTCCCCACTTGAATTTTGAGGTAGTTACAGAAAGCGGCAACCTCACGCCTGACCTTCCCAGGGTCAAGCCTTCATCCTCCTGTGGGTTTTCTCATGGTTTAAAAAGCCATCAGCATCCCACACTTGGTCCTCTTCCTCCTTGGAGAGCCGGTGCCCACAGCGGGGAGCTGAGGACAGGACAAGGCAGGACAGGACCTCATGACAGTGATCACCCCCTCTGTCTCCAGAGACAGACTCTGATGAGTGGTTTCCCCTGTGTCACTCTCCTTCAGAGTTCCTCCTGCAGAAGGAAACACTCTTAATAAACCCCAAGGAGAAATCCGGCATTCCATCTTATTCCTACTTGGCTGAGAAACAACACTGATGAGGTTTTTAGATTTCCAAAGCTGTTTTACTGCAGCATAACCTTACATTTTTCTGGTAACCTTTAAGCAATTTTGAAGCTTTGACTACTGGCAATGCTGCTCAACTTGCAGCCAGAACAGTGGCCAAAACTACTGCTTCTACAGCTGCTTTATGCATGATTTCTTGGAACAAACATCAAATAAAGACACCACAGAAGTTTATCCTAATTCTAGGAAACTCACATTCACAGCTCTAGATAACCCCTATTGCATATTCTTATGATAAGGGGAAAAGAGAAGGGAAAGGGAAGGAGAAAGTCCATTTGTAGTTCCTGTGACAGACTAAAATCTGTTGTGTGTTTTTCAGAAGGAAGCTGATTGTTAGGGGCATTCCAGCAGAGATTTTCCCATGCAGTATGGACCAGACCTTTTTCTTAACACAGTGGTATAAATCACTGGCGTGCAGACACAGCCTGTCACCAGGCTGATCACCAGCAGTGCTGTTACAGCAGTTCCGCCTGGCGCACCTCCCGCTGTGCAGCACATCTGCTTTCAGGAAGCGCGCTGCTCCGTCTGGCAGCGGATGTATAACCGGGTGAATCAGATACCCAGTCACTGGGAGCTCTGAAGATCAAAGACACCGTGAGGGGTTAGGCCTAGGAATGACGACTGAGTAGATCTTTCTGCTGAGGTTGACTGGTCAACAAATGAAACCAGCAGTTCTTCAGGCATGGAGGACTGGAGAGCAAACAAACACTGATGAAGCCAGCCATGCACCCAAAAATCAGCACGTTGGGGAAGGCTTCAGAGCCCAACAGAAAGAGAGATGCAAACTGCACAGCAACAAGGTGGACTGTGGCTGTGGGACTGCACGGTACAGGTCAGCCTTTGTTCATCCTTTTCCTGCCAGCAGCAGCCTAAGTTATCTCCAAATAATCCTCTAAAAATAATAATAAATTAAATATTCTGACCTGCATCAAGAGGAATATTGGTTTGATTCTTTATGTGATATGTTTTTTTCTTTCTTTTTTTTTAAAGCACTTAAAACAAGCCAAATGCATCCATATGGCAATCTTTTCATAACCCTCAAGTCTTCCTAGCACATGAGCATTTCTATTCCTTAAATAGAAAACACAGCTAGCAGGCCAGTGCCACGCTCATGCAAATCCCAGGACGCGTCTCAGAAGCATTTCAGGAGGACCTTTCATGCCACCTGATGGCTTGGCTCAGCCCTTCTAAATCACCACCACCGAGGGGAGCAGGATGTTGTGCAATCTGTAGGCAACCTCAACATGCCAACCCCCAGCCAGGCTTCGAGCACAGCTGAAAAATGGGCAAGCTCTGGCTAAACCCTATAAATACCTGCACCTTGACAAGCAAGGCACAAACAACTGCATGTTTTGAAACCAATTATGGCGCTTTATCTTCTAGGTACAAATAATTAAAATAAGAAAATGCTAAAACGTGATGAGCATTTCAATGGCAGCAGAGGGTCTGTTCTACGAGCACGAGAACACGAGGGGGCTGGCACATCTGGAGCGGAACGACAACCCATCAAGTCCGCAGCTCCTGGAAGAGGTCAGTGCAGACGTGAGCGCAGATGCGCGCAGAGGTGCACCTGAGCAAGTCTGAATTCTGTGTGCTGGTAGACAGAGATGACTCAGTGAGTCCTAAAAGCTCCAGGCTACACTCTTGACTTCCACCGACAGTAAAAATAATAATAAAATTCTTGAATATCGTCACCCCTGGGCAGAAATTACTGGAGCACGAAATGCTGCAAATGTGCATGAGCATTGTTTATCCAAACACTGCCCCCAACATATGCTAGAGGCAGATGCTGGGCGCAGGAGCTGGCTAAGCTGGTCTCACTCTGCTCAGGAATGCCCTAAACCATGAAGAACTGCACCATCTCCTGATTCCTAACACAAGTGGTGCAAAGAAGCCACAAGGGCAATAAATGAATTTTCACATTAATTGCTCCCTGCCACTTCGGATGCCACCTGTCCCAGGGACATAAGCTTGTAACAGACACCTCAGAACAATGTGCCTGCCACTCTGCTGCCACAGCTGTGCAGCTTTTCGCTTCTTCTCATGTTCTGTTCAGCAAATCCTTGTGCTCACGGAACCTCTACAGGACCAGGACCTCGAGGCAGTAGCTGTCTCTCACCATGTTTGTGTAAGACTCAAACCTATCAGGGGCTGATGAATCCCACAATACAGAACAAAATACAGAAAAAAATCTGTATAGATAGAAACAAAAAACATTCAAAAACAGCACAACTGCAGAAGTGATAAAAATGTAGTTGATTGTAACAAATATTGTGAAACCAGTTCCTACAGGCTCAGATCTGCCCGCTGTACATCACAGCAACGTTGCTCACCTAAGTGGCTCTAACTCCTGCTGGTCCTGCAGAGGCAGCAAAACCTAAGATACAAGGAAAATTTTAACTCATCAGACAAGGAAGATTTCCTTTCACCACACGTAGCACCAGCACTGCTCTGCCATGACTGCCAGGTGCAGCAGATGGGCGCGTAACGCCACAGAAGCCAACACAGCGCGCTGATTACACAGACCTAGCACAGCCTTTGGTCCACACAGCCACCTTTGTGTTACCTCTGTCCTGTGCAGCCGCTAGCTGTTCAGAGAGCAAGAAGCCCTCTTGGACCTCCATTAGGTCCATACGGGTGGCAATCTTACTCGCATGCATTTAACAGGAACTTGGTGCAAACCAGCAGCCCACAGAACGCAGACAGAATATCTGACCTTTACAATCGCCTGATGCAGCTGCTGGAAATCGCAGCAAAGAAGTACAGCGTGAAATCCGCAGCTCCGAACACCTTCAAATCTTGCATTTACAACTCCGTCTCATTGCACCTTTCTAAAAGCAGTAACAATAAGCAGGTGCAAACATTTGCCACAAGTTACATGCTGCTTTTTCAGCAGGGCACTGTTCATTTAGAATGGCTGAAATATTTCAGATTCCAGCATAAGCCCACTGGACATTGTTGGCTCAGGTGCAGCACCATAAACAACCATATGGGTCTCTAACCAGAGAAAATAAAACCCAACAAACTCAGCTTCAGGCGCCTTCTAAGAACTGGGAGAGTAGGACATGGCCCACATCAAGACCTTCCAGCACCTGAAAAGCCCCCACAGCATTACTCATACTTAATTCAACAGAAATGCAGATTAATTTCAAGTGCAGCAGATGCTTCCACCAGTGTCTGCCAGCATCCTTCATAGCACAGAAATCCCTGACCGAGAAGTGTTGCAAATATTGATCACTGGATATTGGAAACAAAAGCACCATGTTGCATGACTGGTGATTAGCGCTTCACACCACTAATTGACCCATGTTCAGATCCACTCGTAATGCAAAAGGCAGGGCCATAACTCTCCTGTAATGGCATCATTAATATCTGTGCTTCGTTAGAACGGCTTTTTCATCGCCAGTCACCTTTACTGCAATGTAAAGGCGCTACGCAAACTGCACCTGGAAAATCTATTTCTCGCCAAAAACAGACAGATTCTAGGAAGACAGTATAGTGACAGCATTACATAAACTCTTTTCCTCCTATGAAGCAACATTTCTCTTTAATACAATTCATGCATTTGTCTTCAATACAATCCAATTCAATACAAGTAGAATACTGAGAGAGCAACTGAAGACCTTCATGAGAACACAAGCGGCTTTTGCTACTAAGAAAGACAACAGGAGTACACAGAACTAGTTGTACTCCTGGCTTTCAAAGCTTCCACATACATCCATTTTTCATCCAGCTTTTAAGTTCTCGAGGTTGACCCACAGTCAGAGTAACCACGATACTTCCTCATGCTGTGCACTGTTCACCTTAGTGAAGGAAGCTTGGCTCAGCTCCACTGTTGGTTCCTAACTCCTACAAAAATACCTCATTCCAGAGCACAGCATGGTGTATGTCAGGATCCTTCAGCAACCACCACATCAAATGGAAAACATTTTCGTCAACACACAGATTGCTGGGTGCAGCAGAAACTATAGATCTGAAAATGAACTAGCTTAGGGAAACTGGGAGCCAAATTCCACGCATTTCTGTAAGCCCAAGACATGTTAGAGTACTTCTCAATTTTTTAAAGTAGGTATCTTAAAAATCTCTCTTCTTGACACATGCAGCAATCTTGCCAATTATTGAAGGCTGTAGCCTAGTCATTATCGTTACAAACTTTCCTCTGTGTATCTGTGTCTTTTCTACCTGTGTTGAACATTAACTCTTGTTTTACAACATACTTGAACACCTTCTGACAAATAGGATGATCAACCAGTTTCCACGTTCTGGCAACTCAAGGACATTTTTTTTTCCCCCAGCCTTGAAAAATACCAACTTTCCCCACGCACCTCCCCCCTATAACGCACACGCACATAGCACTTACAGCCCCTGGCTTGATCACATTGTTTTTCTTGACTGAGTACCACCGGCACATACTACTGAGCTCCAACATGCAACCAAATTTTTCAGTGCACGTTCTCTCGTGCTGCCTTTCAGTGCTCTGGATAAGCTTTCTTAGAAACCCCCGCAAAGCCTAACAGGCTTCATCTTCTTCAAAACTCCCCTAATCCCCAGCACCCAATACTCTCTCCGTACCATAATGTGACCTTTAAGTTTTCAGCATGAGTAAGGTCTGCTTGTTCTCTTTGCACAGTGCAGCTGTGCGATGTCCAACATTCAGGAGCAACAACAAAAGGCCAAGTCATAGGCAAGGTTTGTTGTGTTTTTCGTTGTTTTACGCTGAATTTAACATTGATGAAGCAGAGACATAGGGAAACCATTGTAGGGAGTTTATTTTTTATATGTACATACACCTAGCTTAATAAAATTTAGTTTCACCATCTTTTAAAATTAATTGCTTTTCTATTAGAATACACTGTTTTTAGAGTACACCACAGTCCTTAAGGCATGAGTTTAATGATCATGAAGGTATTTCTAAATATCCATTGCAAAATTGATGAAGAATTTAATTAGTCCCCACCACCACGCTGGAACAAGTTGTTGTAAAGCTTAATATGACAGAACCAGAATGATTCCTTACCTTTCCTCAAATGAAAATTCAAACAAACCTGTTTCATCAGAGAGCCAAAACTGAAGGCCTGCCTGTCTGTTGTCCACAATATTTGGAATGGTGATATTAAGCTGTTTTCCTTGAGAAAGAATATACACGAGTCTCTAAAGAAGACTTTAACCAAACTCTTTACTGAGAGGAAATAATGACAGTGTTCAGTCCCAAACTGAGCATTTAAGCGTTAGATAAGACTACTATTAACTTAAGAAGATAACTAATTCCATTTAGAATCTGCTATAACCAAGAACGCATTACCTGCTGGAGGGAGCCTGCTTCGGCAGGGGGGTTGGACTTGGTCTCTTGAGGTCCCTTCCAAACCCTACAATTCTGTGAGTCTGATCAAATCTGGATCCTCACTCCCCATCTAGGGATGTTCAAGGTAAAACCAGTACTTCCTGTACTTCCGAAGATGTGTCACATGGCTGCTTATCCCTTGATTAGTATCATTTTGCATGTCAAATAACTTGTTTCAGCAAGGTCCGTGTATTTTAAAAACCAAGTATATCAGATATAGTGTGGAAAAGGATAACACTGTTTAGAACATCTAAGCAAGCCACTAAGTTTCTTCACAAGACAGAAACCAACACGAAATATTTCAGAAGCAAGGGCTACTGTGCCTTAATACAGTACTTCTGAGAACTTACATATCCAAGTCACAGAAAAGGCATATTTACTGTTTTCTCAAAACACAAAACAAAAAGCAACAACAACGACAACACATTGTTGATTCAACATCTCACTGGTGGTGTCATTTGCTTTTCATCTTTTATAGGGCTGTTACGTTAAGATCACCACACCCGTTTCAACACTAACTTGCTTGGTTCAGTTTTTCCACCTTTTTGCCACAATTCAATGAATGTGCTTCCTTATTTAAACAAAAATTGCAGTTTACTGATAAAGAACTTGTAAACTGAGACAGGTAAACTGAAATTTTAAGCTATTGCATCTGACCTCAGCTGCGTTACGCTCACATCCGACCGCTGTCTTATTGAAACCACAGGAGTCGCCTGGTTTGAACAAGTTCCTCCACTCTTTCCCAACAGCTCGCTTACATCATGTCAAACATGCTTGGCAAGTCCGTCACCTCCCCACCCTTTCCCAGCTACAATGCAAACTTCACATTATGGCTATCTCCTATGCAAAGTTTTGCCCTGGATTTTATTCTTCACTGAACAGGATGAATTTCCACTCCAGTAGCATTTGCACTAAAGGGACAACCTTAGAAGAGCACTTAGCCACCCTCCATACAAAGCTTAGGTTTTGTTATGGAAGTGATCTGGTCTATTATTAACAGCAAAGTCTCCCAAATACAAAGCCCTGGGAACACCACTGATACAAGAAGTTACACTGGAATTTAACAAGTTTGGTATCGGATAAACAATTTTCCCTTCTCTGTAACACACAGAAGTATTATAAAGAACATTTTCCAAACACAATTATTAGTCTATCTGGAGACGCTAAACAGAATTCAATTCTAAGGCACTTTTCCCCCTTCCCATTCCCCTACATAACAGACTTACTCGTGTAAGTGAAGTGAAAATACTAGGTGTGAAAATACTAGGTGTTCTTGCTCTGGCTAGGGTAATTTTCTCAGTAGCTGAGATGGTGCAACATTTTGGATATTTTGGATTTAGCATGAAAATAACATTAACAGACTGATGTTTTAGTTGTTACTGATCAGTGCTTACAGAGCTGACTTTTCCGCTTCTCATGCTGTTCTGCCAGGGAGGGAGCTGGCATGTACATGGAATTGGGAGGGGACAGAACCCAGACAGCTGACCTGAACTGGCCAAAAGGACACTCCACACTGCGCACATAGCACCCTGAGGAATAACAAAACTGGGGGGAGTTGGTCAGGACAGGGGGAAGAGGCAACTGGCTGAACAGCAGTTGGTGGTGAGCAACTGCATCGTGCAATACTTGTTTTACTACCTGTGTTTTTCCCCATCCTTTCCTGTCCTACTAAACCACCTTTAACTCAGCCCACGAGTTTTACCTTTTTCCAGTCCTGCTGCGGGAGGGAGTGAATAAATGAGAAATGCTCAGCTGCCTGCTGGATTAAACTGCAGCACTGGGACAGTATTACTTGACTCTCATTGAATAGTTATACTCTGGAAAAAACGTATTAAATATTCCCTGAAGCATAACATTGGCATCTTGGGGGTATTCAAACGCTAACATCTTGCCGCTATTCTTCAAGGCCAAAGATCTCTCTCAACCCGCATGTTTTATGTTATACTAAAACACCACAACGTACTTCTAGAATACATATGTATTTCTTAAACTCAGTAGATTACAAAGTGACTTAAAACCTCAGCATATGTACTCTGACATGTAAACACTGGGAATGCACTGTTAAAGTCTGAAATACTCATTCACACAGAGAATCTTTTTCTTGAAGCCAGTTTTCTATTGCCACAAAAGGAAGATGCTCTACAGAAAAGCAAGCCCTCTTGTAATTGTTTAATACTTAAAACCAATTCTTTTTCCTGCTTTTCTGACAAGAAACCACACCATGAAGTTTATTTTACATTGTTTTATTGTATGTCAAAGTTCATTAAAGACGGGGTTTTGCTTGTATACAAGTTACTCAAAAATTGTGTCAAGGCAGAAATTTATTAGCAATCTTATCTCAAAGCATAGGCTTTGTTCAACCAGGCCACAAAAACTATATAGTGTACAAGCAATAACTAGAAGGAGCTGCAAGTTCAAGGAATTTCCAAATATTACAGATCCGAAGATCTCAGGAAAAAGAAATCAAACAAAAGCAGTCACAATATAAAATAGCAGCTCCACACAGCTTTTTCAAGTTTTAAGTTTATTCAGAAAGTGACATTTAGTTCAGTTTGCCTCATTCTTTGAAGCTTCATCGAAGTTTTCAACAAGATCTAGAAAAAGGAAGACATTGAAAAATGAGTTTGATCCACTTCAGCTTTGCCAAATGTGTTCTTCTAAAGTTCTGCTTAGTATTAAGTGCTTACCAGAATAAAAAATAAATTTAAAAAGCTTACAAAACACAGACCAAACAACACTTAAGAGTTTTTCAGGCTTCATTTTGCTTGTCTAAAGAAAGTAGTTCTAGGTGGTTCGTTATAGTGCGTAATTCTAACAACACTCAACTTTACTGTAACCACACCTAAGTAAAGTGATACTGAAAAGTAGTTTCTTCCCGGCATTTTTACTGAGGATTAAACAATGATCATAGCCATAGCTATTACTCCTACACAGGACAAAAATGCCATCTCAAACCGATTACTCATCTAGCATGGCATCTAAAAAGAATGAAATAAACTGTCTGTAGAAATTGTGTGACAGTGAGTGACCAGTCGATACTCTCCCTGTCCCTGGCTAAACGTTATGCTATGTATGCTATCTCTAAACAAAATTCACTGCCAGTTTCATGGTTGTTCTTACCTGGAACTTCATCATCATCATCTTCACCAGTAGCAAGTGGTGCTTTTCCATCCACAG
Source organism: Penelope pileata (assembly GCA_013396635.1). NCBI lineage: Eukaryota > Metazoa > Chordata > Aves > Galliformes > Cracidae > Penelope > Penelope pileata. The sequence continues at coordinate 33,392 of WBMW01001636.1, forward strand.
CTGCCAAAGCAAACAGTTTGAAAGCATTATTCTAGCTCACCATAGGCATCTTGATGAAAGCTGTTTTGATTTGTGCTTTTTTTGAAAATAATATCCAATAGCCTAAGCTAAGCTGCAATGCTCTGTACAATTTCCCTGCTAAATAAAAATCTACAACCAGCTTAAGTAGTTCACATGCCCTGCATGCTACATACAGCTCACTAGTCACCACCTTGAATCTAGATATTGAGTGCTTTGCATGGTAGTCATATTCTACCACTTTCTCTTGAAAGCATCTCTGTTTACAGACTATTCAGCAGTTCTCAAAGTTCACCTTTCCCAAAACATCAATAACTTACATGGAAAAGATCCTGGACAGTCCAAGAGAAACAAAACCAAAAACACAAAATAATCGTGAAACGACAGGCAGACAGATGACTAGAGACACTAAAAGATGATGTTTGCTGAAAAGTCAAAAATATGGAATTAGATGCACAATTTTATACCCAATTGGTTGAGGTAACCACGTGTGCTGGTCCACATCCCTGCCAATTCAGACTTACCTCCTCCTATTCTATTTGCCAGAGCTACTTAACCATGCTCATTGCAGCAGATCAATGAGCACACATCCAACTCCTGCACTATTGGAACAGGCTGCCCAGAGAGGCTGTGGAGTCCTTCTCTGGAGATATTCAAAATGCACCTGGATGCTTTCCTGTGCAAACTACTCTGGGGAACCTGCTTTAGCAGGATTGGACTAGATGATCTCCAGAGGTCCTTTCCAACACCTACAATTCTGTAACAAAGCTAAGAATAGGTATCTAAAGTCCCTAGGTGCCTGTGCCACTACTTTTACTGCTATTCTTGGCTGTACTACCTAGGTTAAGCTGTACGAAACTCTTTACTACCTCAATTTACTCTAATTAATCCTTCTGATTTGAAGAAAAGCATAAAAGACAAGCTAATACTAGATGTCTGAAATCACTGTACACCAATTTCTAGAGAACTAAAGTAGACGAAAGCCTAAAGTTTGGTCAGAAAGAACTTGCAATAAGGTCACATTGCTAATTCTCCTTTTGTTTTAAACAGCAGAAAGCTGTTACAGCTTGAGTGCATCTCAAGTGTTGAATGACATTTTAAAAGCAAACTATTATTTTCTCCTAAATTGTCTTCATTTTCATTCATCCCTAAGACCAGACTAAGTCTACTTCACCACCTACAAGTGCAGTCATTGCAGACATCTCACTCTGATGTCAGGTTTCCAAATCTAGTAAGCAATACCAAATAGCCGGTTTTGTGCAACTACTCTGACATCCACCCAAAGTAGCAACAACCAGTTACCAGGTCATGCAAAGCAAGCACTTTAAAACAGGCTTCCCTACTACTATGCACAGTTCAGCTTGTCTAGAATATGCTGACCTTGTTACAAGAAGCAAGATCTTAGAGGATCATTTTAAATACTTCAGGTTTTCCTTCTTCCAAGCTCTGTCAAGTTCTGTGGCTTCTATCGGACAGCGCTTATGTTAGGAAGGAGAAAACTGAGCACCGCAGGGAAAGAAGCAGCTTATCTCCTCCTGAAGGCTAGCTATAGCAGGATTTTTTCACTGGGAAATTGACTGAAGTAGCATCAATTTCATGAATGGAAAGAGAGGTTGTCTTTGCTGGCAGCAGAGCACAGAAAGAAGAAACTTAAAGTTCACTGCTGCCAGAAACTGCACACCGTGATAAGCTTCCTCCATTTTATCAATGTTTAGGATGTTCCATGCTTTGTAAACAACGGACTAAAGATATTTGAGAAGAAGCAGGAAGAACACACATGTGGGAAAAAAAAATGTTCTCAGTGTCAACAAGCCTGTCTTTCACTACCAATTCTCAGCCTGCAAAAGCAACACCTTTTTCAGATACCACATACTTAACTCCATCCTCTACTTTAACCACACAATTTCAGAGAAGTGTCTTGTCTGTTTTACTCATTTAAAGATGGAATAAGAAGTTGGTGTATGAAGCTTAATGCTCACGCCAGTCCTACACCATTCTACACACACAGAAATCCTAAAGTAGTGTGTAATTCCCTCTTGCCTACCAAAAAGCCTATGCAAAAAGAAATTTTTGCACCACACCCTCAAAGGTGCAAAGCAGAAGCAAGATGTGTCTGTTCTTGAGTCCCTCCACCTGCTACTTGTTTCCATTCAATGTGTCAAAATAAACACTTGAAGTTTATTTTTTTTAAATCCTAACTCTTCAGAGGTAATTGATCTACCTAACTTTAAAGAACTGTGTATATGAAAGTATAGTAGCCACATTCAGATGTAAACTATCATGAAATCAAGTATGGCTGCAACATTCTAATCCTAGACCAGCTGCAAGACACTCTGAGACTCAAACAAATGTGTCTGCTTTATTTGGTTATGATCTTTGCTGGAATTGAGCTATAAATAAGATCTAAGAGCTCTATTTCTTTATGCTATATAATGTACTCGCAGACAGTAGAAGTGCACTGAACTTCAGCTATACAAATAAGCCCATGTCAGCTGCCAGCATGAAATGCATTCAAGTTTCAACTTACGTTGCTTGGGTAAGGCTTCTGCCAATCTCCTCAGGCTGGTCAGACTGTCAGCTCCAAGCTGATTTAAGATACTAGGAAGCATTTCTGTCAGCTGCTTTGTTTCAGCATGGCCAGTGATAGTGAAAGTGTTAGCAGCCAGAGACGCCTGAACTTTAGGGTTATTGAAGTGAATGACTGTTCCTTGGTTGGTAAACATATTTACCTGCAAGAAAAAAACAGTATTTCAAGCGGTTTAGCATGATTTTTCAATTTAACAGGAGACCAGCTGAAGTTCTAAAGTTCTACAATTACTTACTGATGATTTACAGTTAAGTTTAAAATATCACTTGCCAGAACTTTAATTTTGATACATTTTATGTGTCTATATAGAAAAGTACTTTGACGCACTTACCTCTTCAATGCCAGAAATATTGTTGACTCCCAGCTTCTTCAAAGAAAACTGAAGTTTCTTATCATCTGCTGTGGCTGTTCTGTGGACAACCTTCTTCTTTCTACGGGCAGTACCCTTCGCAAAAAAAAAAAAAAAACACCAAAAGTTATGAACTAATATTTAAACAGTTCTTCACAAACTCCAATCCTCAGGGCCACATAACTACTCTGTGGCCATCTACAAACCAAATTAATACACAAAGTTCAATTCCTGAGCTACAGTGCACACTACTTCATCCCTCCAACTCCACTGCTGCAATCAAAGGCAACCTTTAAATGACTGTGAGAAACGTGAGGCTTTAGGAAGCAATTCACCAGAAAAACTTTACTCCACAAGTATTATGAAGCATCCCACTTAGGAAAGAAAAACTTTCTTGTCTGTTGTCACTAGCATAAAACTGAAGACTGTATCTTACTAATTTTTAAGCCTCATGAATTCTTCTTTAGTTCACTATTCTTAAGTTATGTTGTAGCCATATTTCGATAACTAAGTCAGAGAAAAAGTTATCGTGTCATTAACAAATGAATGAGAACAGCCCAAACATTTTTTATTCTAAAAAGACAACTTTATCTGATAGGCCTACACACACGTATTAAAGAACACATTCATTTTGACAAAACATTTATAAATATATTTAGAGAGAATACCTCCACATAGTATACCAGACTATCTCTGTTCAGAAAGCAAAACAAAGGTTTACTTGCCCTACAAAAACAGAGCTGTGATATGGGACAATTACTTCCATGGAGAAGTCTACAAGGCTTCTATACCTAAGAGAAAAGAAGCATCATTCTATACTTCCTGACACCACCATAAGGCTTTGGTAAGAACTGACATAAAAATCACTAGGAGTATGAGAGATTAAACTCCTTTTTCACACTAATCCAAGTCTTTCTACTCCAGCTTCCTATCTGCTACATAGTAACAGCAACAGGGAAAACGCTGTGGCCTGGCTGTATAAATGAATTGCTGCAATACTTTTTGAGTGAACTAGCTGAAGTTAGAGAACCAGCTGGTGCTAACACCTCTAACATAATCCAGTTACAAACAATAAAGTCAATAGACAAATCCATATAAAGCTACAGCTTGGAAGATTACAGCTCAGAAGTTTAGCCTTTTGTTTAAGAAGTTTGATATTCCTTCCCTGCTACTGCCAAGTTAGTGCACACAGCAATTTGAGAATTCCTAGAACAGAAAAAATGGCTTTATTTTAATGGCTTAACCACCCAGTAACTGAAACATATAAAGGCCTATGTTAAGTCTCTCTGGACAAAAGACCTCTCAGACAATTTCAAAAAAAAAAATTATGTCTTGAATCAAAGGCTATGCAGAAACATGTTTCCCCCCACTTTTACATGCATTAAGTACAGATACTGAACTTCAGACAATCTGAACTTCATTTAAACGAATGGCTGCTGCTTTCATCTCCATAGATTTAGGCTTCTAAGCATTACAGGTTTTTAGTAAGCAAGTTCTGTCATGATCACGCCAAGACACGTTGTTCACGTCCTCTGTATTAAACAGGAACGGGTACAGTACGCCTCAAATTACTGCATTCAAACTACGCGTTCATCTGCCAGTCCTCTAAAAAGGTTTGGAAGAAAAGTCATGACATTTAGTTGTACCGATATCCTACCAGAGACTACAAAAGTCTCTAATCTCACACAACCAATTACAGTATCTCCACATCTAAACGCACTTTGGTTATTTGGAAGGCCAACAGTCTTGCAGTGCCATGAAGATTTGCCAGCAGAGGCAACGTGCAGCCTCTTCTAACAAGAAGTGATTCTTTCCCCTTTGCCTCCTCCACACCCAAAGTAATCAATCAGCTATCTCTACTTCTATACACTAACTTTGCCAAGAGCTCTAGCAATAAATTGCAGTTGTAAAACAAAATAAAGTCAAGCTTACACCTTCAAAGCATTTCACAGGCCAGTCTGAACACAGACTGATAGTATCACCAGCAAACCCTAAGCTTCACTCAATGTCTCTAAAAGACCTAGGCTGACCCCAGAGCTTAAGAGTTGCAATCTGACTGTATATTTTTGAATGAGCAACACTGAATACTTCCACAGTCAAAATGCACACTGGTAATACAGACACAAACAACCAGGCAGCAGCTGTCTGCTTAACTAGCGACCCACACAAGGAGCATGCAGAACCTCCCAGCCAGGTAATGCCAATTTAACCCTGACTGAAGGCTGCTCAAACCTCCGGCAAAAGGCAAGAGCTTCCACGCAGGCACGAGGCACAGTGAAAACTCCACCGCTGTGAGCTCTGCTGAGTAATCTGTATTCTGAAACACTCTTCAGCTATAAGAGCTTACTCACAATTTATTTTCCTAAGAACTCAGACTGCATTAAAATGCCTGATGGTTACCACGGCCAGAATCTAACCACATAGCTACGCACTGCTGGATGCCGTGGCAAGACAGAACATGCTACATCTCCCAATTCTACAGGGATAAGCGCATGAGAAACACAAAAACTATGTCCCCAAAGGCAGCCACACGGCCGCGGTCAGCCGAAGCGACCGGGACCTCCTCCTGCAGGCAGCCCCCGCCGTGTGCCCCACGCCGCACCCTCCCGGCGGGCCCCTTCTCCCGGCAGCACCCACCTTGCCGCCGATGCGCACTTGGGCCTGCAGCTTGGCGAGCTTCTCCTGGTTCATGATGGTTTCTTTCATCTGCGGAACCAAGCGCGGGGTGGTCAGAGGCGGCGCGGAGCGGCGGCGCGGACAGCCTCAGCCTCAGCCTCAGCCCCTGCCCTGCCCCTCCGCCGCCCGCAGCACCCCAGGCCCANATAAATATATCTCCTGGGAGCGTGTTTGTTATTTTTTAGGCCCATCGCACTTCTCTCTTGTCCTCACCCCGTGGTCCCTCTGGGGCGAGGCCTACCCTCCGTCTCCTCGCGGTGCGGGAGCCGAGCGTCGGGCTGGGAGCAAACTGTCCGCGCAGAGATCCTCGCGTGCTGTGAAAGAGCGGCCCGATCTCCTGGGTAACCGCCCAGAATGAATGCAGAACTCGAGCCGTCTCCATCTAGCGGTGGTAAAAGGTCACAAAACGGTGCTGAAGTGCGACCGGTGCCCCTCAGCAGCCTTGGTCACTTGTGGAGACAGAAATGCGGGCAGAGTGCCTCTAAAATCGGAACAGCCAACCGGTTTGCTCAGAGAAGAACGAATAAAAGTCTGCAACGCTGGATCTGAGCAAGCAAACCCTCTAATTCTGAAGGAAAGGAAGAAATTCGGGGGAATGGGAACTGGGAAGGAGTTTGGTGAGGACAGAGTTCATTCTGAAAGGAAAAGAAAGCTTATAAATTGGCTGCAAGATGAAATTGGCAATGGACCTGCCGCAAGAGACTATAACTGAGTTAAAAAAGGGAAAAAAAAAAAAAGAAAAAAAAAAAGGAAAAAACAGCCGCTGCAGGACTGCAGGACAGCAGAAAGACTGGAAGTAAAAGCAACTAATACTTCAGCTTCCGTTTATCGTGGTCAGCCATCAATAGATAGGAAGGATTTCAGAACTGCCAAGCCAGTTGATGGTTACGAACATGCAAAATGTATTAATGGGCTGAAACGCTAACGTGAAAATGAATCACAGAAAGATTATTGCAAGATAGAAGCTGTAGAACGTGCAGTTCCAGCTGTCAGCTGAGGACTAACTGAGCTGAAGGCATGACCTCATACTCCCCTATGTGAGATTTGAGAGACAAACTGCGCTGAAAACCACATCACTGAGTTGTATCAGGAGTCAGCTGAAGCAGTTTGAGGACTTCAGTTTAAGAAATTCTGTTAGATTCAGTTGCATTTCATGGAACAAACAGCAGACCTTCAGAAAATAAGCTTTGCATCAGAAAAAAAGTATTTTAGAATACTAAAATAGCATTGGCTTGTTCTCTGCATTTCTTTTTGTGTAATTGCCTAATGAGAAACATAAACTTAAATCTGGATTTACTTGTACTCAAACAACTTCTGTTAAGAAGCAGAACAGATCCCAAACCCATGGCACTGAAACAGAGCATGACCTCTGGGAGCACATTTTGAGTTCTGAAAAAGGCTTGAAACTTTGGATCTCAAAATAATCAAAAACTATCAATTACTAAACAAATGTTCATTAGCTGCACAGAAGCTTAGAAATGGAAAAGCAGAGTTAAATGCTTGCTCATTAAATTTTCTCCTGATTTGTGTGCACGATTAAAGTCTGAAAAATGACAAAAGTTGCTGTCAAAGTGCCAGAGGAAAAGCTGTCCTGAAAGACATGGCCAGTGCTGTGTAAATAATAACAAGGTGTATTGGGAAGAGGTGTAAATTTAGTATCATTTTCAGGAAGTAAATCATACGTCATAACCATAAGTAATCTGGCTAAAATGAAGTAATATTTGTCCTGATTGGCAGTGAACACGAAGAGCACATATTCAATGTATTTTCAGGCAGTAAAGGGAATCTGCCTGCTATTCCAAGTCTCTTTTGAAAACGTTTGTTCAAAAGATTGCTGTGCTCAGCACTCAGGAAAGCCGAAGTACATAGCACATCAATGGTGTTATAAGAGATATGAATGGAAAAGGAACCATCTCCAACAGTCTTGATTGAATTCGTGTATTAGGAATTCATAAATTGTGAAGAGATACTAAAGATATGAACACTGAACGTGAGCGCAGGAAGACAACTTAAGTACAGTGCTGTTTCCATCTCTGATATTACAATGCTATATCAAGTGCTGCTGAGCTGTATGGAGAAATCCAAAACAGACTTCAGTGTGTAGGAAGAGCATTACTGAATTCTTTAAGTTGGTGTTAAAGAAACTGGGAAAAGCTTGCCTAGAAAATATTTCAGGTTAGGTTTTTGTGGTTGGGAGTCTCAATGAAGATCTTGCTAGAGAATGGATAAAAGCCAGAAGTCACCACATTCCTCACTGGCTGTATGTGAAATAGACAGTACCTTATTTTTACGTGTAGGTGCCAGAATCAAACAGGTTGTTCCTGTAGACATCCTTTGACAGAATTAAAGAGAACTCTTTCATTTAAGCCATGGTCACAGAAAAGCTTTCACCTTTGGTAAGATAACTAATTACACATCAAAAAAGATATGAAGTAAATAAAGCACAATCCCTCCCAAGGATGGTATATTTTGCCCAGGATGGATCAGGACTAAATTTGCCCCACTTTCAGATGTGCAGCTCTCAACATGCCACCTTGGATGTGCTCAGCTTGCTAATGCCTTAGCAGCTGTGTGGGTGTGATTCATTCTGGATTTTGCCTTTGGCTGTCCTGGCCTCTTGGGTCAGCGTGGTGCTCAGCGGGAGGTAAGTGATGGACGCAGGTGGCCAGAGGCAGAGAGGCTGGCAGGGAACGAGGACTGTACTCCTTCTGCAGCAGCAAGCTGTTAATTCTGCTTGAGTCCTGGTAGGAACCCACTACCCTCTTACTTTTAGATGGAAAATCAATCTCCTTCATCTTTGACTGCAGTGTAGCTAATCCCCAAGGACTTCTAAGTGGAAGAAGAGTGTATCTGCAGTACTCACCAGTTCTATGAATGGGTTTGTACTCCTTCAGGGTGTGCTTACATCACTATAGAATTAAATGGAAAATACTTGAAATATCTGATCCATAAATTATGGGATTTAATTTACCTATCTGTGACAATTAATTTAGGGACTATGTTATAGAGACTGTCAGGGAGAATGTTAGAGAAGTGTTCAATAGCCAGCAGAGACATGAAATCAGAGGTAACCTAATCAAACATAATTAGTTTAGGTGACAAGTACCCTGCTGTATCAGCTAGATCTACTAGAGCTCCATTATGAAAATCAAATATCATCCTGATACCATCAGGAATAGACACTGGCTTAAAACAGTGCAAGTAATAAATTCAAGTAAAAATTGGAAACGCAAATTCAGGCATCTTGTGCTGTTGTAGGTGAATACTTAGACAGTTATTTTTGCAATTACAGACACTTGTGAACAGTTACAGAATGTGCTGAGCTAGAAAAGTTGTAGAGAGATGGATGACAAAGGTTGTCAGCAGTGCAGAATTATTTCTGCCCTAATTCAGTACTTCTGAAGCAGAACACTTCAGACTGAAAATGAGCCCACCAAACATGGCACGATAGCAAACAGTCGTGAATGGCAGGGAGAGGCTGGTTAAAAACAATTGTTCATTGCCTCTTCTGGTAAGAAAAGAGAGCATTGGATTAAATGAGCAGGTAACTGGCTTAAAGCAAACTGAAAGAGACACTTCATATAACGTAGTTAAAGCTGGGAAACATTTCACCGCAGAACATGTTCAGTGGTGTAAATGTACATGATGTCTGAAAGTGCCTTAACAAATCCACAGTAGAAAATCTATCAAAAGATATTAAATTCAGGGGCTATCTTTGGCGGAGGAAAACTGATCATAAAAACTGATTCTCATGGCAGGAGTACTGACCCTGAAAGAATTACAGTGCAAATAAAAGAGGGGATGGGGGGCAGAGAAGAATAAGAAAAAAAGACAAATTTTGACCGTGAGTGGGTGCTAGGGTTGTCTCCAAGGATGAAAAACTTTCAGCAGTCAGTATGGTAAGAAGCTCCACATTTCCCTTTGGCCTTCTTCAGATTTTCAGGTGCTTTTTGGCCTGGTCGCACAGACCCAGTTGCTAATCCCACCCCCAGCAGAACCCTTACGGGTGGCATTAGCTTTGCACAGAACCAAACAGTGCTAAGCCAGCGTGGGAAGAGGGGGATAACAACACAAAAAGGTGCAGCCACGCTAGTTGTCACTGGGACACTGGGAAATGGAGGCCACAGCTATCACTGCAATGGTCCCTGTCAGATACCTCCATCCTGTTGCAGCATTGCCAGTGGAGGATGTTTTCTTTCTGTGAGGCAAGCAGCACAGAATCCAGTGCAATCTTTGGCCCAGGGAGTTACACTAATAGAAATTACATATTTTCCAGGAAATTGTTTCATTGCAATAATGGAAAATCAGGTTCTGCAGGAAAGACTTACATCTGGGTGCAGAGACGTACAAGGATGTGCCAAAAAAGCAACGCATTTGGGGCTGGAGTTCCACAAGGTGCTGCTGTTCCTTAGGGTTTCGCTTATCCCCGGGCAGCGGGTCCTACCCCGACCGGAGGCAGTCGTGGAGCCGGCCGGGCCCGGCGCTGGCCGCCGGTAGGTGGCATCCCCCGCCCGCGAAGCGCGCCGCCGGCCGCGGGGCCGAGAGGAGCGGAGCGGGAACAGCCGCGCTGCCCCGCGGCGTGGGGACGGGAGAGCCCACGGGCAAGCGCCGTGGGGCAATGCGTCTGCCGCCGTGCCAGGCCTTGCCGCCGCCGCTCGCCTTCCTTTCGCTCCGTTCTTTCCGTTTCAAATAGCGCCTGCCAGCTTGGGAAGGAAACAAGTGGAAGAAACCGTTCCCGCAGCACGACGAGAAGTCGTGACCCGCCGAGACACGCGGGGACTGCGATAACGCCAGACCTTCATTGTCCGCCTCGGGGGGCTCAGCCCGCTGCCCTCCAAACAACCGCCCCCTCGGCCATCCCTTGGCGACGGGAGAGCGCTGACAGCACTGCCTCAGCCTGCACGGGGTCCCCAGACCCCCGAGGGCCTCGTCGTCCACGTCCAGAAGCAGCCGGAGGCACCCCGGCACGGCGGGACCGAGGTGCGGCGGGGAACCGGTGCGGCCGGAGCCTCCCGTGTCACTGCCCGGCGGCAGCGTCCGCTGCCCGTGCTCCGGCGGCCCAACGCGGGCAGCTCCGGGCGTTCTGCCCGGCGTTGGTGCGACAGCGGTCCGAGTTCTTTTTCTTTTCTTTTCTTTTCTTTTCTTTTCTTTTCTTTTCTTTTCTTTTCTTTTCTTTTCTTTTCTTTTCTTTTCTTTTCTTTTCTTTTCTTTTCTTTTCTTTTCTTTTCTTTTCTTTTCTTTTCTTCTCTTCTCTT
>WBMW01001636.1:48548-127006 GCA_013396635.1 Penelope pileata
AAAGAGAGAGAAGAGAGAAAGAAAAGAAAGAGCCAGGACAAAAGAGGGAATAAATAGTAGCAGGTCTCTCTCGAGGGAGCAAAGCCCGCTCCCGCAAAGCAGCAAGCAGGGCACCGATTAAAAGCAGTGCTTACAACTATTTTTGCACTCTGGGGAGAATTCTAAAGCGCAACTGCACCACGGTTAGGCCTCTGGGAGGCCCAAATAGAGGAAAATAGTAATAAGGGGCACGTACAGAGCTTCCGAGATTTGTCGGGGCCTCTTAACATTTCTGCGACGATGGTATGGACATGTGTTTCTACTTTTCAGTTCGTATAACATAAAGCGAGTGTTGGGACGCACTGATGAGCTGATGGAACGCGTGAGCTATCGGGACGGGGATGGGCCAGTGTACAAAGCAAACCGCGCAGAAGCTTTGTGGCTGTAGGTCTCTCGTTCCTATATCCATAAGATCTGCATGTCTCTATTTCATAGGCTAGGATAATTTTTAACCAAAAAGCTGACTCCAAATATTCGGAGTTCAGGCGAGAAAGAAGAATCGTGCATTTGAGGAGCGGACGCGCATGGCGTGGCGTGGGCTCGGGCCGCCAGCTCTGAAATGGGGAAGGCGTTTTCCACGCCAGACGGTGCTTGAAACAATTCAGTAGACTGGAGGATAATGTACATTTTCCTAAAAAGAGTTATATACATAGATTTAGTGTTCTCTGGAGTGGGGAGAGAAACTCTGTGTAATCATATACTGTTAGGTAGTGACGTGCCTCCTCGCCATAGTTTTCAGTATTCTCGTGGGCCGAAAAACGACGCTTTTCTGTTTGTTTTGTAGCAGTTGTGGGGTTAAAACAGCGGTTGTCAGTAAGAGGGAAGACGGCGTGCGATCTCTGCTGGGTTCTGTCGGCAGAACGTAGCTGGGGAGCCCCCTGGGCGGCCCGTGCCCCTTACAGAAGTGCGTAGGGTCCCGTTTAATTTGTAGAGCGTAAGAGGAAGAAGCCGGCGGCGTCGCATACGTTTCCTTTGGGGAGAGACCATCGGTATCCGTGCGGAACCAATATCTCGCCGTCCCCGGGCCGGGCCAGGCCGGGCCGGGGCTCTCCGAGCGGCTCTGCGGTCGCCGAGCGCGGCTCGGGCGTCCCTCGGGGACGCGGCCCACACCACGCTGGGCGAGGCCGGGCCGGGGAGAGGCTGCGGGGCCGCGAGCGCTGCCCGAGTCGGGCTGCCCTCGGGACGGGGCGAGAGGCAGCGGGGAGAGCCTGCCCGGGCTGCCGGCCGCTGCTTTCCGCTCGCAGCCAGGAGCGAGATGCCCGGCCCGGCCCGTCGACAAGCCATGCTCGCGGGGAGAGATGTGGGACCCCCAGGCCACCCCTTCCTCCCACGTTTTACGTTGTGCCTGGACAGGGTCTTCGTTAGGGAGCTGGTGGGCAGCCAGCAGAAGGACTCGCAGTTGGTGCTGCGGCTTTTATTTTTCCAGCGCCGAGGAAGCGGTCGGGGAATGGGCTCCCGTCCCTGTTCCGCCCTGGCTCGCAGCGCCGGAGCAGGTGCTGCCGCCGCCCGCCGCCGTGCGCGGGGCTCCCGCGGAGGAAGAGCGGGGCTGGGGCGGAGCGGCGGCTCCGGGGCCGGCCGGGCCCAGGGGCAGCCCCGGGACAGCCGCGTGCTGCCGCCGCCGCCTCCTCCCGGCCGCGACGTGTGGGCTCGTCAACGCGTCTCTTTTCTCATCCTATCTCCGTAGGGCTGAGAGACGAATTCCTGGAGCCGAGTCGGGAGGGGACTGCGCTATATGGGGGCGAATGTTTCAATCAGCTCCTCCGGAAGGACCACACAAAAAGAAACTTTTTGGTTTATGGCTCTATTATGCGGGGTTTTAATCTAGGGATGGGTTTAGCCAAGTGTTATCTATTGGGAATTTAATGAAGCCCTTATGTATTCAATCGCCTTTTATGCCACACACAGCGTCTCTATCCAGAAACGTTTCCTTCCACATATTTATTTGTTTCTGATGGGTGATTTATATATTTTTAATTAGTTTTGCTTTAATTATTTCTTCTCAACCGCCTTGTATAACATTCCTCCCTAGCAGGACTGCGTTAGGTCGCTTCCCACATCCCCTATACATTTCCCCCGCCCCCCACCCCGGTTCGGAGCTGATGACTTTGCACGTCCGCACGCTGCTCCCGTCCCGCCGAGCGCTGGCCCCCGAGACCGACACCGCGACGGCTCCGCCAGCACCGCCCGGCCTGAGCGCGGCTCTCGGGCCCGGCCGCCGCTCCTCTGGGCCCCGCTCCCCGCTGTTCTGCTGCAGCGAGAGCCGTCCCGAGCAGCGGGAGCGCTCCGAGGCGGCTGCTGGGCGCCGCGCCCTTGCAGGATGGCTCCGAGCACCCACAGCCAGCGCCGTCTCTGTGCCCGGAGGCGAGGGGGAGGGGGAGGGCCTCACCTGCTCTCCGCCGCTCCCTCCCCCGCGGTGGTGGCGGCGGAGGCCCGGGCGGGGGATCCATCGGAAAGCGGTTCTGGTTTAATGGCCCCTTGGCACGGCCCGAAGGCTCCGCTCCGCGTGTAATACTTTCCTTCACTGCTTCCAGTAAGTACTTCAGTGGTCTCTGATAATATTGTATTTGACAGAAATCGTGGAAATTACGATCGTGGCCAAATGCTCCCTGCATGGGAACTCGCTAACCAAAACAGACCCGCTCCTCAGCGCTCTGCCGGCGGCTCACCTGTCCGCAGCGACGTCCCGACGGCTCCCGGCAGGTGGGTGTCCGCGGCCCCACTCAGCTCCCCGCTCACCTGCGGGATCCCCTCAGGCCGCGGTGCCCCCCGGCCCCCTCCGCACGTCCTCGCCCGGGCTCTCCGCGCGTCTGTGCCCACACGCGGGGCTGCGTGGAAATGGCATTCCCGATGCTAAGCGGCTGCTGCCGGCCCCGTGCTGCGACGGCGAACGGCGTCGTGGTCGCCCTGCGCAGATGGCATCGATACGGGGGGAGAAGGAGACCTGCGGCGGAGCCCCTGCTCGGTAAAACACTTGTTCCTTTTTTGTTTTTTCCTTTTACAGAAGAGAAAGCCCGCCGCCTGGCCCCGCTCTCCGCGGAGGTCTGCGCTCCGCCTGAGACAGAGGAGAGGCGGAAGCCCGGGGGGTGGGAGCCGCGCAGCGCCGCGGCACAGCTCAGCGCGGCCCCGCGGAGCGACCGCGAGGGAGCAGGAACGGAGCGGCCATGGGACGGAGCGAGCCGTGGGCCGGGCTGCACGCGTGATCAGCGTTGTTTCTTAACACAGGGTCTAGGCGATTTTAGAAATGATGTCGCTGAATCGAGTTCAGGGGAAAGTGTTTTTTTTTTTTAATCAAGATAATTAAACTATCCCTTTCTCCGAACCACCAGAGACCTGTTGAATTGATTCTAAGTAAGTTTCCCTTCCGCTGATGGAGCAAAACGGCATGCAGAAGTCTGCGGGGCCCCATATTTAGATGATAAATTACACGCTTTATGTTGGAAGTGAAAGGATAAATGGAGATTTTGGTCGCTGCCATCATTCGTTTTCCGAAACGGGGAAAACCTCATCCACTGTTCACCCGAAGGTATTTCTCTCCCCTACGCGCGACAGAGAACCGCCCGTGGGCATCCACACGCGCGTGCACGCTCAGGCGCGTGCCCGAGGCCCGGCGGTGCCCGCGCTCGGGGCGATACCGGGGCACGGTGCACGCACACCTGTGTGCAGCAAATTCATTAAATACACATGGTCAAGACGAATGAGGTGTCTTCCTCAGGTTTTCTCTTCTTAAAATAAACACTGTCACGTCCGCTTATTCAACAGTCGCCGGGTGGAATTGATGGTTTTCTAATGGACGTGTTTACGGTGGAATTCCACCTGTCGGGGCTCGGAGGGGGGGAAAGTCGGAACGTCGGGGCGGTCTCTTCGGATCAATAGTTCACGTTGAAAGGGACTATCGGTGAGAAGAGCGCTCAGCGCCAGGCGGGGGGGCAGGTAGGAGCAGATGACTGCCGTCCGAAAGTGCATGGGTCCAAAAACCGCCGTGGGCCGTGGGAAGTGGCTCACAACACGCGTTCCGGCCCGCATCTGCTTTGGGGAAATCTCGCCCGGGGCAGTCCCGCGGGTTCTGCCGAGCTCCCCCCGCCCCCCGGCACTGTCAGCCCTTCCCTGCGCACACGGCACCGCGCGGAGCAGCGCGCGCGGCCCTTCCGCAGCGGCGGTGCCCGTGGGACCCGAGCGCGGCGCTCCCCGAGCGGGCAGAGCCGGGGCGGCCCTTCCCCGGGAATTGCCCTCTTCAGATCGCTTTCAGCACGGCTCTCTCCTCTTCCCTGGGTTGTGAGACCTCTGTCCTCGCGCACCCCGGACGCGTTCGAGCGGACCCCCGGTGCCGCCCGGACAGGGCCGCCCGCAGCAGACCTCGTTTCCGTCCGTTTTTTTCCCGACTCCTTCCCCCCGGCCTCCTCCCCACCAGAGGAAGTCCGCAACAACATGCTAACACGCAGCGGCCGAGCCCAGCTCTCCCACAGCAGCTCTGCAGCCCGGCCCCGGAGCTGCCGCCGCCGCGCTGAGCGCGGTGCAGGGCGGCTCTCTCGGGCAGCGGCGCGCACCTCCGCGGCCGCGCAGCGCTGCGGGCGGCCCTGAGCCTGCTGCCGGGAGGGCAGAGCCGTCGGGGGAGCGGGACGGGGTCCATAACTCAGCTGAACACAGACAGGATTTCTTCCGCGGGATCGGGATACGGGGAATGCGGGGGATGCGGGGGATGCGGGGGATGCGGGACGCGGGATGCAGGCCGAGCCCGGAGCCTCCGTCGGAGCTCGCAGCCGTCGGCGCGGTGCTGGGCCCCTCGGGGCCGAGGCGGGCTGGGAAATGGCGCGTTTGCGCCTCCCGCAGCGGATAAGTGCGGGCCCGGGCTGCCTCTTTCCGCTCGCCGCTCCGGGCGCGAGGAGAGCCCCAGGGCCGGGCCGCGCCCTCGGTACCCGCACGGACCGCGTGCAGACCCCGCGCGGCGCTGGGGGCGGGGAGCCCGGTCCCGGCGGTATAAATCCCTCGGCAATTGAGTTCCGCACCTTTGATTTGAAAAATCGGGTTCCTTGAGTGGAAACAGTTGACAGGAACCTAAAAGGATTAGCTGCATTCCACACAGGATCATTTTTACTAGTAACATTTTGAAACGATTGATCCCTTCCAGACCATAAACAATGTCCAGAAAAATGATCTAACTAGACTTCCATTGTTCCCCTTTGTCTGCGAATCCCCTTTCTCCGGCGGTTTGATTAGGGGCTGTGACAGGGTGGGTCTGATGCTCTCCCTCTCCTCTCCCGCACGAAGATCGCCGCCGTCGGGTCCGTACGCCCGGGAGCGGGCGGCTGGGGAGCGAGGAAGCGGTGCGAGGGGAGGGGGCTCCGCGGCCGGAGGGGCCGAAACGGGAGAGCGTGGTCTCCACCATGCTCCTGCCGCCAGCTTTTGTGTCGCCCGAAGGAGAGGTCAGGAAGCGAGAGAGGGGCAGAGCCCGGCGGTGGGCTCCCACGCGCGTCCCGTGGCGGTGCTGCGGCCGCCCCCGCCCCGCCCCGCCCCGCCCCGGCAGAGACCCACCGGGGGGACGCAGGGGAAGGGGCGGGAGGCCCTGCCCCGCCGCCCGGACTTTCCCTCTGTTTTGACACCTGCGCGAGCTGCCTCGTGCTCCTTTCACTGATTTATTGCTCAATTAAGGGCTCAGCGCTCCCCGAGCCACCCTCGCCGCGTCCCTCCGCACCTTCCTCCCGGCACTCCGAGCAGGTGGCGGCCCGGGCAGAGAGCTCCTGCCCCGCAGCCCCCGCCCTCCTTGCCCTCACTTCTTGCCCCGACGGCGCGGCCCGGAGCGGGGCTGCGGGGTCCGCTCCTCCGGCGCGGGGACGGCGAACGGAGGGGTGGGGGCTGCCAACCCCACCGGGACAAAAACAAACAGATAAAAAACAAAACCGAAAAACTACCACGGCCAGAAAGAGCAATTTCTCCTTCGAGATTTGTGTCACCCCCGGCTGAGGGAGAGCATCTGCTGTCCTTGGGGCTCCTAGGGACCTCTCCTACGTGCCGGGGTCGGTCCGAGAATTTCTTTCTTTCCCTCTTTCTTCTTTTCTCTCCCTCCCCTTTTTTTCTTTTTTCTTTCTTTTCTCCTCGCCCCCCACCCCCCTTTTTTTTCTTTTTCCTCCCACAGAGAATAAGCTGCTCCCCAGCGCAGATTGGCAGCATTGAGCATCTTCCTAACTTAACTCCGTCTTCCTTGCATCTATCAATCCACCTTTCTAATTAGACTAATTAGAAGATATGTGAAGTGTTGCTGGGCCCATAGACGAAGCTGCCGAGGGCTGTGAAAGGAGGGCTGAATGCCCCCATGGGAGGCGGCCATTCAAGGGACGGTAACAGTTGCCACATTTATCTCCTGCCATTGAAAAGAGCTCCGCTTAAAGCTCGATTAAAACGTTTGGAAACTAATGCCACCCCGGATCCCTCTCTAATTAGAGGGCCTGGATAGATCACCCCGATCAGTCAAAAGAAGCTCCTTCCAGGCCTCGGGTTTTCTGTTCAGCGAAATTGCTTCTCTCCCCACCACCCCGCCCCCACCTCGGAAAGAGAAAGGGGGAAAAGGGAGAGAAAGAGATAACGGCCAGGAAAACGAGGAATGGCGGTGGGCCGAGCTCTTCCTCCCTATGCCTTCAGCTCGGCTCCAGCTCTCCTGTCCTCATAAACGTGAATGCAAGAGTACTGCTGACTGAGGAGGGGGAAGAAAAGTGTTCGTCGCTGACTCCAGTCCTGCCGCACCCGCACGCCCCGCGCTGCGCCCGCTCCGAGGCGGCCCCGGGGACACCCGGTGCCCACAGCGCGCCCCGTCAGCAGGGCGGGGAGAGGCCGGGGTGGGGTTATCGACACATTTCTTTACAGCGGGCTGACTTTTTACAGAACGATCCGATCCCTCACGCACTCGTATCCGACAGGGAGAGATGTGTTAGCGTCGCAGCGTCCCGATGTCCCCGCGTTTCCCCAGGAGAGGCTCGCTGCGGCCCTGTGAACCGCCCGCGGGTGGGAGGGAGATGGGATGTCCCGGCACTGGGAAGTAGGGAAAAGCACGTGGCGTTTTCTCTTGCCCACAGAACCCCCTCCTCCAACTCCCCTCTGCGTGAGAGGGAATTGGAGGGGTCGGGTCGGTGCCCCCCACTTCGTCCCTGTGAGGGGACGGTACTGCCGGGGGGAGCGGAGGGGGAAGGACGGAGCGGGACCGCTCTGGTCCCGGTGAGCTCGGCAGGAGAAGTCCGAAGGATAACACCCATCACGTCCTTCCCTTGGAGACATGCATTTTATTTTATTTTATCTCATTTTATCTCATTGCATTTTCGCCTTAGCGCACCGAGCTCAGACGACTCCGCTCGGCTGCAGAGGGCAGACCTCCGAGCAGGGTCTCTCCATCCCTGGGCGCTCCTGAAGCCTCTGCCCCCAGCACCGTGTCAGCCCGGAGACACAGCCCCCGCCCCCGCTCTCCGCCCGCACAGCCCCGCAGGGCCCCGCACCTCGGCCCCTCTCCGGGGCTGTCCGGAGCCGTGGAGTAGTGGGCGCTCGGCCTGCGGAACCGAGGGCAGCGGGAGCGGAGGCTGAGAGCTGGCTGAATTTTATCCAGTTTTAGAGAGTTTATTTAATTTCGGAGGATGCAGGATCTTCCCAGGGCTCGGATCTGGAGCTCGGTGGGAAGCCCCGGCGCTGGTGACCTCTCTCCCTCTGAGAACAAGTGGGCGAGGGCCGGGGCTGCGCCCTACGAGGAGCCCGGGGCGGCCGCAGCTGTGCCGGTAGCGGCCGCCGTCAGCAGGTGTCCGAGCTGCCGCCCCACCATCCGCATGCTTCGCATCGCTTCCCTCGTGGGCGTTGTGCGAGAACTTTCCTTGCCGGTACTGGGAACGATTTCTGTTATCCAAATGGGAAATTCCTGCGAGCAGCATGAGCTCGGGATCACAGCTCCGGGCTGAGAGGTTCAGCTGGACCCTGTGCCCCGGCACTGATCCGCGCCTGCACCCGTGCGAGCCCGGACTCCGCCAAGGAGCCACCGCTCCCAGCAAGGGTCGGAGTGGGCAAGAAGGCAGAGCTGCGGGGGTGGTGGGATTCTTGTGAGTTTTTTTTTTTTTTTTTTTTTTTTTTTTTTTTTTTGTGGACGGGGAAGGAGGAAGGATGCTGAGGGTGGGAGAAGAAATCCCATCTCCTCTGAAAATCCCCCGCCGGGGGTGCGGGGGGGGCCCGGGTGCCCAGGAGTACCACAACAGCAGGAGCGGCGTTCCCCAGATGCTGATGGCAGAGAGAGATAAAAGGGGAATTAGGATAAATATTTGTCCTCCAGGAATGGAAGTTATTAAATTAACACCCGAAAGTTTGGGCGTTCTAATGAGTTTTTGTCAAACATTATTTTTTAAAAAGAAAGATCAAAATATGCGAGGTTTTGCCTTTGGCCGATGCAGCGGAGCGTAAGAAAAACCCATTAGCGTACATCATCGAGCCACGCACGCCACTGCCGGACAAGTACAACAGAAGGTAAACAGATTATTTTGTTTAATAACGCTGACAGCTCTTACGGAGCAGAATTGGAGAGATCTAAACATTAATAGAGTCATTCAAGTGGAGCAAAAGTTACAAATCATTAGCTGGAGAAAGTTGGCTTCCAGCCCACATTCTATAGGAGCAAGAGTGAAGCGTGGTAACTGCACCGTTGCCGTCTACATAAAGGGCGATTTTTGTATATAATTTATTTAGATGAAGTGTGCAGAATGTTTTTATTTGTTCTACATCTAGCTGTCTCACCTCTGTGTGAACTCCCCAAACCCAGATCTACTCCAAATACTTCTGCTCCCCCTTCGGCACACTTCCCTCCAACGTGTTTGCTTTGGCAACTTTCATGTTCTTACAAACAATTCTTCCAAAGATATCAATCACTCTTGCACCCAAAGAGAAATACTGTACACTCAATGCGATGACAAAATGAAACATGTTTGAAGCAAACCATGTGTTCCAGTGTGCCAGGGATTATGTTATTTGTTCAAGGAACATGTTCGGAATATTTTAGGCTTCTGTTACTCCTGTGATAGTAAATTTTATTGTCTGCTGTTGGGATTTATTGTTTCGGAGGCAGCCCAAACACCTCTTGACGCGAGCAGGTCTCGCGGGGCGGGACGCCTGCTCCGCAGCGCGGGGGACGCGGTGCCGTGGTGCGGGCAGACCGCTGCGGGCACGGGGGAGCAGCACGGACCCCACCGCGTCCTCCCGGTTTGGCACCGCGGACAGAAGCGGTGGTGGTTTGCTCCAAAGGGAGCGGGGATGCCCATCTCCCTTCTCACGGCTCTGCCCGGCGCGCCGTCGAGCTATGCGGCGGCTCCTTCAAGTGAAGAAGCTCCGGCTGCGTCCAGCTGGAAAAGAACATGGACTGCGGGTCACTACAGCACCGGAGGGGTTCGGACGGCCCGAGGCAGTGGGGTCTCGCCCCGGCGGAGCGCTGCACCCGGCGGGGACACCGAGCGCGGCTGCGGGCGGGCGCGGGGCAGCGCCGAGGGCAGAGAGCAGCCGGGCCGCCTCTGGAGACCGAACCCGGCCCGGGAGAGGTCTTCTCACGCTGCGGGACAGTGCGAAGCCAGGGATACAGCCCATCGGCTCTTCCCGAGAAAACAACACCTCGTGTGCTTTTGGAGGGAAGAGTGGAGCAGCGTTCTCTACGGGAGGCTCTGAGCCTGCTGCACGTTTCGGTTTTTCCAGTAAAGTCCTTCCCAGGAGGTAACCCAGTGGTCGTTCTACATCCCGTCCTCTTCCAGCATCATTAGTGCAAGAGCGCTGAGGAAACCACGTGCAAGTCGCCCCAACTGCCCTCCCCCTTTTTTTTTTTTTTTAAATTAAAAAAGATCGGAATGGCATAGACAACAGAGAAACAAGCATCACTGCAAGGAAAAGCAGCCTGCTGTACGAAAGGGCAGGCGACCTGGAAGGGTCCCCGGCAGCGGCAGACATCGAGGGGCACGAGCGCGGGGCCCTCCGGCTCAGGGGGCGGCTGTCCCTGGTCCCAGCCTATCTCCAGCGGGGCACGACCCTGCGGAAAGCTGCAGCGGCACCCCGGGAGCTGCGGCATCTCCCACCTTCGGCCTCCTCTGCGGCCCTCAGCGCCCGGAGCGGAGGGAGCGCACAGGCCCAGAGAAGGAGGGGTGGTGCTCGGGGGCTGTTTGCAGCCCCTGGGTGGTTCCAGGGTCGGGATAAGCGCCGGCTTCCCCAGCACCCCAACCTGCGGGGGGAACTCGTGTCTGTTTGTGAGGAATGCGTTTCTGCTCCTCCATCTCCAAATCCGGCGAGGAGTGGGAAATGGGGCCGCGCTTTCTGTGTGGGGGCTGCGTGCGGCAGCGGGGGCCTCGCGCGTCCTCCCCCCGAGTGATGCTCGGCTTCCCTCGTCCCCGAGGAGCACGTGGCGAAGCATGCCGGGGAAAGGGGAGAGGTGTCCGTGTCACTGCTCATTTCATCTCCCAGAGATCTCCAGCGCCCGGGCAGAACAATCTCAGCATTTGATTTTATGGCAAACGAATAGTGCTGCCCGTAGAGTTGGATGGGAAGTCGAAAGCCAAACCAAAGCCCTCGTCAAAAGAAAAACTCATCGTCAAATATTTTGGTTATTTAAAAACATTTCAATAGCGTCCAGCACTTAAAAAGAAAATAAAAAGATGATGGGAAAGGAGTGGAGAGGCAGCCCGAGCGCCGCACGCCTCGCAGCTGCCCCCAAGAGAGGGAAGAGTTCGGTCCGCTGCCTGGGGCTGTAGGAACGGACCCGCAACGCTTTGTTCGCCGCTGTCTCGCTTCGCGCCTCTCTCGACGCTTCCGTTCGGGGCGTAGGCTGCGCGTCGGGAATTAAAACCGGGGCCCCGCAAAAGTCTCCGGCTATCGCGGGGAGCCCCGGAGTGGGTCTGGGCTCGGCCAGGCCGCGCCGGCACCGGGAGAAGGCGGTGGTACCGGCGTTGGCCTTCCAAGGCTTCTGGGAACCACCCGGAGACTTCTCAGCTTTCTGGTCTGCAGGGCTGGAAGCCTTAAATGCCCAGCGCCGGCCCGGTGCACAAACCGGAGCCTTTATAAATTTATTTCCCTTAAAGCCTTTATTAACTACCCCCAAGGATCATGGCTGCTGCTACTTCTGCTCTTGCACGGCGGTGGTCTGGCACCTCCACGAAGCACACATGCTAAACAGATTAACATGCTTCGGCTGACCCATGCTTCACAAACCGGGGATAGAGTTTCTCCGGCTCCATGTGGAAATTAACCTATATGTAGCAATGGTCAGCTGCATAGAGGGAGTTCCCAAGCAATCTAAACAACCTAAAGTTCTTTGTTACTTTTGGCCTTTTCCTCTCTTTTTGTGACTCGATACTTGATAGAATAAGAAATAAAAGAAGAAAAAAAAAAAGAGGAAAAAATGGAGAAAAAAAGGGAAAAACTTATTCCTCCTTAACCTCTTCCTCTTTTGCTGGGCTTTTGTAAATACCTGCAAGAGGTCTTTGTGCAAGTGCTTTTCTTCTTTTATTTAGAAACGCTGGGCTTCTTTTGAGGAGGTTAAAATCTCAGTTACACGGTTGTTAAGGGTTCTCGAAAGGCAGGTTAAAGGCACAGGCTTGGGAGCGTCGGCGTTGCTGGAAAGACTTCAGCCGGCGATGTGCCGTGCCGTCCCCCCCCCCTCCCCCGGCATTTACACCTGAAAGCACCCCGCGGTAGAGCTGCTTGCGGATAGACAGCCGGGGAAGGGGTTTTCAGCGCGCTAATCCCACCACTTTCCCCGCAACAGCCTCTTCGTCCTCAGGCTTTGCAGATCGGTCCCGCAGCCTTGCCCCTCGTCTGCAGGCTTTCGGAGGAGGCAAGAACAAATACAAGTAACTGTTGGCTTGTGTCACACGGGGCTGTCATGGTAATAAACACACAGCTTCTCCTCCAGGAATTCCTAATCCTCCCTGTGTGGCTCTAGCCCTGTGGATAATATCATTACAGGACTAAACAAATAAACAGTCCATCCGAATCAAGCAGGAGGCACTGGGGACAGCAGTTCCTCTCTGCAAAGATGATACAAGTAAATTTACACTCAGGACTTGGAGAGGGTCCAGTGCCTATGAATAGCTGCTCAGTTCTGCAGCCCTGGCTCTGGGCTGGGAAATGGTGCTGACCCTCCTGCTCTGTATTTGCTGCAATCAATGTGAGCTATTCAGAGCTGTGTTTTCCTTACTATCCTCTGCTGGGAACATCAAGGACCAGTAACACTTTTATGAACCCAGGCTCGGGAAAATGCTTTTACTGCAAAGTTAGAGTATTAAACCCAGTGACATGAATGAGAGGTTAACGTGCTTCTGCCAACCAGAAGTTGGGCTCTCTAATGCGATTTCCTGTTGTTCCGGCTGCTGCCTTGTATTTGATAAACTCGCTCACGTGCTGGGATGCACAGCCGCATTTCTTCCTCCTCCTATAAAAATAATATAAAAATAAAGGCGAATCCAGCTGCAATCAAGATCCAACATAACTAAGACATTTTTATAGCACTCCATAAATTCTGGTCTTGAGTTGCAATAAATAACTTGAATGGCATATTGGGAACATTAGATTTTACAAAAAAAAATTATAAAAACTACATTTATCAAACTTATCTGGTTCCATGTCTTAGAAGTTCCAGATCTGTGGACATGTAAGCTGCCTGCCTATCCCTACAAATGTCAACTTATAAATCATATTTGAATGCACTTTGTTTTCTCTGCCTTCTTTTTTTATGCCTTTTTTTTGTAGATTTTATTATCTAAAATGCTCTCCTATCAAGAAGAGATGTTTTATTCCCTCTCAGACAAAGAGAGAATTACATTGTTGCTTTCTTATTGGACAAGACATTTTTTTCCCCAGAATTCTTCTAAAATTCACCTTCTGCAACTGTAACTACTGGGAATCTCTAGATCAAATGAAATCTTTCATTTTTTGCACAAAGAGATAGCTAAGC
Organism: Penelope pileata; assembly: GCA_013396635.1. Classification (NCBI taxonomy): domain Eukaryota; kingdom Metazoa; phylum Chordata; class Aves; order Galliformes; family Cracidae; genus Penelope; species Penelope pileata. Next base: position 61,528 of record WBMW01001636.1, read on the forward strand.
AATAAAAGGTGTGGAGGGAGGAGTAGTCACTGAAGTAAAACGATGCTCCAGATGAAGGAATAGAAAAGCTCACTGACTTACTGTAGATAGACTAAGTTATAAATTTTCTGAGCCATGCCAGGCAGGAAGGCCTCTTACACAATCCAGATGAGTTTTGAGAGCAGGAAAAGTCCTAGGGCTAATTTCAATTAGTCAGTTTGACAAAGATCTTGCTAAATTAAATATGCTGGTTGCTAATCCTACAATCACTTAATTAACTTGGTTTAGTGTCAAAGAATAACAGGACCTGGCTCTGGATCTACCTTGGCCACTTCAGCCCTGCCAGGCCGCGGTGCCCTGCAGAAGATGAGGAGCAGCCCGAGGTGGCTGCGGTGCTCGAGCACGGCCAGAGCCCCATGGCATTCACAGAGTTACACCACTCAGGCTCCGTCGCAGCCACACTGAGACCACCAGATGCACCCTGGCTTTATTTACTAGGCCTTTCATGTTTGTTTTGTTTTCATGGTGCTGTGCCAGTGGGTTAAAAGAGTACACATCTTTAATTAACTTACATTTCTTTGCCGTGTCTGCAGGCTCAGTTATAACTGGAATGAATACCAGGCTAGGAGATGGAGCAGCTCCAGGGCACTCTTGTGTCAGCAGATCATCATGGAGAGCAGCCTGGAGCAGAGGCCGAAGGAACATTAGGAAGCTGGACTCTTGCCCTTGCTTGTGTGAAATTCCCACTCATTCTCATAGTCGTTCTGCTGCAGGACCTTATCAATGAACAAATAATAACGCAACAGCTCCTGCAGAGATGGGCTCTGTCAGGTTGTTATTGACACTGGCTTAAACATGCTACGACAGTGCTCTGTGCAGGAACTTTATGTAGCTACAGCCTCCTTGGGAGGTGCTTTTAGGAGAGTTGTAATTGTCAGAATGTGCATTATGTGCTTGTCTCCTTGCTGGTGACCAGCAAAAGGCTGGGAGCAACCAGGTGACTGATTGCTGAGCCCCCCACCCCATATCAGAGCAGGAAGAAGCTGAGCAGCAGAGCAGCACTGTTCCATGTCTGGTGAAGTGAGAGGGAGATGCTGAACCCTTCTCCCAGCTTCTTTCTCAGGGAGCTGGCATCTCCCCTTTCTTCCTCACCTACCAGCCAAGCTCTGAGCTTTCTTGTTCCTGACTTTGATTTTGCTCCTCCCTGAAGCTATCTTGGCCACTGATGCAGACGGTATCCCCCCATCACTATTGTTAGGCACTGGTCTGTGGAATAGGGGCGGATCCTCCACAGGTGCATCAGCTTCTGCCAGTGGCTGAGCATGGAAAGGAAAAAGAACAATGTTTAGCTACCTCTTCCCCGGTGTGGGATTCAGGCTCAAAAAACACTTTCCCCGCTACAGAACCTGGGAAGAATGATCTGATAATCTACTTGGCAATCTCACCTCCTGTTAGGGGCAGCAACAGACAGCAGTGACCTGAAGTGCACCTATGCTGAGAGAGAGCACTCTTCACTTTTTGGAAACTCCCGAAGGTAGGATTAAACATTGTTTTTCGTTGTCCAGGGACATAACTGATCCATTAAAACCAGGGGGTTAACAGTTTTGTCCCCAGGAGAGGAGAGCTCAAAAATGAAATCAGATCTATTCCCTTAATAAGATGAGTTCCGAGTTCAGGGGTACTTTCCTAGCATGGCTTCTTGCAACCATCAAATCACATGGACGATTTTAAGATCTACTTTGTCATCCTCGAGGTGTGCAAGTTCCTGATGTTAGTCTAGGGGTTCTTGTGAAGGAGCTTATTAGCACGGAAAAGCTGTTACTTCATGAGGGAGCCTGCTGCTATCCATCTACCAAGCGCGATGCAGGCCGACAGCAGTCAAAGGAGCAAAGCTGCCAAAGAGTTACTGGCTCCCACTGCCCTTTTCCATTAATAAAACCCACCACGGAGTGATTCCATTAATAAAACCCACCATGGAGTGCTGGCCTCCTTTCCATTGTCATAAAGCTGGAATCAAAGAACGTGACTGCTTTTATTGGCAAAGCCTTCGCTCCAACAGTGACGTCAAAATGCAGGAGGCAGCTGAGGGTTCAATGGCAGCTCAACGCGGAGTGGGCTTTCTGGGTGAAAGGAGCCTTCTGTCAATGCCCCTCCTGAGACACTTAGGTTTAAGGAAATGTTTGTTCTGCTCTAGAAAAAGAGTTGGCTGGGTGTTTTTCTTTTGTGCTGAGGCACTCTGAAAGGAATTCCTATGGGCACAATTATCTCACATATGGCGAGTCAGAAACAAAACAAAACAAAACAGAACAAAAAAAAGGCCAAAGGGGAAAAAAAAGGAGAGAGAAAAAGAAAAAAAATCAAAGGTCACTTGGATGCTTTGGCCCAGCACGGGAAAGGGGAAAATCCACATTGGAGGATACAGCTTGCTCTAGGAGAGCTGGAAACCCATGATCAAAGGAACAGGAAACTGAGAACAAGCAGTGGCCCGGTTAAAACCATTGAAAGAAATCCCAGTCTCTGCAAACCATAGGAACAGGGCACCAGGTCTGCAGATGAACTGGAAAGTGCATGCACATGGTGAACTTCACGGGACTGTGCCTTCTGCATCCAACAACTTACAGGCCTGGCCTCATTTGCAGTACTACCTTCACTGTTCACTGCTGCTTAATGGGATTCTACTTGGATCTCGGATGATGTTGTTCAAAACAGCACTTAGCCTTTGCAGCATCTCTGTGGCAGAGGTCAGAGTAAATTTCACCCTGTTTGTGGAAGGGGAAATTAGGCTTTACCCTAGCCAAACAGCTGGTAACAGGCAGCAAGAAAACCTGTTGACTCTGCTCAGCCTCCCCAGGTAGAAGGCAAGGCAGGGTCTGGGAGAGGTGTCTCTTTAGCTGGATTACCCACGCAGGACAGAAGCAGTCAGCAGGGTCGAGTCCTTTTTCCTACGAAGAAGATGCTACCTCTCTTCAAAATTCAAAGTTCCTAGCGTCAGGAGAGCCCTTTCCCACCACACCCCTGCCCCTCCTNCCCCAAGAAAAAAAATCACAACCAAATCACAAAATAAAACAAAACATTGTTATTGTATGATTAAGTAATTATCTATAAGGTCATAACTAGGTTGATTATATACTGTCACAAATACCTGAGTTCCTTCTTGCGGGATGTCTTGGCTACTTCACTGCATCTAGCTTGCTAGATGAATGGAAGCCTCCTCCTGCACTTGAATTCAAACTTGCTTCATGTGCAGGCTTTGTGAATACCTGCCCGCACAGAAGCAGTAGCGCAGACTCCAGGGCTGGGAAGGATGGGAGGAAATCCTGAGTTTCCACAGCCCATCCCTGTAGGCCTCCATATATCTTCCTCCTGCAGCCTACACCAACAGGCCTGAGGCACAGAGCATTGACCGTGTGCTGCTGCACGCTAAGACCAACCTCAGCATGTGCCTGAGCCAGGGACTGGGGCTGAGCTTGTTTCCTGGATGGCGGCTGCAGAACAGGAATGGATGGAGCCCTTGAACAAGGGCATCAGTTGCTGCATAACATCCTACTGGGACTTCTGGTTTCAGTGGGATCGCACCGCAGACAGAGTGGCATAAAAGCAGCAGTGTGGAATCACAGTGTATCATCAGCCTTTTTCCACATTAACTCTGCTCAAGGCGTTGCAGCATGTCTGAGTTCCTGCTCCGAGCAGTAGGGGATGGATCCGACCACCGGCTTCTAAAGCTTCCAGCAGAGCTTATTAGATGTGGTTGGTGGGGTACCTAGCATCTGGCAGAATACTGGTTTCTGTCTTTTTTTCTCCCTTTGGTGACAGCAAGGGCAATTCAATAGGCATGGTAGATACTTTGTGCACCTGCACTTTTTTTCTTCAGGTATTTATTTTCCTCTTTTTGTTATATGAAACAGGAAATTATGGCTGTTTGTATTTGGAGAAAATATGAGGCAAACTGCTGAGCCACCTGCTACTTTGTGTTATGGGGGGGGGGGGAAGACCCTAGCTTGTGCTCTGTAAAACTAAATCCAGATGCCAAGCGATGACCCAGTGCACATGCCAGTGCAGGCTCCCCCTTCTCCCCAGGACCCTGTAGTCAGGGTGCTGCTTCCACTGCAATGTGTTGAGCCTGCTTGCCCTGCGTGCCAGCTCTGACGGTGGGGCTGCTGGCAGACTGGGCCTCGTTTGGCCGTGCCAAGCACCCTGTCATCAGGCCACAAATCAGCTTTGACATAACTCTGTAAACTCCGGGATGAGTGTAGTGAGCCCTCAGCCATTGGGCCTGAAGCTGAGATTAAGCAAGACAACACATTTCATTGTCTGTAGCTGGCCGGGGCCTGATAGTGGGGGCATTCTCATTTTGTTTTGATCAGTTCTTGGAGTATCACTATCTCATATCTCTGATCTCCTTTGTAAAGCCCAGGAAAGACAAGTTTATTGTTTTTAGTAATAATTATTTGATTATATTTATTCCAATCAATTATTTCTGTGCTCGAGGGAAAAAGCAAAACAAACAAACAAAAAGCAAAAAAAAATCACCAAAACTTCTGTGAGGAATTAAGCTGTATGTAAGGAATATAAATAATGAAGATTGTACAAAGGATGTCTATAGACTGATTTGTACTTTTGAGCTACAACAGGAAGAAAATGGGTGTGCATTAGAGCCTGTGATCATCACTGCGTGTGTGTACATCTACCAGCTACAGGAGATGTATGTGGATGTAATGGAAAGCCAAATTTACCTAATACTTCTGTAGGTTTGATCTTGTTATAAATACAAATTCCTCAACTTTCAAGAGCAGCTTTCCAGAAATCATAAGGTTGTGCCCTGCATTTAAGTACAACTCCTCTGTTTTTCTGGCACAGAGCGACTTTAAAATGAGATTGCTTAACTGAAGAAAAAAATCTCCTGACATGCTGCAAATCAACATTTGAACCAAATCTTCTACTTCTGCATAAATAGAGGATGAGCGTGCTCTAGCCTGCTTAATCCATGTGGAGCTCAATGGATTCATTTTAGTGACTGGGGCATTTGACTGGTAAAACAACACAGCACAGTGTGAAGCAGCTGCCCGTCAGTTAAACAGTTTTGTCCAGCAAGATTGCTTTGATAATCTTGCAGGAGGTCTCACATAATTTCTTCAGGTGGGTTCTAGCCCCACAGGAAGAGTAACAGGTCCATATGGACACTGAGGCTGGTTTAGACTGCATCGATTTTTGTGAATTCTATAACTGATTGTTACGTATACGTTATATACTTATATAAATGTGTGAATATGTATGTATGCAGGTATGTTTACTAGAATCTATTGATAATAACATTTAGAAATTTGTAATTATGTTGGGTCATCCTCCAGACAACAGGAGATATTGAGAGGGGCCCAGAAGTCAATTTATTGAAATCAGAAGTCTCAACAGTGCTACTAGTGCTAGAGTTTGTTCTCCCTAGAGCCACTGTCTGTGAATTAGCAATCTGCCATTTTGAGCTGTAGAGTCACAGAAATATCATGATTTGGAAAGTAGCTGCAGGTGGCAGCAACTTGGCCACCAAAGGGGAAATCAGGGTCCTGAGTCCCAAGACATCCCTGCCACAGGGCAGTATCCCGCCTTCCCTTCGGCATTCCTCCTGCTCTGCTGCCCTACTTTCCTTTTTTTCTGAAGGTCCCTCCAAGCTGTTCCAGTGTCTGAGTGATGTTCCTATCTTTATGTGGACATCTTTTTTTCAGACTTGCCATGATTTAGCTGTTCATAAGATGGAGTCCCCGTTTTGTTTCTTACTGAATCAATTTTGAGACCATCCTTCCCCCTTCCCCATATGTCAGAGAGCAACAGCCTCATGGCTCTCAGTGAAGGATCCCGGTTCCTTGGTTATAATTTTTCCACGACTCAGCCACACCAGCATGATGTATGCACCTGGCAATATGCTTTATAATTCCAGCATACACACCTTGTATTTTCTTCTGTTGACTGTGAAACAGAGATGTCAACATTTTTCACTGTACAGTCCCTCTATTATATGAAAATAACCTGATCTTCTGAGGGCTTAGTAGAGTGTTACATACAGATTGCTCTCAGCCCCATAGGGGAGTCTAGTAACTAGTACTATGCATCTCAACCCATTTTGCACGTAGAAGCTTTGCAAAGGTAGAATCAGAAGTCAAATACAGGAGACAACACTGGGCCCATTCTAAAGTACGGGTCACTAACAGGAACCATTTATGGGACTACCTATGAACACCTGCATTTAGATTTAGGCATCTGCACAATCTGTTTCACAATCAGTTTCTGACACATATTCAGTTAGTGCTATATGAAATATATAGAGCCTTTCACCTTTTGTCAGAAAGTGTTGGATTTTGCCTATTCAGAAGTGATTATTAACTCTACTTGAATGTATTATACTGTTTATTTTTTTACAGAGGTGTGCTTCCTAGCAGCTTTTGTGTACATGGGCACTTTTTTGCTCTCACATATGCACTTGCAATCAGACAAACCATTTGGGCTTTAGCCAGATGTAAGCAGATACAGGCTGAAGAATTTAATTTGTTGAGTTATGAGCAGACTGAAAAAGAAGAGGAGGGATATTTAGTATTGAAATTCCTCTAATCTTTTCATACAGCATCACAGGTTAAAAATGCCTTTTTTCTATCTGTTAAGTTAATAAAATGGCTTCAGTAATATCCAGATGTTCTAGGTGCAGTACGTGAGGAGTAGTGAAGTTACAAATGTTGTCCACAGTGCAAGGTGATAAAGGTTTTGTCTTTATCATGTCGTGGGTTTTTTTGTCATGTTTTTTTCTTCCTTCCTGAACTCTACAGTAGACAATTAGCTTCCTTAAGTGTAGTTTATGTTGGTAATTCCACAACATTCTGCAACTTAAGTTTAGAGTTAACTTTGCTGACAGAAACATTACAATGTTTTACTGTGTGAACTCGATGAATATGGTACTTGCTTTACCTGTACACAGAACATGGTTTATTCAGTTTCCTCATTCAAACTCCATAACTCACATCTGTTGCACATCTAACTGTGAATAAATTTGTTTACTAGAATGTCTTTAGTTTTCTTGGTGTGTGAACAGTAATTTATATTGGCTAATGTCTCTCTAAGTATTTGATGCTTGACTAATCTACCACATGAAACGATTGTTCTCTAGGAGGCTATAATGAAGAAAACAATAGGAAAAAATGCCAAACAGTCCAGATTTGTTACACAGACATAAAAAGGAAACCAATGTGATTGATTTTGTTTTAAAATCTCCTGAAATACTTAAGCTCATCTTCAGGAATCTGCACTTACACTCATTAACACAGGATCTGCTAAGGTGTATCATAACCTTTTTTTTTTTTTCCTTTGGAGAACTGAGGATCTCATGTTCAAAGAAAGCTGAAAACTCATGTGAGATGTCATTTAGCTGAAAAAATCTTTAAAAAAAGAAGCTGGGCTTTTTCCCAAATTCTATACAGATCACACTGTCACCGGGATTTTTCAATGTCTGGAGTGAAGTATAATGACACTCAGGTAACATGCTGAAAAACCAAGGACTGTTTCACAGACAGTATACTTCAGAGGCAAGCCCACAGCAGAAACAAAGCTCTGTGATGTGGCTCTGAAGACCCAGCAACCTAATGGAATGGTTCTAGAGAGAGTCGTTCATGAAGATTCAGATGCAACATCTGGCTCAGGAGTGCCCCAGGACGCTGGTTGCTAGAAGGCAAAAGGTACAAGGGGAGGGAGGCTTTATTCTTGCCCTGCCCTTTCATCAATATTTTCCTCCTGTTGGCTCCTGCAGTACTGCAGCTCTCACATTCATGTATCCAAACAGAAAACACTCCTTGCATTTTCCCTCCTATTCATAGCTGTGTAAAATTTCTGTGGTAACTAGAGCAATAATTTGTAAAGAAAAGTTGTTTTAGGAGAATATGTATTTGTAGCTGTTTCTAATGTAGCATGTGTTTGATACTTTCCCTCTGTATGTTTTCTTGTAATTTATTTCCCTTTGTTTCTTAATTTGCTGCTTTGGTGTTGAGTAATCTGATTCCTCTGCATATCTCTTGCGCTTGTGTTATTGAATTTCCCATGTTCCCACTGCCAGGCCTTGTTTTGCGGTGTTTGGCCACTCTGCGTTCACTGGTGGCTCCACTTCCCAAAGCTGGCTCCACTCCTGCTGAGTGACAATCCCCAGGGGGCTGTGAGGCTGGATTCTGTAGAACTCCAAATTTATCTCTGCAATCATGACAGACAAAAACACAAAAGCAAGCAAGAACTGCATGTTCCACTAACCCCACACCAACTCCTAGCAAGTGGCTGGGAGTCACACGCTTGGAAATTGTTGGACCACTGCATGGTGTCATGGTCTCGTCATTGGACCACAAGAGAAAAGAATGTCAAGTACAATTCTTGTTCTTCTGCCTCCTCTGATTTTGTAATATGGAGACAGCATTTGTCTTGCTCTCTGTGATTACTTTAGGAGATCCATTAGTTAACTAGGAGCTGAAAAATACCGATTTGTAATAAAACCTTTCTACATTTGAGACTTAAGATACTTTGGCTGATAAAGACATTTTTTTCCCTAGCTGTGCCAGAAACAAAATAATACAATGCCTTTGAGAATCCTCTAATTACAAGTATATTTTTTCCTCTTTTTTCATGTGGGTAGGCTTAAGAGGTAACAGTGATTTTAAGATATATTTCTTACTTGAAGTTCGAAGCAAAAATACACGAGCAAATTAACCAAACCCAACTATTTGCTGTATTTCCTCATCCATGCTTTTGCAAGATTGCCCTTTTATTTTCTAGGACTTTATTGAATGAAGAGTAATACTTGGTGTATTCCATTTTAACTCCATGTTCTGTACTTTTTTTATTTTTTTATTTTTTTATTTTCCAGATTTGAAACGCAGAAAAGCCCTGAATATTCCAATAGCAACTGTTGGCTTTCTGCAGTGTCCTGAGACCCTCCCAGACCTCTAGACTGACATGTGGAGCTTTCATTTGTTTGCTGGACATAGGCAGATACTTACAAAAATACTACAGAGCTTAATTTCTACCCAAAGTACGTTGCAATCGCACCTTTTATCTGAAGACTGTAGTTATTCCTCCCTTGTCTCTTTCACAATCTGTTACCATTCATCCAAACCAGTTAGCTTTAACTCATAGAACAAAGGTGGTAATACCATCCAGCTGGCTATTTCTTTCTCTTATAGCAGGCAGAATGGACCTCATGCTCTCCAGCCTCATCTGTGCTTCTAGGATGGAGATCCAAGTCCCATTTTAGTGATTACAAGAGTGATCAAGCTAAGTTCTGGGGACCTTTGTTTGTACTTCAGTAATGTTTTGCATGAGGTTCTCTCTATACAAAGCATTAGCTGCGGGGAAATAACAGACTTCACATTTGTGAAACAAAAAGACGCTTGTCTGGTTGTTTAGATGAGCATATGTAAAAGGTTAGAAACAACAACAAACTACACCTGTGGCAACATGCTACAGAGCAGATGGGTACCCCAGTCACAGTATTAGAGGCAATGGCACATGTTACTGCAATCTGAGGACAAAGGAACCTTTCTAATTTTGCCAGGTTCTTCCGTTTCTCAAGTTGTTGCTGAAAGACCCGTCTATTACAGCATGACATGGCTGAAGCAAACACATGGTTTTGCACCAATGTACATAAAAGCTGCACAGTGTAATTTAGGGATGTCTGCTTTTTCACTAGACAGGCTCCACAGGATTTTCAAAGTAAACAGAAGAGAAAAAAACACTCCTTTAGAGTTACAACTGAGTAAAGAGGGTGGTCTAGTACCTCACCAACTGACCAAAGCAAGCTGTCACACAGGTGCTGTGACAGCCCCTGACGTGACTGAGTGCTGCCAAGTTAAACTGCCTCATTATATACCCACTCCTGTAAACAGCTTGCCCATGTGACCCAGTAAGTGAGGCTGGAGACCTTGGTGCCCAGCAGAAAACTCTCAGCTCACTGGGATGACGGCATTGCCTTATCAGATATTTGTCTGTATAATGTTTTCATTTTAACCCAGGCTACGAACATGATAATCATTAACATTTCCCTGCTCAGAATACACTGTCCGTCTTGTTTGCATATGGTGTATTTGTGTAAGATCAAGACCATAATCAGTAACTTTAGATCTGTAGCCAGGGCTGGTTACTAGCGAGTGCAGAGAAGGTGAGCAGAGAAGGAAGGGATCTTTTTTTTCACATTTATGAAATAAGGATTTCTAGCATCTCCCTTCAGTTGTTCTCTGCTGTTAGTAAAAAAGATGGAAGGAAAAAAAGAAGGAAGAAAAAACCTGAAACTGTTTTTTGTCTCAGGCTATGTATGTTGCTCATTGACACTTCAACAGCTTCACCGTCCGTCTCCATTCAGTGCATGGCAGCGCATTGGCTTGCCACTGGGGTGCTGACATCACCACCAAGAGTAACTGAAGGGATGGGCAAAAAAGGGAAAACACATCTGTTGTTGCATTCACACACATTTTCAAAGCCTCTAGTGCCAAATAAGGCTTATGGCTGTATACAGAAGCAGAAAATGGTCTGAAGGAGATACACAGAGGCTGCAGTGCTCAGGCCATGCTCAGAGTGATCATCTGGGTTTTCTTCCCAAATGCTCATGGACCATCCAGGAGGCCTGTGTGCCTGGAAGCCGCAGCAAGGGAGGGAGCCCAAGCTGAGAAGTGTTTGTTCCCACTTCCCTTCCACTGCAGTGCTGATAAAAAGCAATTCAGTCCTCGATCAATCTAAAGAAAGTCTAATTTAAAGGTAACTGAGTCAGATGTGATTGTGAACTTGATTTCTGAAGTTATGTGGGCTATGAGGTATGAAAGTCAAATGAAAAGAGCAGAAGAGCCATGGTATTAGCGACAGAAAAATGCATTTGGCTCTTTTGCTTTCACTGCCTTGGAAGAGGGACCTGCAACAGCTTGTCTTTTCCTGGTGTATCTGCTACAACTGAAGTGGGTTCAGTCCCAGCCCAATCTGGGCTAACTTAAGAAGAGCCAGGAGAAGATAAAATACAAGCTTTAACCAGTCAGAGTAAAGTTTGAACTCCCATATCAGGCACTAAGGGAAGGAGAGGAGAACAGTATTTCCTTGTGAAACTCCTTCCACCAGCTATTTTTAGAGGACATAATGGAAGTCAGACTGACCTGCAAGACACTCAGTTAGCTCACCTGCCTGATTGCAGTCAAGTGTCATAGCTCACCTTGTGTTCAAAGGTGCCTATGGCTGTGGTCTTTACAAGCAACACAGTCTGAAGTTTTGTAGTTGTTCTAGACCTTTCCTTTCTCCAATGCCGTGAGTCCCCTCATCACTGTGAGCCTCGGCCATGCTGTTCAGGAGCCTCTGCATGATTGCTCATCTGCCTGACCTCTTCAAGTTGCTCGCGTTTATGCAATCCCAAGCTCCCAGGTTTACAAGGGCCACCTGTCGGGCTTCATACATTGCTCTTTCTAGTTTCAATCGTGTTTTAATAGACTTCATGGTAACGAGCAATCAGCTTACTAGCGGCTTTCTCGTAACACTTTCAAGGGGCAGAGTTAAGGTTGCGTGAGCATTTCGCAATTTCATGTCCCAGAGTAATAAATGTCCTAGCACAACCATGCTGTTCATTACTGCTGGGTCCTTTCTCTTGTTCACTGCATGAGACAGCGCAGGATCCATGGTCTCTAATACTAGGAAAGCCGGAAAAAAGAGGCTTCATCGTGATATTTTTCTCTTCTTTTCTCTAAGCTGCTTTCCTAAAACTATGATTTTAAGAATGGAATTTGTTTCTTGTGGGATTCCAATAGCAAGCGGATACACAGTGAGGAAAGCATGGAAAAAAAAGGCCTCCAGTGCAACAATCTTCAGCTGTTCAATGTTTGCTCAATACAGCTTCCACAACGTCTGAGGAGCCAACAGGAATGAGAAACCCCCTGCACAAGAGCTAATAATCTTACATATGACTTTTGACTGAACTTGTCTGACTAATGTGCTTTAAAGTAAAACCCCGCGCTTACCAAATCCAACTTGGAATAGTTTCTTTGGCTTCTAGTTTCCTGGCTTTCGAGCACTGCTGCTTAAACATCACACCAAAGAACTTGAGTAATTCTAGCTTGCAGCATTTCTAAGCTTCCAATGACAACATGGCTTTACACTGATTATTTTTTCTACAGGATTTTTTCTCTGGGAGGCCAAATGCTTCTATGGATTCAATCAGCACAGAGTCACTGAACTCAGTGAAGCAGAGCTAGTTTGCCTCAGCTGATAATCTGGCACATTTATATTCCTGTCTACTTTTTATGGGATTAAAACAAATCTAGTTGCTCAGGTTATGGCTGAATGCCTGTAGTTTCCAAGCCAATTGAGTTTTGGGTCCTAAAGAACTAATTGGGGTAGCTTCAGAGTTGCTGTGCAGTGATCAAATGCACAAAGCAAGGGAGAAAATAACCCACTCCGTAAGAAAATACAATAAAATAGATAGCTATGCAGTGACTTTGAGTAGTGGCTTTTGTTATTAGAAATACATTTGTCCTTTAAAAGCTTCATCTATAACTTTCTAGTTCAAGATTTACATCATATTGGATATGTGACTAGCCTAATATTCATCTGCGCAGAAGGAGTGTTTGGTCAGGACAACAGGCCTGTTTTGTGGATGGCATCATCAGCGGGAGCAAAGTTTCTGGCTTCAAACAAAGGAAAACACAGTCTTCCACCATGAATTTTTACAAAACTGACTTGGCCAGTCCTGTGCACATTTATGAGGCCAATTTTGCTTCTTTCTTGGGTAGCCCATCTCTGCCCATGTTAGCCCCTATTCCTCTCCACAGACCTCCTCCGCATCCACTCTCAGGCCAGCAGTGTGTCTGCTTCATCTCTGCAGAGCTTTGCAGAAATGTGTGTGTGGGGTCCAGGTGGAATTAGTTGGGGTCTCAGAGTTTCCAGAGAGCGGTGGGCAATGGAGGGAGTTGTGCTGGGTTAAGGGGTTGGGTATGCAGCAGGGTTTCCAGTGCCCCAGCTGGCTGCTGCAGCCACAGATATTTCCCATCAGGGATACGTTGGGGCTGGGCGAGAAAAGTTTGAGAATGCACCCTAAAAGCACCCCGAAACCCACCTAATGCTTGACCAAAGTCTAATACTGTCATGGTACTTTTCTGATACGATGATAACTTTGGAGAAATTGCTGCTGTGAAAGATTCAAGTGAAGACACTGTTCCCTGCGTAAGATTGAACAGGATTGGCTGAAAACTGTGTCAGCATTGATTTGATATCTTCCAAGCCGGGTATCAACGCCTTAAACCTCCGCAGCTTTGGAGACCAACATCTGTGACACCTTTCTGAGCTGCTTCCTAACAGCCGGATGGAAACCCAGTGAGCAGCGATAGTAAGGGAGAAATGAGGAACTGGAAGAAAAGGATGAGAGGAGAGCGAGAAAGGGGAAGAGAAAGGATGAGAGAGAGAATGCAGCTGTACAGACAGATTAGAGAGTAACTATCGTTTTATTTGTGCCACTTACTGTTCTCCAGTTTATCTCAATTTGTCCATCACTCCCAAACATTTTCATGGCATCTTTTGCAACCAGCTCTTGAGTGTACATTGTGGTCACCCCCACAGCTGTATGATGTGGTCAAATCAGAAAATACCTTCTCCTTTCTCGTAAGGAGCCTGCTTGCAGGAGTTTTCTCTGCTTCACCAGAGTGTTTGAAAGAGACGGAAAAAAACAGCAAGGTGAAGAGACAAGGCCTGGGCATAGGTGTCAGGGCATGTTTTGCTGCGTGGAGATAGGGCTGAAATCTTGTGTGGGACCGAGGGAGACACATGTATCAGTGCCAGAAGCATGGAGTGTAGTGAAAACTGCCAAGGTCAAAGCTGAGCCCATGCAAAGGAAATACATGAGGAGGAAAGAGCAAGAACAGAAAAACAAGAAGATGTGAACTGCTGAAGAGAAAGGACAGCTGAAATTTCATGTGGAAATATCACTATTAGTTAAAAGCAAATAGGTTTCCTTCCTTTTCCATGAAGTTATTTTTGTGGGAACAAAGCAGCCAACTAAAAACAAATGTATGGGCCTTGCCACCTCTGAGGATTCTGAGGATCCTGGGCTGCATCAAGAGGAGCGTGGCCAGCAGGTCGAGGGAGGTGATTCTGCCCCTCTACTCTGCTCTCGTGAGACCTCACCTGGAGTATTGTGTCCAGTTCTGGGGCCCCCGACACAAGAAAGATGTGGAGCTGTTGGAGCGGGTCCAGAGGAGGGCCACGAAGATGATCAGAGGGCTGGAGCACCTCCCCTACGAGGACAGGCTGAGAGAGTTGGGACTCTTCAGCCTGGAGAAGAGAAGGCTGCGGGGGGACCTGATAGCAGCCTTCCAGTACCTGAAGGGGCCTACAGGAAAGCTGGGGAGGGGCTTTTTACAAGGACAGGTAACGACAGGACAAGGGGTAATGGCTGTAAACTGAAAGAGGGTAGATTTAGACTAGATATAAGGAGGAAATTCTTCCCTGTGAGGGTGGTGAGACACTGGAACAGGTTGCCCAGAGAAGTTGTGGATGCCCCCTCCCTGGAAGTATTCAAAGCCAGGCTGGATGGGGCTTTGGGCAACCTGGTCAAGTGGGAGGTGCCCTTGCCCATGGCAGGGGGGTTGGAACAAGATGATCTCTAAGGTCCCTTCCAACCTGAGCCATTCTATGATTCTATGATTCAGAGACTCAATTCAGAGAGAGTAAGTTGCTCAGGGCAGGGACAGCTTTTTTCTGTATCACCAAAGAGCTGATAGGTGAGATGGCAGCTCCAGGTGGTGGGATCCTGAATAAATGCATTAAATAAAATCTGGTAGCATCTGCCTAGAGGAGGGCAAAAGTAGTATGTATTTATTAAGGAAAAGGGATATGTAAAATTAGTCCTTTTAGTCTGACCTCAGCTACATGCCAATTCTGCAACAAATTTCTAAGACAAGAATGACTGCACATATGGAAGTCAGTGGAAAAGAGGACTTGGGTTAGAAAAGTAGAAACATGTCAAACTAAAATGATTGCTTTCCTTGTTGGCAACGCTACTAGACAAGAGAAGTGATCTATTTTATCACAACTTCAGCAAAGCTTCTCACATGGTATTTCATGGGAAGTTCTCTGTTTGTGTGGAGAAGATGTGGGATCTACCAGAAGATCTACAAGACAGCCGAAGGAGTTAAAGTGAAAGGAGAAGGGAGTGTCTGGATGGAGGTTTCTGAGAGAGCTCTTCAAAGACTGATTTTGGACATTAAGCATTTAATTAATGACAATAATAATGATTGTTATGAAGCACAGGAATGTGCTAATGACGTTTTTTGTTAACAGAGGAGAAATGGGTATTCTCAAAATGATGGAGAGCCAGAATATATGATGAGAAAAATAAAATTACTATGGGGATGAAGCAATAGAAATAGAGTAACAGTCCTTAGCACAAATTGCAAAATTGTTCAAGGTAGTAGGTATTTCGTGATAAACTTTCAGCCTGTCAGTTTAAAAGAACAGGACTAGAGAAAAGATACATACTTTGATACTGAAAATAATAATTCAAAAGCTATTGTGGTACAGATTAAAAGAGGTATTTCCAGTAGACCAAAGGGATTGACACCAATTGCTTGGGTGCCATTGAGGCCCCTGCAATAAAATGTATGCACCTACGCTTCAGAAAGAAGAATTAAGAGGAAGAGAGATCAAGAAGGGCTGCTAGGAATATATTTAGGGAAATGGAGAACTGATCTTACAAGAGAAAAGTAGAGTTGCTTGGCTTGCTTATCCCAGCAAAGCAGAGTCTGAGAGGCAATCTACTTGCTGCTTATAAATCAACCATAAGAGCTGAAGTATAAAAAGGAAGAAAAAATCCAACAGCTGAGTGAAACTGTAGTGGCATGCTTATCAGAAAGACATAAGTGCCTGAAATAGCTAGGAGCAGGTTAGGCTGGGAAGTGGAGGAAGTTTCAGCAGCATCAGAGGGGTGAGATGTTGTGATATGCTCCCAGACGGAGCAGGGCGATGGAACATATCTGCCTGTTGTGGTTTGACCCAGCAGATAGCTAAGTCCCACACAGTCATTCACTCACCCCCTGTCCCCCCCAAGTTGGATGGAGAAGAGAATTAGGAGAAAATACAGTAGAACTTGTGGGTTGGGATAAAAACTGTTTATTAAGACAGCAAAGGAAGTAAAACATATAACAGTAATTATATATAAACAAATATAAATATGAAAATGAATGATACACAAAGCAAGGGCTCACCACCCACAGAGTGATGCCCAGCCAGTTCCCAAGCAGCAGCGACCCCTCCCTGGCTATCTCCCCTCCCCTATATTTACATGATGTCATGTGGTATGGAATATCCCTTTGGTCAATTTGGGTCAGCTGCCCTGGTCCTGTTCCCTCCCTGCTCCTTGTGCCCTCCCATCCCCTTCACTGGCAGAGCAATACAAAAAGCTGAGGGACTGAAACATTCTCAGCTCTGTTCAACACCACCAGGCAACTAGTATAAACAACTGGTATGTTATCAGCTTGGTTTTTCCCTAGAACCAAAACATAGCCTCATACCAGACACTATGAGAAAGGGAACTTCTATCTCAGCTAGAAATTAATACACTGCTTTTGGGGAAGCTTGCTCAAACCAAGAGAAAGACCAGATAAGGTGCAACACAAGGCAGCTAGGGGTGGTCCAGAGGAGTCCAGAGATCTTTTCTCGGTTTCTATGCTCTTAAAAATCTGTTTGTTCATAGTGGCTAATGTCAGCTGTTCACCTCCACACACAGGGAGCAGCTCTGAGGAAGAATATTTCTTAGACAGACTCAATCTCTTTGGTTCTTCCTGTGTGGCCTTGAACTGCTCTCTATTTAGGGCATGTGGTGGAGCACCACAATCTAGCCCAGGGCCTGCAAATGGTTTGCAAGAGGTTCCGTGAGAAACTTTTGTATTTAAAATGTGAAATGTGTTTCAAATTTTGGATAGGCACAGAGGTCACATGACAACCAGTCTACTTCCCAATTGGAAGAATGTATCTCCTAGAACTGAGCTTCTTTGCAAATACTTGTATTTAGAGCTTCAGCGTTCGCACTTACGTTCAGAGAATATTCCGGCCTATAGTCTTAAAATTTGCTGCTTCCACAAACATTCCTGCTAGCGAATTTGTTCTCTACTTTTGAGACAAAAGGAAGTGAATGAAGCATGAAATTAGTGCATTTTTTTGTTCAGCTGGTTAGTCCTAGAAAAAATTTCAAGGAATACACTTTAGGTTCTGGAGTGACACACAAAACAGAGTACTAGACAATGAGGAAGAGCAAGAAGAGGGACAGAGGGAGAGACAAATTACATAGGAGAGCCTGAGGCATGACTGGGGTGGTCTTTAAAAGCAAAAAGGACAAATGTGAGACGAATTGGGACCCAGTGAGCTTGTCTGAGGATAACACGAATGTCGGTCCCTGACATAAGTGAAGAAGAGTCCCACGCAGCTCAGAATGGTCATAGACAAAAGACTTTATCAGTCAAGCCTGGAAGAACCAAGATATTTCCAAGGTAGAAGCCCGGGCTGTGGAGCACAAGCACAAGGTCCAGAACTGCTGAGATAGAGCCAGCAGATACTGGAGGAGGATTAAAATGAGGAAATATACTGGCAAAGCACTCAAGTGGAGGTAAATCATAGGTGGAATCTGAGAGAGATGGGGAAAAACAAAGCTGCTCAAAGTTTCAAAGCCAAAGTGCAAAGCTGGCAAAATACGTGTGGTTTCAGATCAAAAGCGAATAAAACCACCTGCACAATAATGCTGATCGCCCTAGTGCTCCGGAAAGCTTTTCAACTCTGAACTGAGTTGTAAGTTTGTGATCAAACCACAGACCGAGAATACATTTTTGGGAGGGGTAGTAGGAAGCTAGGTTTCATTGAGAAAGGTTTTTTTGCCTGTAATGAGGAAAGAGAGTAGAAAATCACACTATGCTCATCTTCAAGCAGTTTTCTGGGTAGGATTCCCCTTAACCCAGCCCATTTTCACACGAAAGCCTCTGTCCCCTCACTTCTGTCCCCTCCAGTTGTGCTCTGCACATGCTCTCCCCATGAGCTGAGGTGACCACTCAGACTGCTTTAGTTTTTGTGCACATCATGAGTGCAGGTTGCATTTTACCCCCCTTGGAGTCCGTCGTATTGAGCCACTGGCACCTAGCTTCTCTCGCCAGCCTCTTTTGCACAGTGAGGGGGATCTTTAGAGGATCTGAAGAAAGCAAAGGGAGGGAAGAGAACGATGATTAGAGACTTCTGAAAGGGGGAGTGAGGAATTAGGGACCATACTCTTTGAAAATTTGCGTGACACTCCTTAACGGTCCCTGACTCATTTTCCACTTGGCTGCTTTATGACTGAACTGTAAACTAAAAATGACGTGGGCTCATTAATTTGGCAGCAACTGGCAAGATGTGGTCATTTAGCATACCCACAAAGCTATTGTTTGAGGCTGGGTCATGTCAAAGGGCAAGCTAAATACGACTGCACCTCTGAAAGGCTGAGTCTAGGAGTCCTAGAGCCTAAACCTTCTCTCTAACCTCTGCTTGTCTTCAGCAGTGTGATCAGCTTGGGTTTTCTGGGGAAGGCTTTACATAAAGCTGTCAAGTTACTAGCAATATTATGTCAGTTTGATTTTTTTTAAAAGAAGGCTCAATTATATCATCCTCTCTTCACATCTGACAAGCAGTACAAAAAGTGTTTGCAACAGCAGCTTCAAGGGAAAGGGAATGCTTTTGTTGCAGGGAGCAGTACAGGGAACAGTCCAGGGTATGAACGGAATCTAAGCCCAAAAGCTTTAAAACGTCAGATGCCACAGAATCACTGAAAAACCCTTAAGGACATTGCTCTGACTGCATTTGTTTGGTTTAGGGAGTAGATGGTTAATCCTTACGCTGTCAAGGATTTAAAGCTCTTGGCAGCCAGGCAGATCCCATGTGTGCAGGCTGAAGACGCTTGTTCCGAGGTCAGTATTCAAAAGACATGTCTCCAACTGTGGCCTGAGTGTTCATATTCACCTCTTGATGAAAGAAGAAAATGAAAATAAAAATGAAGCCATCAAAAAAACCCCAGCCTCTCCCCTTCCTTTCTCCTATTCCTCTGGCCCTCTGCCCTTCAGGTGTGGCAGAAGAGACTTTCCTGGTGTCCCCGCTGCAATTGTTTGCCTCCACTTTCCCTTGGGCAGACACAGAGAGAAAAGGACGACATCTCAGCCCATGCTCTCCCCTGTCAAAAGCTGCCATTTGTTCAGGGGATGTAGAAGGAGGCCTTTCCCCAGCTGGTCCATTCCTGCTTGGGACATCTACATCTGAAAATAATACCTCTACTATTTATGCACGTGGTCCTGTCATGACCTCGTCTACCAGGATAGATTAACCGAATTTCTCCAATGTTTTCTTTTCTTCCTGATGGCCACTATTGACATTGCTGTGTGATGAAGGTTTTCCAAAGAGCTGCACATGCATCAGCACAGGACACTTGGCATGCCTGGGTTTTGGGCTGGCTCGCTGTTCCGAGAGCTTTCAAATCTGATTTCTTCCCTTTTAAATTAAGTCATGCTACAGCAGAAAGGACAAATAACTTGCCCTGGCATTTCCTCCCTGGTAAGCAGTCATCTTAATGAATTTCCCAGAAGGCAAATGGCAGTTCTCGAGCATCAAAATTTAAGTTTGCTTTGTAAGCAAAAAGTAAAACAAAATAAAATGAAAACAGTTTGAAATTTAAATGTTGCCGACTGCCTTTGTGGTGAAAATGTATGTCAGCCTGGCTTCTCATTATGACATTTAAACATAAAAGAGTGTAGTAATAATAAAACAACCTCTTTTTTGCCAACTTCATATTCTGCTCAGAGTAACAAAAAAACATTTTTCCAGTCTGATTGGCTAAGTCATGTTGAGAAAAAGCTCTTACTCATTTCAGCGCTGTATAACTCAAAATCTCTTTTTTCCACTTCTGTGTTTCCAGTGATATTTCATTATACATTTCTACTTTTTTTATTGTTTTGTTTTGGTAAAAAGTTCACGCAGGGTTGATTAATTTTAGTAAGTTTCCAAAAATGAACTGGGCCTTTATGCCCCAAGGAAAAAACTTTTTCTGACATTCAACAGCAAAGAAAACTATTTCCTTTCCCATTCAAAGCTAACCATGTTTAATTGGCCTAGAAGTCTGTTGTAGTTTGGAAAATGTTTGTGATATCCCATCTGTTTTTATATCCAGCCATTCAAGTGGGCCTGTGTTTACTGCCTTGCTGGGAAAAGGGTCTTGCATGTACAATGATTTTGATATGACAAGGTGTTCCCCTGAAACAGTGATGGATCTCACCGGCTGTGCGGGACTGTTAATAGTGCTTTGTTACATAGGCAAAAACAATTGCATGGTATTAACAGTGGCTTAATGAAGTCTCATGGTTATTTTAGGTATTTGGACACATTGGCTACATGGGTAGCACATGCAATATGCAGGCTTACAATCACACGCAGTTGTGCTTTGGGGAATTTTTCGAGTACTTAACAGAATCTATTTGTTAGCTTCAGTGGATCCAAATGAACAGTTTTCTGTCTTTTGACCTTTTGTTGGAATTAAAATTTTTAGTGCAACATAAACCTCTAAACTCGTCGGCTACCATTTGCGTCTCCCCCTGCAGATCATTAAGAGACTTTAGACTTCAGGATGACAAGCAATATATTTTGTAAAACAACAGGGATTTAAGATGCAGACATGTACAGATGTTGCGTTTTCCATACATTTTTGCGGTCAGATAGCAATGTTTGAAGATGTATGTGTGAGGTCATTTGAATTCACTTGGAGATGGGAGCTTCATAGGCACAGAGACCATCTGGCGATCAGATGTGGATTGCAGGTAGACCTATTTGTTTTTAACTGGAGTCACTGAGGAATGAAAATGTCAAGTACCCTAACACTGCAGAAAAATGATAATCACTAACCACCCAGCGCAGTGTCTGTTTAACCAGTCTCAAAAAAGTAATCCAGTCAATGAAATAGGAAATTACAGGCATTACAGTACTTTTTCTTTTCTTTGCTCTGTGTGTGTGTATGTGTATGTGCATGTCTGTATATTATGCCAAATCCTTAATGGAGTGGTGAGATTTCTGGGTGTCTGCTCATGGTGGTCCACACAAACAAAAAGACTGGTAATTGGAGAAATTGCTCTAAAATCACTTAGCCTGGAGTGTCTGACAAGCTACAATCAGTCTCTGACATGTGCGTAAATCCCAATATTTTGGACGTTATTTGACTCTGGTGGTAAAGCTTTCTGGCTAACTGCTGTGCTGTCGGTTTCAGGATTGGAAGCTAGGCTGTACAGGGATGTAATTCAGGATGCCCCTCACACCCCTCTGCCAACTCTCCGACCCTTCTTTCAGCCGTAGGTACTGGCTTTTTGGCTGCGGGTTTTGAGCTGCTTGCATGCGAGGGCTGAGATAGGCTTACTTGTTCTCAAGGTGCCAGAAACCACATTAAAGACTGAAAAGAGTGAAACTGCCTTGGAAAATGGGAATGAAGACAGCATCATGTCGCCTGAAGACAGGGGCTTTCTTCCACAAGCCTTGGATGCATTTTTGGATACAAGAATGAGCCTTTCAGACTTTCTTTGAAAAACAGAAAAAAAATGAACCACACCACTTTATAAAATATATTCCAAATGATAAATAATGTGTGGCTTGGTGTGAGTACTTTCTGTACAAGAATGTAACTGAAGGCATGAAATCTGGCAGCCTGTCTTGTATCTACAGTTACTTTAAACACCTCAGTAGCTTGAGAGTTGTGTCAGTTGACTAAATGAGTGAGGCATAGTGAGCTACTAGATTGTGTGCTGCTCGATGTAACAGATTTCTAGATTCTCTGGGCAAAGATTTTGTAGTTACACTCCAGCTGCTCAAAGAACAGTGCCCATCTGGCCAAACCCTCAAGTGGCACCCTGGTGATCCGCCTGGGCAAAGTTCAAAGTTTAGATGTGCACAGAGAACAAACAGAGCTCTCAGACCTCAGATACCTCTGCATGACTGCACAGGGGATGCCTGAAAAGCTGAGCAAAGTCTGAGGCACACTGTCTGTCCCTTTGTACAAGACACTCCTTTTAAAGATACCTCGTCCTCTGGGAGAAAAATCCTACTTGCTCTCTTTGTTCTCAGTCTCCTAAACATTGGAAGTCCTGTGGGTGCTTTTCTTTCTTTCTTAAAATGAATATCTTCATCAGATTTACCTGGAAACCAATGGGCCTTTCCATGCTGTAGATCAGAGCTCCAACTTCTGGAGATTATTTTTGGTTCCAGGAAGAGAGACAGAGCACTGCACCCCTCCATGTCTCTGAAGAGCATCTAACCATCCTTCACACTCCATGCTGGAGTGAAGATGCTGTGTATCCATCTGTTGGTGATCTCAATAAGATTAGTTTGTTAGCTATCTATTTCTTCTCCCATAGAGCCTTTGAGCACCAGAGGGTTATCTCCAACCTAAACCATGAACTTAATATCACATCACATCTATTTCTTGGTGCAGAGGAGTTATCTTAGTATTGGCAGTCATGCACTCTGAAACGCACTCTGAAACAATCTCAAGTCCAAGGCAGTGTATTATGACCTACGTTATCATCTGGCGATAGATTACCAAGTAGATTATTCATGAGCATAACACACAGTATTTCTCCACAGAAGGGCAATAGAGGCATTACAAAGCAGTTTCACCGTCAGTGTTGTTCTAAAAAAAACTCTTAATGTTCAAATAGGTTGTGGAAAATGCCTAAAAAGTGTTTATGAAGCAAAAGAGAAAATAGGAGGTTGGTAAGGACCTAAGTATTTTCTTACAGGGCTGTTATACCAATCAAATCTTTCAAAACTTGAAGCTCTCAGTAAATATTTCTCTTCACAGAATGTTTGAGTCTTATCTTTAAGCATAACTACTTCTTAAATAACTAATTATTAGTTTTAAATTGCCTCATTTTGTCCATGTACAGTTGACTAGTAAGTGTTTTGTCAGGAGCAGGGGAAAAATAAATGAGTCTGAATATCCTCTTTCATTCACTGCTCTACCAAGTAAGGCACTATGCAGCAGGAGCCTTGATCACTTTCCAGAGATGCAAATCTAGGCTGATACAGTAACATAGCCATCCCTAATGGAGTTATTCCAGATTTATGTCAGCACAAATGGAATAAAGCCTGAAAACCATAAGAAACATGACATCATGCATTCATCTCCCTAACTTGTGGACTGTGGTCTAGAGTCCTCCTTTCAGCACAGAGTTATGAGCACAGCAACGAAGTTTCCAGGGCTTATGGGCAGACTTGCTGCTCTCAGGCATAAGTGTTTCTATTGATCTGTCAGCCTATCTATGCCTAAACTTGTCAGATAGAACTTCCAAGTATGAATTTGTAACGAACACTCAGACCTTTCACAAGTCTAGACCAAGAATTACTTGCTTTTGATTCTGAGTTCTTTGTAGAAGGGGCATACTACAAAGATTCAACACTTCTGTACATGTTTAAAGAGACAACTTCATCTAGATGCAATAGAAATTATGTATAGATCTCCCAGGACCCATTAACAACTGTCACAGCATATGCAAACATGCTCTCCTCATAGGAAGACAAGAATATTTGTCCTTTGGGATGACTTCTTTCTTGTTGAGGTTCGACTTGTCTCAATGAATTAAATTTGTTGATAAGTGCATGATGTGGGACAACATTACTTGCTTGAGACCTTCCATTTGCTTCTGTGATGATCTGTGTTGGTGGATTTGCCTGGAGGCAGGGTTTCTATCTCTGCGTTTGGCTTCTCTACCCAGCCTTATATAGTAATGCTCTCATCTGGCACACTTATTTGTACAGTGTGTCTCGTTATGGGTTTTTAATGAAGAACAAGTTTCCTGGCATTTTATTTGCTGTCCTTGGGGTAAGAACAAAGGACTGATCCTGAGTTTTCTCCCATCCATTTTTTTTGCCTATGGAATACTGCTTCACTTGGGTAGATAAATGGCTTTTACTAGAGTATGTGAACTGAGACTACAATTCCAGTCCTTTCATTTCCATAAACACTTCCGATGTTTTTTGGAGTTTTTTAATGTGTGACCGTTTTACTAAGGCTACTGAATTTAAGAATAAACTAATCTGAAAGAACAGTACTAGTCTAAATAAACTGAGAATGAATAGGAAATGATACATGGCCTTTTTTTTTCCTATTTTCTATAATAATGAACTTTAGGACTGGTTAGTTGAACAATGATCCTTGAATGTATAAAGTGTGTTTGTGTTATTCATAGAAAGACGATCAGTGTATTTGCAGCTGAAGTTGCGTCTCATTAAATATTATTTGATGGATAGTACAGAAAAGCAGGAGAAACATCAGAAGTACAATTTTCATTAACTGGTAACAGAAACATTAACATGATCCCCTTTTGCAATTCCTTTGAAAGTGATATGCATCTAACTAAACATACCCATTATTGAAAAGTTTCCTCTAGGTATATCCCATCCTTCTTGATGTGTTTTGGGACTCCATCAGAGTCCACAGTTATTTCATGGTGCTATTTCTCCTTTCTTTCACATCATTCGTGCACTGGACTGCATTTTCCTCTGGATGAAGTGAGATGGGCAGCCTGGATTTGAAGCTCTTCAATTCTGCTCTCTGGGCTTTCCAGTGAAACAGTTTTGAGAATCGTGACA
Source organism: Penelope pileata (assembly GCA_013396635.1). Classification (NCBI taxonomy): domain Eukaryota; kingdom Metazoa; phylum Chordata; class Aves; order Galliformes; family Cracidae; genus Penelope; species Penelope pileata. Next base: position 86,176 of record WBMW01001636.1, read on the forward strand.
CAAGACCCTTCCTCTGCTTGACCTGGGATTTATTCTTGTCAGTAGAGAGTTATTGTTATTAAGACATAAACATGGATGCTGTCTCCTTCCTCTCTAGCTGTTTTGTCTTCCTTCCAGCCCAGAAGAAAGCCCCAACACAAGGAATGGGCGAGCTCCTCCAGCCAGTGCAGTCTGTAGGAAAGCATTGGATGCATGATGGCATGAGCATGGGCTGCCCCAGGCTGAGGATGGTGTGCATCTCGTCTCTCTTCTTTTTTAAGGAAGGTTCACCAACTATTAGTTATCACAGAAAGAGTGGGTGTAACCTCCCTCTTTGAGGCAGATTCAGCCAGTCAAGGCTGACATTGCTAGCCATCATGAGAGCAGATTGTAAGAGATTTGTGCTATACAGCTACTGTATACGTAGGCAATTTCTTGAGAGCACAAGCAGTTCAATGTGCTTTTGTGGATAGCTCACTTCCTATTTACTGCCCAAATTCTACTTGAATTCCCTTTTCAGGGCTCTTTTAGGAAGCTCATTGTGGCCATCAAGTTTGTCCCCCTAGTCTCAGGCTAACATTTACAGGGAGAAATGTTGCACTATGGTCTGGTGACTCGTTTTCACCACTTACTTGGCTCTTTCAGACAAATGCCAGACTGCCAGACAAACACCCAGAAACTCCAGAATATGTCAGCTAGAATACACTCACGGAACATTATCCCTCAAGTTTTGCTCTATTCAGCTGAGTGATATCCTTACTGCATGCCAAAGTTTTCAGAACTGCCTTTATCTGGCTAGTTTTTTTTAAAAAACTAATTACTCTAAACCAATTTTACTTAAAAAAAATGCACCTGGAATTTCAAAGAACAAAGATGTAGAAAAGTAAAAACATAAAATGCACTGTAGCAGTAATGATCTTTCTTGGCTTCTCCAGTGTCTCAGCATCACTGTGTGGATGGCTAGTTCTCCTCAGCCTCTAGACCACAGCCAACACATGCTCCTGCTGTCAGATTTGTCCTCCAGATCAAACACTTCATTGCTGTGGCTCTTCCTGGTCTAGGTGGAAAGACCCAGCTTTGTGCTTGCTTTCACCAGCATTTCTGTCCTTGTCATGACTGTGCACTAGGAACCACACAGGACTGCACAGGGTTAGGTCATTTCTTCCCCCCCTCACTCACTGATGTCTCTTGATTAATATTTCAGTTGTACATCTCAATGGGGACATCCCTGGCTGTACTCCTTTGCTGTAGGCTCTTTAAAAGGTAGTGGCATAATATTGTGAATTATGCATCACGAGAGCTATTGATTTTATAAAAACCTCCATAAAACTGATAATGCTTAACTTGCTCCAAGCTTTGCATGAAGTCTATGTGTGCTGTGGAGGACAAAAGAGAGTTTTGAGGATGTGGTTGCCAAAAGTATGCTTTTCCCTCTTTCCCCTCCTGCATATACCCACATATATGTATGCACACTTCATTAGATTAAGAGAAGCCCTGGGGGAGCCTGTCACAGCTGCCCACACACTTTTCTTGTATATTGCCTTCAGACCTAAATATGATAATGCTTTGCACAAGTGCTGCCGTACCTAAGAACTCTCAGGAGCGCCTCAGACAAAAGGTTATGTTTTTTCCGGAACAAGCCATTGCTGAAGACACTGGAGTTACAGGGTTAGGATGTGAAATCAGAATCAGGCCCAAACTTTCAAATTTTTCTCTGAATTTCCTGGGTTTTGTGGTTAGAATCCAGACCCCTAACATTATTTTAACATAGGTTTTGCATTTATATTTATAAACACAGAGTACTGCTGCTTATTTGAGTTTAGAATAGATTGTGGTATAAACATATTTCCTCTTTACACATTATAATCAGTGCACAATGGCCTGCTTTATGTAAAACATATCACAGTCTTTGCTTCTCTGCATGTGCTCGCATGCACATATAGCTTAAATTAACTGACTTAATATCCTCATGATGTGTTCAAAGAGGAGATCTATGAATGAGGTGGGGAAAGACAGTCTCACAGTTCCTATTTTGGAGTTTGAGATTAAACACTGTATTTAGAGAAACATTTAATGACGATTCATTTTAACAGACTTTTGGTTGATGACTTATTTATAATTTCATCAGCCAAACACTTCCCTTGACAGAGTATGTTTTGGCTCACTGTCACTCCTGGCAGCTCTGCAGAACAGCCCGTAGTAAATGTGTCCTTTGGAAAATTAGCCAAACATCATTCCAATGCAATGACTCTGTAGGCGATAAGATGAAAATGATTAGTTACAGTTCATTGAATACTGCCCCAAACCTGTTCAAAACTACTGCTTGGCACAATCCCTGAGAAGGTGTTTTGGCTTCTTTCACAGCTCTGCTGGAGAGCAATTGAAATCAAAACCTTAATTTTATTTAAAGGATGAATCAATATCAAATTTGGGGCTGAATCCTGAAGGTTTTGCTGCAGAATCAGATCCAATTCTGGAAGATATTTTGCTTAACTTGGAGCGCATGAATTGACTTCTTGGGGATTAATCACATATTCATGTTTTTGTAGCAAGATCTTTTGGCTGGTGGCCATGAACATTGACTTGACCTGTAGTGCAAAAGCGCAGACAGCAGCAGTAATATCACCAACAAAGATACCTAATTCCCAGATAGCAGTTTCATCAGTAGATCCTCACAGCATTTCACAGTGGAAGTCTGTATCCATGTGGAAGAGAAGATGGAGATGGTAAGCTTCCAAGATAGTGTGAGATGCCTTGTCCAAGAGTGCCCTTCTAGCTGGCGAAAGAGAATTGATATCCTTTCAGTTTCAGACCATTTCAAGACATGCGGTTCTCAGCCTTATCTACCCACAGGCCACTTGTAAGCCAAACAAAGAGTGGCACAGCACACTCTTTTCGTTTTGCTGAGGACTAAACAGAGCACTGCAGCACTGTATGCTGGGTGTGAAGGCAGCTCCCCTACTCAGCTGCAGCCTTCACCCTTTCCTTGCCACCACTCATGTGAGCAGCTCAGCCTGACCTCAGTCCATAGGGTGGATTTTGGGGTGCCCTCTGACCTTGTGGGCACTCATGCTGTCCTCTGCTGCTTTCAGCAGCACTCATCCTGCTGCGTTCACTTGTGGATCAGCCATAATTGTAAGGGGCCAGGATCATGGTATTTTCCCTGGATCCTTTCCCAGCCAACCTTTGTCCCACTCTCCTCCTCAAGTTTATCTGTTCCTGTGTCTGTGTCTGTGTCTGTGTCTGTGTCTGTGTCTGTATCTGTATCTGTATCTGTATCTGTATCTGTATCTGTATCTGTATCTGTATCTGTATCATTTGTTTAAAGGTACAAAAGATACCACTTTCCAAGACGTGGCTGACATGAGAGCTTATGTTTATGATATTGTATTTATGATTTTGAAAAGCATTAACTTCACTGCACTGTATTATTTTTTACCAAATATTCCATGGTTTTGCGACAGCTGAACACTAACTCCCTGTTTACAAAAGTTGCAGCACAGATTAGGTATATGCAAGTTTCTCTACCCTGATTCAGAATTCTTAGAAGAGAATTAACCCAATTCACTTACAGTGCTATCTTATTTCTTCACAGATTTTTTTTCCCCAAAGACAGACTATTTTGCAGAGACATACGTGCTATTAATCTCACTTTCCGTATCCCAAACTGAAGGGATTTGTCTGAAATCACCACCTAAGTCAGCTGAAGAGCTGAAGAGAAACTTCTGCCTTCTTACTCCTGATAGGAAAAATTGTCCTCAAATCCACTTTCAAACTCAAATTGGTTTTAATGAAGACAAATGGAAACATTAAACATTTCTAAAACATATCAGTATATTAACTATAAGTCTCGATGGTAAGTTTCCACCTGGGAAATTGCTGCATGCAAAAAAAAAAAAGGGCAAGATAATTCCTCTGTCTTCTCTGTCTGGAAACAAAGGCATATACTTAGACTTACCCAGATTCAAAATACCTCACAGATAAAGTATTTATCATCAAAAGATATGATATTCTCTCTATTTTTAGTTCATAAATGCAACAATCATCTCATATTTCACATCTGTCTTTTCTAACATTAGGTGCAAAATATAATGTGAATAATTTCTCTTTTTTTTTTTTTTGACTTTCACACACAGCAAGCTAAGTTCTGCTCTCTGAGCTGTGCACCATGTTTGTTCCCATCGGCACAGTGAAGAACAGGATTTGACATCCCTTGCCCTCTGAAACTTAATCAGGGATTTCAGCATCATATGCAGATCTGCCAAATCGCTTCCCTGCTGAAAAATGCCATCAGCCACTGACTGCTCCCCCGCAGCCCCCGCAGCCGCATCACCTGTCTGTGCCTGGGGACTGGGGACAGGCACTGCAGTCTGTCTGGTGGAGTGGAACACGGAGCAGGTTTGGGTTTGCTGAGGGTTAGAGAGGAGATCTGCCTCCTCCTTGGGGGATTACTCCTTACCTCACTGTGTCAAGCTGCTGTGGCTGTGCAGCCTGTTTATTTAGGCTGAGGCAGAAGAAGCAGGCTGAGCATGAAGCTTTTAAAATCACACTGCCTGCCACTCCCTTCCAAGAGGGAAGAAAGGTGTATGTAGCACACACATTGTTTATACCTGTGTCTGTCCCTGCCCTTTCCCCAAGCAGTAATTAATTTAAATCAGGAGTGAAAGCTGAGTGAAATATGATTTCTCCGAACGGTGCCAAAGATGTTCTGAACAGATGCCTGCTGTATTTGTATAATCATTTAAACAAAATATCATAAAAACTCAAATTAATGTCAGATTGATTCCATCAGTGCCTAAATCAGTCTGCTGGATATCACAGAATATCACAAACCCAGCACTGGTGACTGTAAACAATAGGGTCCAATACTGTAAGAACATCACATCTCTGTCATTTAATGACACGTAACTGTTTCACAAATGTAGAAAATAATGGGAATTTGTGAGAGTGTTTAATATGGTGAAATGTATTTATTTATTCCTAGCCAGTTTCTTAAACATTCAGCTGCGTGGAAATAACTGGTCTGAAAGCAGAGCGACTGACAGGCAGCTTCTGCCACAGCAGGGTTGAGGAGAAAGGCAAGAAAAGCAAGCCATGGTGACCTTGGATTGCTGCTTCTGCCGTGCTCATGGGAGGAAAAGAGAAAAGGGAGAGTGGAAGGTGTTTCTGCAGGGAGCTCACCAACACCAAGCATCCCACTGCAGCAACTGCAGCAGGGATCCCACCTGCCCAGGGCTCTTCCATCCCCAATACAGGCAGCTGACAAGAGGACACCTTCTCTCTTAAGGGAGTCTTCTACAGTGGGCAATTTACCTATGCCCCATAATGGATTGGCATTTTTCTCCAAAAATATGGATTATTTTTTCCAGAGAACAAGTTTTGCTTCTATCGGTGTCACTGTTCAGTAGGTTTAAGTCTTGTCACTACATAGCAAAGAACCATTATGGGTCAATTAAAGACCATATGCATCATTAAAATGTTATTTTGTGAGCCTTGGAAAAAAATGTTTCACGTTTTATATTGGGGTCATTGTAGTTTATTTATTTAGCAGTGGATCTAGGGCATGGGGTTTTTTGGACAGGCATTCATTTGGAGCAGCAGCCTTGTACCGGATGTGACTGATATTGTATAGAAATATTTAAATTGGTTCTGATATGGAAATTGATCCCTGATTTGTCCTGATTTTTGCACAGAGATTTAGCAGAGGCAGGACTTTTTATCTGGATTATGTTTGTGTACTTGTCTTTTAGAACTGCGGGCTCCTTAAGGCAGGAGGTGAATTCACAAATGGGTCTTGCAGAGTCCTGAGCTCAGGGTTACAAACACCAGCTGAAAACTAGTAAGAGGAATGGAGTCCATCTGATCCAGCTTGTTGCAGAAGCTGATCTTTAAGATCCAGCTAGTCCATTTTGCCTACAGACCTGCCTGTTTAGTGACTGCTATGGAGTGAAAAGGGGAACACAACTAGAAGAAAATGAATTGTCAGTAGGCAGTGTTTGATCTTCTCTGGGGAAAATGTGCTGCTTAAAGCAATCTTTATTATTATTATTATTATTATAGTTCTACAATAGGTGCTAGCATTCGTCAGGACAATAAACTTGTCGCATTGAATTATGGTAGTAAAAGAGTACAGATAGACACAGAGCCAAAACCAAACCTCAGAGTATTTTAACTCATTAGCTTAACAACTCATGTTTTTGGAAACATGGAATATGGAAAATTAGGAAAAGGAATGGAGTTGTATGAGAGAGTGGAAGCTACATAAATCTGAATGAATCCAAATATCATTTATAGGGGAAGAATAAAACCGTATGTTCATTGCCAGATATTAAATCTTGTTAGTCCTTCCTTATACTAACTAGAAACACATTGTGTTCAAGTACTGCTTAACAACTGAGATGCTGTGGTTGTGCTAACTCCCCTCTTTTATCTTCTCTAAAAAGACAGTGTGACTTCCAGGCTTGGAGCCTGGCTCTCCCCTGCTCCAGCCCTTCTGTGTGGGAAGACCCAATCCGTTCTGCTCACAGTCCCCACTCAGGAAAGCATCAGCATTTGAGCTGAAGGACATCTCAGTGTGGGACCAGTGGCATCTGAACAGATATGTTACAAGGGCTTCTCTGAGTTGGCTGCAGCAGGGCTTTTTTTGACAGAAGTTTGTGAGCCCTTCTCTACAAGATCTGGCTCCTTCTCTTTGTATTGCAGGTATCTATGTCAAGAGCAAAGAGTATACTTTATTGAGGATGAATTTGCAAGTTTTCCTCTTCTTGTTGTACAGAGATATCTGTATACATTTCCTTGAATTACAGGAGAAAACAGCAGGTGCATGTGTCCTTTGGGATGCCAGCTAGCGAGAAAGTAGCTCATATCTGTAGATACCAACAATTAGGACATACGTATAGAGATTAGTATATTGCAACAATGTTTTTACTTGAGGTGCCACTAGCTGTGAAAAAAAATACACAGATTTCCTTGATTGTCTTTGGAGGATCGATGAGTGCCAGGGATGAAGCACTGCCACAGGCTGCCCAGAGAGGATGTGAAGTCTCATTCTAAAAGATCTTCCGAAGACACCTGGGCGTGGTCCAGAGGAATCTACTCAGGGTATCCCTGCTTGAGTAGAGGTCAGACCAGGTGGCCTCTGGAGGCTCCTTCCAACCTTAGCCATTCTGTGATTCTGTGGACGAAAAAAATTTACAAAGCTGGCTGAGAATCAGTCTGTGGCCAAGAAAGCAGACAGCTACCACTAAACAACTGAAGTCTGAGCTGATCCAGTGACCTGGTGTAGCCTTTAATATTTAGATGAAAAATTGGAGGCTCTGAAAGGGAAGATAGCAGAATGCATGGCCGCGGAGATAGAGACGTAAGGAGCATATGGCTCATTCTGTATTCCCTTGGTCCTGAGGGCAGCTTGCACAGTCATAGCTTCTATAAATCAGAGCAGCTGCTGGGAGACTATCTTATACTTGTGTGCTTAATGGCTGCCTCTCCTCCAGCACGGGCTTTCACCCTGCACCTTCCAAAATGGCATGACCTCATAGCCTCTGTGTTGGCCACATGCCAGAACCATAAAACTAACACCTTTCATGACAGTCTTGCTCTCCCTGCCTTATAGAAAGAGTCCTGTTTACATTACCTGTATCTTTAAAGCCCACAAACTATTCATCATATGACAATGATATTTCCTTGTATTCCCCATGTTCTACCTTGCTGTCTCTCTGCTGCGGGTCCCAAAGGTGATGAATTCATCTGGAGTCACCTTTGCAGAGCAGATGGAAAATGGGCTGCTTGGTTAGAAGAGGGCTACCCACCTCTTCCTTGTTCTCCAAGCAACAAGTTTCAGCTTAAAAAAACCCACAAAACTGAAAACTTGTTTTTAAAAAACCTCTTCCCCCAATTCTTTTCTAGATTATCAGATCCCAGCAAAAATGGTCCAGTGGTTACCACTTCTTTGTGTTTAGGTCCTCTGTTATTCTAATAAACTTTATATTAGAAAAACACACAATTTGAAAAAAATCATAGAAATAAATATTAATGTAGCAGCCTAAGGTTTTCTGACTCTCCCTTTTAGATCTCAGGCTCATATTTACTGAGTATAATTTCTGCCAGCAACATATAAGAGGAGCTGCATTCTTTTAATGCTGGTTTTGCAAGCTTATGAATCCTACTGAGACACATGGGATTTGACCTGGAAGTAGAGATCAAAATGGGTACAGAGAATGGCAGATTCACAATGCGGTCACATTTTATTACCTTGCAATCTTGCTTAAAGAAAATGACACTATTATTCCAAGAAACAAAGATATTAGGAGCAGATGAAGTGGGCAAGAGAAATGCAGCTAAGCCCGCAGCTGAAGGGAGAATGTATTTCAGCTGTCCCGGGAAGCACAGTTTTGTGCAACACTCTTTCAAAGTGTGAATTTCTCCTACTCATAGATAACACTCTTCAACTGAAAGCAAATGAGTAGCTGAAAATTAAGTTCTCCTGGTCTGAATCAAATTTCACAAAGTATTAAATAGTTATGCAAAAACTGTGCAATGCCTTACAGCGTGCACAGCCTTCCTTTCACCTTTCTCTTACACACACTACAGGCCTCTGCCAACTCATTTCTATGCATGTGAATAGACCTTACAGGAGTACTCTTTTCTACTTGAATAGAGATACATCTTGAACTGACCCTGCAAAGAGGTCTTGTGGTGTGGATAATACTTGTGTACTTCAACAATTGCTTCAATTACTTCTGAAATACAGCCAATGGTGAGGTGGAATGTGGCAGCTTTTTTAACAAAAAACAGCAGCACTACCAAGGGTTAGGGCAGGAAATAAAGAAATACATCGCATTTATGTAAGAATATTTGAAAAAAAATCTATGTTGGCAAGTTATAATTACTGTAACAGCGAAACTGAATTAACATCCTTTTTTTGGGATACTGTGATCCCAGGAGTTAACTGATCACAAGCAGTTTGCATTTCATATCCGTAGCTTATCACACTGACAGTCTATCTTAACAGCACCTTGAACATCCCATTTTTTCATATTGAGATATTAAGCAGTACTGTTTTTGAAGGTTTCAGTTTTTGAAGGAATTAGACTAGGCTAGAGGAGACATTTCAGGGCCATTTAGAGGTATGCAGTTCCAGGAGTAATGCTGAGATAATTAGAGATGGAGACTGGCACTCTCAGCCTAGGTTGACTGAGCTGTAATTTAGGGCCTGCAGTACCTGACAAATGACTGATGGATAATCTAACTATGGCTGGTTGTTGAAGATTGAAATAACAGAGCACTTGGCTGTAGCAGCTGCAAAGTTTTGTGAACACTTTCCTAATTTATATATTTACACTTTTTCAAAACTGTGCTACACAAAAGCATTGGGATTTCAGTACGCTCATTCCAAAATGGAAATTTTCAGTCAAGGGCTTGCTGAAAAATTGACTGTTTCGGTTTTCTCCTCCCCACTTCCTCCACTAACAGTCTTCGACTACGTGAGGCTCAAGAAATTTTTACTTTAATTATTTTGTCTTTTCCCCAGTAATCACTATGTAGCTTTCTGAAAAACAAAAGGGGCTATTTTGTTTAAATTCCCCCAAAGAAAATTGTTACCATCTCAGTGCCACAATCTAGTTTTCTCATGAAGACAGATCCAGAGAAAAGAGTGCTACAGTTTGAATCACTGCCACCTTCCGCTTCTGCAGCACATTTTAATTTTACAGGTTGTTTTAGAACAGCAACCAAAACTAGTCCCAGTGGGCATGTCAGTGTATCTATGTGTATTACATCATGACATCCTGAATCCTTGCTAGGGGAGAGCGTTACAACCTTTGCATGTGTCTGTGTGACTGCTCAAGGCACAGCCATAATTCTGATTGATATACAATTTCCTGTATGCTTGTATTCCTACTGACTGCTTCCTGCAGTTGTTAAAGGAAAATTGTTTTGGTGGATTAAAAACAAGAATGCGCAGTTGCTCATTCCAGAATCCAGAAATTTGGCCAATCAGCTAGAAAAGTAATGCAAGATGGAGCACATGATTGTGAAGGAGTCGCTAGGAGATAAGCACACTACCTGGATACTTACAAGAAGACGATCTGTGTGGAAGCAGTTAATACTGAGACATGGAAGGTTAGGACTAATTTTAAGACTTGGTTACTCCTTCAGATGAAGGAAGGTGATTCATACCTCCAGCCTGTTCCTTTACGGCATTGTGTTTACCAGTTCGAGGTGTTGATCCCTCAACACTACACACAATCCAGAAATTTTCAAGGCCTTGTTAAAAGATACAGTCCTCTGCCAAAACCTTGCCTTCAGGAGACTGGTTCTACAGCCAACGCCCTGGGTAGACAATTGCTGTATATATGGCATGCCAACATATAGGCCTATGTAAATCATGCTACCTCTCAGTCAGAGATGCAAACGTGAAACACTCATGTAAGAAAAAAAGGAAAATGTCGAGTGATGTGTGGTTTTACCCACTCCTGAGGTTTGCTACAACCCCTGATTTTATTTTACTTATTTATTTATATTGGTGATACGCAGTGAGACTTTTCAAGCCACATATTCTTGAATTGGTCAATTTAAGAAAATCTCTCCTTTCCTTCTCCTCCTTTCAAGAAGAGACCACGTCCACCACCCTTGATCCCCCTCTCAACTGCTTGTTGCTAGTGAGTTACACCTTGTCTTAATTAGATTACAAGTAATTTCGGACTGTAGCTATGATCTTACCCTGTGCTATGAACTGGGGCCCATGCCAGAGTGGGACTGCTGAGGGCTCCTATAATGCAAACAAATACAATTATTTTTCTTTGTTCATAGGTGTCTTTTCTCTCTAGGTCTTACATAAACACTGTTTTGCGGAGCTGAAACCATAACTTGGCTGTCAGTGTGGGGAGCCAAGGGCTGACTGAGCATCCCATGAGATGAACAAATCTCTACCTTATGTGGAGGAAAACAGCAGGTTTAACTGGTTCAGAGGTACTTGGAGTAATAAAACAGCTCAGTATGGGTTGCAGACTACGAGGGATGATCAGGAGTTTTTTGAAAGTGTTTGTTGACGGAAAATTTATGTGCAGCTAAATGAATAATTTGTGTGTCAACTTTCTGTGAACAGTTTCATTTTTTCAACAAGCATGTTCCATACCCTACCCCACCTCCTCATGTCTGAAAATTGGAATATTTCCATGCTGAAGTGCTGCTGTAGCTGAGGCCCACATGCACCAGCCCTGCTCTCCCAGCTGGGCCCTTCGGTTGCGCCCCAAACATTCGCCATCTGACTGATCTGGCTCACTTCCCCTCCAGCCCGTGGAGCAGGCGTGGTGGGCCCAGCCTGGCTGGAAGGGCCTGGGTGCCCCACACTCGGCCAGTGGCCACAGTCACAGCGTTTCTAGGTATGAAGAAGTATCTGCAAATGTTTCATTTTTTCTAATAACCACAGTCAAAGCAGATGGAAAGAGGAGAGGGACTGCAGTTTCACCCTCCAAGCAGCACTGAACTCTGCTGGCTAGCAAAGCACCAGCGTGGGGTGAGCCCTCATCCCCAGGGGCCTGGGCAGAAGTGCTGGCTGCCAGCTCGTCCACAAGAGACTGAAATATCTCCACTGGGAAGGAACACATAGCACACAGGTCTCAGTCATAAGTGCTAAATAGCATCCTTGTATTGACTTTCACCTATTAAAATCATTCTTTTGAATTCTAGCTATGTTAAAAAGTCTTGTGTTACATCTCCCAGCAGTCCTGTTCCTTCTCCACCTTTTTCCCATCTCTGATTTGATTCCTGTGGAGATTATGGGCAGATACTTGTTAATTTTGGTCAAGAGTCTAGGCAATACCTCACTCCACAAATAGTCCCAGTGTTTGCAAAGGATTTTTCACATAACAACGTCATTTAAAAGGTGATATACAACTCCAGTGAGGCTGGCCCTCAGTCAGGAGCAGCGAAAGCAGTCTGTCCTAGACATTACAGTGCAGTATTATGAGATAGACTGCTGGCATTGAATGCTGGCGCTATTGGTTACACTGCTTACTTGTAAGTGTAGTTATTGATACATTTAAAAAGAAGAACAACAAGTTGTTAGCATCTTGTTTGCTTGCTTGATACATGGAATGAATCCTACCTGTTTCACTGCTTGAGTTACTAGTGGATACTTGTGAAGAGTGCTCTAAATCTGGAAAGTCTAAACTATTAATATAAATGAACATTGATCTGAAATTTCCTGCATCCACAGTTGTTGGATAAAGCTTTTGGGTATAGATCACTAGAGCAAAACTTCATTGAAGCAATAGAGTTGGGTTTGGACCCTTGCAAGGAGTCAGAGACGGTCCAGTTTTCTTCTCAATGGCATGCCTCTGGCTAGGGTAATCATGTAGATCTGTGAACTTGCAGTGGACCACAGAGGGAATAAAGAGAGAGGGAACGAGGTGAAGAGCAGGTGTAATTTTGTAGTACTGTTTGTTTGTGCCCAGCGCCCTGTAGCTGAATCTGCACTGTGTCATCTGCTCCTCATGCTAGTGCCATAAGCTTTGGGTCATCAAATATTGGTGCCAACTCCACTGACCTTTGCAAAGCTTGAGGCCCCCTGCATCTCCGGGCAGGACAGGATGCCTCGCACAAGAGGGAAGAGAAACCCGTCAGCTCTCCCCTCTTTCACCAGCACTTAACTGTGCAACTCACTCAGGAGAGTCCTACATGGAAAAAGTGAGAGAAAGAAAGGGGAGTGGAGAGTGTGGACTTTCTGATACTTGGTTTCCCATTGGAAATTAAAACAAGACATTAAGCAACAGGGGTTTGCTCCACTGAGTTGACTTAGAACAGCTGCTCACCAATTTCTGCAGCAGAGAGGAAAAGCAGAACTTTGCCCTGGGTCTGAGCAGCTTTTCAGAAGCAATCCAAGTCAAACTTCCACTCAATGACTTCATTCAAAGCTGGTTTACATCATGAAGAGAAACTCCGTTTATTTATTTGTAATAACTTCAGGATTTTATGGACCCACAAGAGGATGTAATTTAAGAAAACATCAGCAAGCTGTTTCAAACAGCAAGGTTTCAAAATGGGCTGTGCCAAAAGCTCATCAATGGAAAAAAAGAAAGAAAGAAAGAAAGAAAGAAAGAAAGAAAGAAAGAAAGAAAGAAAGAAAGAAAGAAAGAAAGAAAGAAAGAAAGAAAGAAAGAAAGAAAGAAAGAAAGAAAGAAAGAAAGAAAGAAAGAAAGAAAGAAAGAAAGAAAGAAAGAAAGAAGGAAAAAAGAAAAGAAAGAAAAAGAAGAAGGAAAATGTCTTTTGTAAATGACTTTGAAGTAAAAGATTCTGAAACTTGCATTTCTGCAATAAATACATTTTTTTTTCAATGACTGAAGTCATATAAAGGAATGGATGGTCTTCCTCTAAGGGCACTGAACTAGCCGATGAATGAAGTTTGTAATTGTAAAGCCTGTTACCTCGAAGAAGTAGCACAGTAACAATATTTTAAAATATCTCATCTCATGTAAATCAAGCAATAAAAATATAAGAGAGGTAACCTAACAGCTTTAAACCTGGAAAGTAACAGAAGCTAGTTTGACAATGCTTAGAAGTAATGGAAAGTTTCTGCTGAGTGACTCAGGGCAAATCAGACTGACTATCCTTGTCAGGAGTATAAAACAGGAAAATTAGGAGACCCAATGGACTTCTGCAGATGTTCCAAGGTTCAGAAGGGACTGTAAGCTGCTGACTAGAACAAAGTCACTGGTTTTATTTCTAATCTGCTCTTAATTCATCAGGTCACACAACATTAATTATGTCACCACTTTGCTGCATGGTATCACCCAATGCTGGAAAAACCCCACAATGCATTTTGAGATCTTCAGGAGGAAGATAAGCAAGAGAATAAGAAGAATAAGTTAAGAATAGAGGCTCTGAACACAATCCCAAAGACTATAATTGCTCAGGCTGAAGGAGAATGCTTGGCCGCACAGAGGGTGTTGACAGAAGGATTTTGGCTTCCTTAGCCACCAGACAGTATGCTACAAAGCAGAATTACTGGGCAGAAATGGGATCCCTCTGGTGAAAAGCTTTCTGCAGGGCCAGAGCTTGCATGGGGTTTGAGGGAAACTGCTGACAGAAACCTCACATGAACAAAAAATAGAAATAGAGATCCAGGAAAAAGCTCAAAAGTGGGTGATGAATGGGAGAAATTGAATGTAAGAAGAGAGAAATGAAGGAAGATAGCAAAATACTTTGCTGATGTATCTCCTCACAAATTGCAGGAGTTTAGGGAGTTTAGGAGGTTTCGGTCTTAGTAGACCCTCAGGGTCACAACTGGATTGACAGAGATGCAACAGCACATAGCAGACAAGTGTAGAGGAGTTAGAATGGCTAATGAAAGATCGGGAGGTTGCTAAAAATGGGAGCTGTATCTTGTAAATTTATTTTACGTTTTCTATTTCTATTTTAATTTTGTAGATTTATTCCTATGTACTGCAGATTTATTTTAAGAACGAAAATGCTAATATAAGAGTTTAAATGCTGGATATATAATTATTCTGAAATTCAGAGAGATGTATAAGGCACTGACTGTCTGGTGCTAGAAAATATAAAAAAAGGAAGATGTAGCAGAAGCAGACTACAAATTGCCTTGCTGAATGGTGAGGAGGAAGTTATGAGGATGTAAACCCCAAACCCTCCAATACAGAAACACCTCAAGGGCAGTTCCTACCACTGATTTGCATATCTGTTCCAAAGCAAAAATATAATCCATTGTATTTCCAGATGTTTTGGAATTGGCAAGACATCTTCAGAAAACGCAGTGTTGTGAGGGAGAATTACTGGAGCAGAACCTCTGGCTCTAGAGAAAAAGTGGTTGAGAATCTGAAGATCGTGCAAAATTGATTTGAAGACGAAAAAAAGGTAGGTCGAACAGATGGAGTGAAGGAAGTAGAGCAGCAGAATAATAATGGTAAATTTCAAAAAATCAAACCTGATTAACCTGAGAGAATCCATGCATAAGGTTTAATGAGAAGACAATGCAAGTGGCAAAGCAGTCCATGCTGATAAGTCACCTAGAAAGCAGACCACGCTTGTTCACAGAAAGAGTGCATTTAATCCGTACTTGTATCCATTTGGTATGGGATGCACACAAGTACGGCAGCAGGTTGGTGGCACTGAGTTTGAAGTTACTTACTGAAGGGCTGTCAAGAGGATGCCCCTCGTAATGCGCGTGTGAGGTGGGCAGCACTTTCCCCTCCACATGAATGGTGAGCTCCTACGACTGGTAACTGTCACACAAACTTCATTACTAGTGAAGACGTGGCATGCAAAAACAGACCCAGGACGTCAAATCACAGGCCACAACATATCAAACCCCGCTCCTTCCCTTTTTGAACTATGGCAGCTGATAATATATAGGCATCCCTTAGATGGCATGATCAGAATGCAAAACAGTCTCAGTAAATTGGAGATACGGCCTGAAGTCTTTGAGATAAATTGCAATGAAGGCCAGAGCAGTGTGTTAGACTTGCTAAGAAGAATCTGAATACACTGAAACAAGATAAGAAAGAAATGATCTAGAGGTCATAGACAGTCATGACAGTTTGACTCACTGATGCAAAGTTAGCGTAAAAGCTAGTCTTATTTGTTGGTGCATCATCAGGATGAATCGTCTTACAGGTGAAAGAAGTAGTGAGTGTTGTGCTTCAGGCTACATAGGTAAAGCCGCAGCTGATGTACTATGTCCAGCCTTGGGAACCACATTTCAAGAAAGATGCAGACAAATTGGAAAGAGTGCAAAGGAGAGCAGCAAAAATGATCAGAGGTTTAGAAAACATGACCTACTAGAAAAGGTTGAAAGAATTGGGTTTGTTTAGTCTAGAAAAGAGAAGACTAAGCATGGGGCTCAAGGGGAGAGGGAGGAAGGGACAACAATTTCCCAATATGTAAAAGTTGCTGTGAAGCGGACAGTGATCAATTGCTTTCCATGTCCACTGGGGACACAATGCGAACAAATGCATTAAGTTGAGCAATGAAGACAACTTAGATACTTCTCAGCTCCAAGGATAGCGAATAGGCTACCTAGAGGGGTCCATGGAGCAATTTTCCTTTTAAAGAGAGGCTATATAAACATCTATTAGGTATGCCTTTTATGCACTTAAGCCTGCCTTCTTCATTTCATCTATATGTGAGCCCTGAAGTCCTTTCCAAATAACCAGTTCATTCATTTTAAAAGTGTTTTGCACCTTCATCTTCTAATCTGTTCAGACAGTGTATGTTAACACTTCTCACATGGGTAGTTCCCAGCCTTGTCATCATACAACCCCTCAAGCCTTCTCACCAAAGATCCTTATAGAAGCCATGATTAATGTCTATTTGCTGTTTGGAGCAAGTGAAAACTCCAAAGGTCATGGTACTCCACCATTAAAACTTTGTGTGGCAATGCTTCAGGATCCTTTGCTTGCCAATACATTTTGGCTTTGCTTCTTGTGAATATCAGAATATAATGTAATTTCTTTTAAAATACTTGGGCACTGTTTTAGGATGCTTCCATGTTTTGTCCTTTAAGTACCTCTGACTTGACATAACCTGGACAGGAGCCTACATCCCCCAAACACTTTATA
This sequence comes from Penelope pileata, assembly GCA_013396635.1. Classification (NCBI taxonomy): domain Eukaryota; kingdom Metazoa; phylum Chordata; class Aves; order Galliformes; family Cracidae; genus Penelope; species Penelope pileata. Next base: position 102,729 of record WBMW01001636.1, read on the forward strand.
TGTCAACAGTATTTTTTTTATACTATGTTACCGATCAGTTTTTTTGTCTTTCAAACAGATCACTTCAGTCTTCATATTCATACCTTTCTTGGAATTTCTAATGTGGTTATCATCGGGGCCATCAGTATGGTGAAGATTTTTTATCTAGAAATCAGTAAATTTCACATAGCCACTGAGTTCACAAATGAAATGACCTGTATTCCAATCAGTTACCTAAACCTGAAAAAATTTGTCATATCTTTCTATGCCATTTGGTATACTGAAACTGTCCTACACTTATGGAAACCCATAAGCTGTATAAATAATTAGCTGTAGATAATGTAGCTCAGATAACTCAAACCAGGTAATACACCTGTTTCGTCTTACCAGATGTAGCATATTTTGTGAATCAAATTTAAGGTTATTGGTAGTAAAGGAAGAACAAAGGAGAATTCAGATGCAGAGTACATATAACCTTTGCATATAGGAAAACCATACGTGACATAAGCAGTACACGTAGCAAACCCTTAATGAATCTTGTCCGTTGCACAAATCAAAATTGTTAAGCATGACAACAACTCTAAGTTAGCACAGTGCAAGTTAGGGCTCCAGGCAGTGACCGCCTGTGGAATGAGATACACACAGCCAAACTTTTAAAGTCAAAACAGACTTTTTATCTTATTTTCTCAGTTCTAAATCCACTATAATTCCTTTCAACAACAGTTTTTCCTTTTCTATTTTTGGTAGACATCTCACTCCTTTTTTACATTTATTGGTCGATTAAATTATCTGAAAATCCTCCTATTTGTCACCATGATCTTTTATGGTGACTCTTATGGTTCTGCAGTTGATTCACTTTACTGACCAATTATTTGCATTACACCGTTCTTGCAGCAAAAATATCTCAAATTATATATTCGTTTCAGACAAATCAAACATTTGTTCTTGCATTTATTAATCTGACTCCAGAAACAGCTTAGTGAGGCCAATACTTTTCCAATGGAATTGGAAAGCTTTCTGTCTGCACAGTATGTGACCTCCATAAGATAAATATTTTAGTAACGTATATGCAATACAGCCGAAGAAAAAGGTAATATTGCTAATTTCATGTTTGCTTTAGAATTCTTTCTAAAGCTGGCCTGAGGCTTAACTGGCGAAACCACATCTCTTCTTGTTGGAGAGCATGGCTTTGCACAATAGGATCCTGCCAGCTGTAATTACATCTAAGGACTATTGGACATCAATATATTTCCTCTCCTGCATCATTTAAGTTACAGAATTGATCCTGCCTCATCTTTTAAACTGTATGCTTGACTGCTCTCTTCGTAAAGTAAACAGATTTAAGTGATCTGGGAATTTTTTTCTCTTTGATGACAGCCAGAGCAATGATGGCACACTGCGGGAACACATACAGGCAGGACAAAGCCAGATGAGGAACTTTGTCCATCCCATGCCTATCAGCAGTCGTGTGCCCTGCCTGCCTACTGCCCTTAGTCCTGTGTGCAGGCAGGACCTAAACTGACAGGAGGGGTCTTGTCCCTTCCTGGCAATGCTGTTCCTGGTGCATCCCAGATGACAGGAGCTAAGACATTTTACAAGGCTTATGAAGGTTTTTCCAGGGGCCAAATAGCAGATGGGAAATGAATAGATTCAGAAACACTGGAAGAGAGGAGTGGTGATACAAACAGGGGGGCAGGCAACGGAAAACAAACCCTACTAAACAGCAGGATATTTTTTCTCTTGCTTTGTGATGGGAGAGAAAACCCTGGGGCTAGCAGAAGGATGATTACTTTTTTGCAAATTACTCCCGTAAATAGTAATTTCCACTGCAGCATCAGAGTGTGGCGGATTTTCAACTGCCAGTGAAGAAGCGCTTCCCAATCCCTGCATGGGCTGCACCTTGCGAAGGGTGATGCAAGTACCTGCTCTGCATTCCCCATGAGGCTGCAGGTGGGCTCGTGGGAGTTTTACCTCCTGAGCACCTCCCCTGCTGCCTTGGGACAGAACACACAGCTTTCCTGCCAGGATCAGAAGTTTCCTCATCTGGGTTCACAGGCAGCATTGTTTCCCCAGCAAAGCCTTGGCTTGGATAAGGCGGTCATACTACTTCTGAGTTTTCCAGGGCTTTTATTTTTCCATGTGAGCATCCCCCCTTGCCCTTAAAGAATACCTCACCTAGTGTCTGCAAGGCTTCTGCTTCTTGTTTGACATCCCTTATTTACAAAGCAAACAGAATGTTCCTTTTAACACACATCATGCTAAGTTTATTAATGAAGAAAACAATCCCAGGGGGTCAACCCAGGGGACCCTTGAAACCTGCCAGCAAAAACTCTTCAAACGCTCAACGCGTCAGATCCTCCAAAACGATATTTCACACAATGAAGTAAAAATAATATTTTTCTTTCGGCCTTTCCAGCCGCTTTTGTGGAGAGCAGACAGAAATTATTTTCTTACTCTGCTCCCAGAGCAGAGATCTGCATGAAGCTGAGTTTATTTGTTTAACACGATGATTTCATCCTAAATGTCTCGACAGCAAATAGTTGGTGGTTTAATAAAGGCTCTTTGAAAGAAAGGCCTAAGCAGTTATTTGTACAGGGAAAATGTGAAGTATGTGACTCTCAGGAGGAGAGAGAGAAACGCCTGTTGTGACTTGGGGTGGTGGGGAGGACCTTGAAATCCTCTCTGTACACTGGGGAAGAGCGGTGACCCCCCGGCTCCCTGTCCCCACAGCCATCAAGCTGTGGCAGACTGTGGATGAAAGGAGCCCAACCTCCTCACCAGCTGGTACGCCACTCCAGTGCAAATGCTCTTGCACAAGATAAAGGATCTGCTATTGGCTTATGAACATTCAATTATTAAAGTAATAAATTAACGATAAACAGACTTGGAATTGACTGGTGAGCCCAGTGTGGTGGTCAACGAAGAAAAATGTGTGCTGAGACAGCTGAAAGTAAAGCTGTTGGTCTTGATGGAACCATTTCTTCCTCAGCTAGATCCTCCAGCGATCAAAGAGTCTTTGAAATGCCCACACACACCTGCTCAATCTGCAGAGAATTATCTCTAGGAACGCCTTGTGCAAAGCCAGTGTCACAAACACCACATAGCTGTACGTACTGACTTCAGAAAAACAGACAACGTTTTCTGGAAACATGTGCTCCAAGGTACCAAATGGGGACCTTTTTTCCTATAGGTGTGGCAATATTGAATCTGGGATTCTTTTCTTCAGCTTGTAAAACGTTTCACTTTTGCTGTTTTATTTTCAACTGAATTGTTTTCTAAACTAGTTCTTAATTTAGCAACTCTGCTGTTAGCAAACGCATGTCTAGCCGCAGCAATTGGACCAAGTTCAAATTAGGATCAGGAGCCTGGGCTAAGCTCTCTTCTTTATTTACGCATGCACTTTTAGGAGTAATAGATTCAGTCTGAATTGGTTTAATCAGTGCTTCTAAATTCTGATGGGATTTGCTACATACAGACGGGGGAGATTTAACTGTGGACACCAATCTCAAATATAAAAAAGTTTGTAAAATATTTCATCGCATGTATCTGTAATTTCTGGAAGCTGATGGCGACACACATATGATAGTGCTCTGCTATGTGTGTGTAAGCATGTAGTAACTCAGATGAAGTTGGAGCCACAGTAATGAAACCTGGACAAATTCATTAGATGTGAAGACAGAATTGTCCCACAGGTACAGTGGTTCTAACATGATGTTATAGTGAGTGCAAATATTTTTATAGTAAAAAGGAAAAAAGCTTGTCTTCATTAAGTCATCTGTGAGTATATTAATTGCCTATTCTTGTTCTATTAACAACATTACTTACTCTGTCACTGAAATTTGAAACACAAATTTAACTGAGGGCTTCAGTGGATTCAGGCTTTTATCCAAGGATCACTGGAGCACTTTGAGGAGAAAAATAATTGTGGGCTGTCATTTATCTTCCTCACTATGGCCACATTGTGCAATGTAATAGACCAGGATGGATGGAAGCTGGGAGGTTGCAAAATTCAATTCTGGCTATGCAGTATTCATCAAAACACAATATTATAATTAGTTAGTTAAGAGCCATAGAATAATTGCAAACAGAAAACCAGATCATTAAAAGAGCTTATCCAAACAATGTGATTGTATTTAACTTTTAAAATGTGGGAAATACTTGATAAGTGAAATAAAACTGGAAATGTAGGGTGGAAAAAATGTTTAATGGATGGCACAGCGAGAGTGCAAAATGACTGTCAGTTCTTTCTAAAGTAGATTGTGGGCTTTCTCCTTGCTTTGCTCAAAACCAACTCAGAATCCAGTCTCTTAGTCTGAGAACTTTTATAACATGAGCTATGTACTCCTTCATCTGCAGACGCAAGTCAGAATCAGAGCTTGCTGAGCACTGCTAAATGGCCATTCAGATCAGCAAACACTGAGAAGGTGAGCAGTTTTGAGGAGGCATCCAGCAATGTAAGTTTGGAACTGAGGAATACAGGACATAGCAGAAGGGAGGAAACAGTCTCCGAAGCCGCCCACCATGTGTTCCAGCTTCCGTGCTGAGCCAGGCCATCCAAGTCTGATTAACAAGATGTAGTAGCTCCGTGTGTCACTGAGCCTGTAGTCATCTCAGGTCGAGCTAGGGAAGAAGCGTTTTGTTTCTTTGCCTGGACCTATCGACAGGATTAACGGCAGCCCACGGGAGCTGTCAGATGTGGGGGATTTTTCTCTTTCCAGCCTGTTTCCCACAGTGCTTGTAGCTGACTCCCCATATCATTCAAATGATTTCTGAAGATCTATGAGTTCATGAATCTCAGTCAAGCATAGTAACGCCACATTGCATGATAACGAATTTGCTGAATATCCACATCTTCTTTTCCGTCCGGTTTCAGAGATTCCCGATATCAGTATTGCAAGCATTTAGAAATACATATATCATGGCCTAATGATTTCTATAACTTTATACATATTTTTAGAGTGGTCATCCATATATAGCTGACAAGAAACACATGCAAAGATAGTATTTTTGTCAGAGAAGTTGGCATTTTGTGGACAAACTCCCTTCAGGAGACACTAATTTAAGACTTAACATGGATGACCAAAATCAGCCTTTTTTCTTAATTTGCTGCCACGCTAATAAAACAAATCCTGCAAAGTGAAACTAGTGATAGGCAGGTGAGGCTGCATGCTCAAGAAACTGACCTGAATGTGAGCATGCGCTGTATGCCCTTAACACTGTGTGAAACTGGCTGATCTCCGGCACTGCTGAGCAACATCAGCTTCCTTCGTGTTGTGGTTTGAGCCAGCAGGGCTCAACACCACACAGCCCTTCACTCACTCCCCCTCCTCGCAGCTGGGATGGGGGAGAGAATGGGAGAAAAAAAGTAGAACTTGTGGGTTGAGATAAAAACTGTTTACTAAGACAGAAAAGGAAAACAGGATAAGAATAACAGTAATGATAATTATACACAGAACAAGTGATGTACAAACCAATGGCCCACCACCCGCTGACTGATGCCCAGCCAGTCCCCAAGCAGCAGCAGCCCTTCCTCAGCTAACTGCCCTCAGTTTTATAATTCATATGATGTTGTATGGTATGGAATACCCCTTTGGCCAGTTTAGGTCAGCTGCCCTGGTCCTGTCTCCTCCCAGCTCCCTGTGCCCCCTCAGCCCCCTTGCTGGCAGGGCAGTGCCAGAAGCTGAGAAACTGAAACGTCCTTGGCTCTGTACAGTAGTGTAAACATCAGTACTTATCAGTTCTGTTTTTCAATGAAAAAGACAACCTCAGTCCCAGCTAGAAACTAAGACACTTTGACAAAACGGGAAAGGGAAGAGAAGGAGGGAGGTTGAGTGCTAGGCTCATCTGTGAGAAGAACCATTTGTCATGTGTGCTTTGGCCACAAAAAGTTTGATTTAACTAAATCCATGACTTCATTATCCTCTCTCCACATTCATTTGAATTAACCATAGGCATAGTGACACTAGACACCATTTTTGAAATGCCAGCTTATCATCTTCTACATTTCTAAGCAAACAGATTGAGTTTTAGATTTAACAGCAAGAATGTGAGAGATGTCTAGATATCCACTTAAGGCAAATAACAACAACAATAAACAAAAGCATACAGAAAAACACACAGATACTCAAACAAAATTTGAATCATTCACAAATGACCAAAAAAAAATTGAATAAACCCTTGCTATTTCCCAGTTGTAAACTCAGCTTAAATTAAAAATGTATACATATGTCAGATATGAGCATTGCAAATAGCTTCAATTTCTTTATACACAGATGCACAGAGCATAAAAACAGATTTAGCAGTTTCTAATGTGAAAGCTTACAGTCTTAGTATATTGATATAGCCTTTGGAGATTAGAAAATGTCTTTAAAATTTAGATGACTTCTTCTTCTCAGCTGTAAGCTGTGTGATCATTTCCACAGCGGGACTTGCTTCTCAGTTTTCAGCTTACTTTATGTCCTGGAATCAGAAATCTTGCTTCTCTGTACATGCCTGAAACATTTTGGGGAATGCTGAGAGGGAGAAAGGTGAAACATTCTCAGATTTGTCTTTTGTGGCAGTTTATCCAGTTACGCCCTGTGCTGGAGCCAGACGCTCTCAACTCCTTGCGAGGAACAAGTTTGCCAAGCAGTTATGCCTCTAAGTACCACCCAGCTCAGCACAGCACTGACTGATAAGCACATGGCAACAGCAAACACGAAAGTAAGCTCTTCAATAGAAAGATCTGGTCATTCTTGATTTCTGTCACAGTCATGAAGTGAGAATTTTGCCAAGGCGCCAGAATTTGGCTCTTTACGTAACATAAAATTGATATGTAAGTTCCATCTGTACACAGTAATGAGAAAACCAATGCTTGTGGCTGAAAAGCAGTAAAATGTCGCTTACGTGTGACACATTTCTTCAAATGTTGATTGCTCAGTCTACCTAAGAATAGCATAACTTTCTCAGTGAAACCACAGAAGGATGAGTATTTACAGCATAATCCAAAACTTTTTTTAATTGTAATCAGCACATTTAATTATTTACAGAGTTTTACACATTTACAGAGCTGAAGCAAATGCTAAAGCACTTAGAAATCTGTTATAAGACTGAAGCTAATTAGAACACAGAGAGTGTTCCAAACAAGTAATACGGACTATATTTAGCTGGACTAGATTCCTTGACTTCCTAATTTTGCTTTGCTCCACTCTGAAATTAGAGGGATGCCTGATGGCCTGATGACAAGTGAGTCACAGAGCCTCTGCAGTTCTCAGCCCACCCTCAGGCTAGTCCCTATGATCTGGCCCCTGATGCTGAGGAGCAGGAGTCTCTTTTCCAATGAACGGTGTACATCAATCTGCAAAACGATGCCCAACTGTTAGTGTCAAGGCTTGCTAGGCCACAACACATGTGGCTGATAGAGTAAACATACCTCCAGCTGGGCAGATACGAAGACTGCATTATATTCATGGCCACTTAGCTGAATTTCACTAGGCTGCAATTTTTCTGATGAAGTTAGAATGACTATTTTTGAATTATTATTTAAGTCTTATAAGATGAAGCCAATTTTCTTACGTGTCTCAGTGTTAGACCTACTCAAACAAAGCTGAATGAATTGCCCTTCAGAAAGCAAACAAGAAAAGCATCCGAAAGGCGGAAGTCTAAAATGTATCCTCAGAATTTAAGACTGCAAGTAGTGACTGAAACTAACCCGGTTTCAACCGTCTTGGCCAATATGGGTATCCGTAACTATGGCCGCTCGTATCAACTGAGTTTGTAGAGAACCTGTGCAGAGAAATTCCAGCAACTTTATCTGCGAAAATATTTTCATGTTTCAGAAGAGTATTATGGCATATCCGCTCCCAGGCATCACTGCTATGAACAGCTTCTTGTTGACAACTGCAAATACTGAAGCACTTCAGAGAACATTATGCCATACATTTCAGCTTAGGCCACTGCTTGAAAAAGCATTGTCATGATTATATCATTGTTTTGTGCACACACTGTTCTTAAAACTTGCTGTGTAAAACCACCGCTGCCTTCAATGACAATTCCATGTATGGGCTAGACAGATCAGTGGGGCCTCTGGCTATTAGTGAAAGCATCTCTAAAATTATTTTAAAGTTATCATCATAGATGCTGCTGAGATGACAGCATTGCAGACAGTGCAGAAGTCAGAACAGATTACCTTATACGTCAATAAACTACTCTGTCAAAATAACCCACATGTAGTCATCAAACAGAGAAAAATGCTGATACACTCTTCTATTAACAGCATTTAAAGAGTTAGCAATCCAAATTTTTGAAAGGAAGATTAACCATCTAAATCCCATTGACATCAAAAGCTGCTGATTCTGAATTATCTTTACGAACACAACTAGTAGCGTGTACAGCTACTCAACAAGACCTCCTTGCTTAGCAGCTCTCGATCATTCAAAAGTGTTTCCTAATGCATAGGAAATGCCAGGAGAAAGCAGACCCAGTTGAAGGAATCAGTATTTCATCTTGCATGGTGTGAGATCTGGCCTCTTCATGGGAAACTTTGTGCCTACTCTGTGCTATGTTTCTTCTGTTGTCTCATGTCTCTGCTTAACAGAAACTTGCCCTGAAAATAGAGCTTTGGTATGACCTGCAAATTGCTTAGAGGACTGTTGACTATTCCTTGGGTTAAGTATGCAAACAAGTTATATCAGGGATAAAGAGTATTAGAAAGTAACGGTATCATAGTCAGCTACAGAAGCAGTAAATCCATCTACAATTATCTTTGTAGAGATCATCAACTTCGAATTCTGATAATTTTTGTTAATGATTGATACATGGAAAAAAATGTCAACAAGACTTGAACTTCGTTCTTCTCTCTATAATTAGTGAATATTAAAATTCTCTCAGTGCCTTGGCCCTAAGGAGCATTTTGAACAGTCAGTGTGAAGGAAGATCACTCCTACAAGTCACTGTAAAATAAGTTATGTTCACTCCAGGGTCCACAGCCTAGCAAAGCCCAAAAAATATTCAGGCTCCATTTCTATGCCCTCAAAACATCAGCAAAGAACTTAACACTAGTCTTTTCAAAGCTCATGCTGCAACCAGCAGTACTGCAACCACAAAGATGAGGTCTGCAAACCTAAATGAACCCGCAAGTCCTTTATGTCTTTGGAGCAAGGTATCTCTGAATCGTAAGAGATGAAATTCACAGCAAAAGCCAGCTCAGCATTAGATGGACAGGCAGACGAGACAACAGAATTGTGCCTCTCTTTAGTTAAGCACTAAATAGAATAGCTGCCTAACTTTTCCAATCCAACTTTCAGGCTGCCTTGGCCTCATCATTCCCTTTAAGGACCCCAAGGAAGTTAATGTTACCGTAAAATTCAAACGTAGGAATCCCTAGCTTGCTTTCCTAAATTGCTACTTACACACTGTCACAGAGCATAGAATAGAATAGAATAGAATAGAATAGAATAGAATAGAATAGAATAGAATAGCGTGCATGGTAGTCATTAATAAGTTCTCAAATAGCAATCCAAATGTAATGTAAGATTTCAGAAGCAGTTTCATTGCTCCAACAGGGATCATTGACACTGATATAATAGACATAACATCTGAAAAAAATGTGTATTCTAGTCTAAACTAAAGGGCAAAACATCATCCAGCCTTGTACAATTCATATGAAGATCCTGCAACGATCTAATGCTCTAATGTAACTGGACTAAGTAAGTTGAATTCTCTTTGTGACTCTGGCTGTGAAGCAGCTAGGCTGTGATCCTCTGATCTATCCTGCTTCGCTCATTGTTTCACAAGCAGTCCTGTGTTTTAATCAGACTTCACAACAGCATAAAAGGATCAGTACCCTAATGATAATTGCACAGCAATGTGATACATGAAGAATTTTTTTAGGAAAAAAATGCTATCGTTCTCAGAAGTTGCCCTTCAGTGGTACAGACACATAAGCAGCTAGCAAACACCTTGATATAAACAACTGCACTTGCTGGAGAGAGAAGCAACCATCCACACAAGTGATTTAAATTACGAAGTACATGTTTGTGTGTGAGAAGTGGAGGCAATCTGTGGAAACGTGAAAGCAGACTGAAAACTCGTTTGAAAATGGATCTTCAAAGCATCTAACAGCTAACAACATAAGAATCAATGGTGTCCACCAAGGATTCCTGTCTATTTACATGTAGATTACATTTCATACAAAAAAGTATTCACTTTTAGATTGCAAATCCATGCAAGAACAGACTCCTAAAGTTAAAGGAGTCTGTTTTATAGCACCTTCTCCTGTAACTGTTGAACTCTTACATATGCAAGCAATAAAGTTCCTCTGTGCTATCATTTCAATGGTGTGAAGAACAGACAAGCTAAAAATGTATCATATTTGAAAATACAGATGTCAAAGAAGTGTTTATCTGCTCCAGAAAATATCTCTGCAGTGGAGAAAAGTGTTTGCTGCTCCTGTTTCTGGGCTACAGATGTGAGAAACGCTCGATGGCCGATGCCTTAGGCTCAGGCAGAGTATTAGGTGAATGGCCCTTTATTAACACTTTGCAAAGCGGGTGACCTAGCAGGTACACACACCAAGCAGAAATGTACAGCACTTTTTATTCTCCCCCTGTCCCGGTTCCTTGTTGGTTGAGTACTTCAGGGCTTACAGTCTTACCTATTCGATACTGCCGTATGTCCTGCACCTGATTACGACTTGGGTACGATTCTTTCCAATTCTCCTCCCCGCTTTGCTTCATGATTGGCGTAAGCATTGTCCCTTTTTCCAAGTAACCTTTGAGCAAATTCAGGCCTCAGAGTCAGTTAGCTGGCCCTGCTCCTACCCTTCAGAAGCACGGACTCTCCGACCTTGTTCCCAAGAAGTAGCCAAAACTATCCCTTGTTTTGATGTGATATGCTGTGTTTACACTGGCCTTCTTGGTCACAGTGTTCTGTTTACACCATCCTGACACACACGGTATCATAAATAAGGTACAGCACATTCTGCAGCAAGGAATCCTTCTCCTACAATCTTAGAGAGCAGAACAGCACGTATCCAAATGAAGGATACAGATACAGAAGAGAAGACAACACAAGTGAAAATCTTATACTCTCTAACTTGGAAAGGGAGTCTCTAAGGGCACTTTGGGGTCCTGTGGGAGATATTTGAGAGGGCGTCATGTATGTTCTAGAGTCTTTGGGGAAGGTTAGGGAAATTGGGAGACAGGAAGGAGGGTCCTGCAAAAACAACATTCTACTATTTCTTACACAGAGAAATAAAACATTAGGGAGCTACTGCCCTGAGGCCATCAAAGCTTCTTACTTTTGCAGACCTCAGCTGGTGTCAGCTATCTTAGCTCCTCTGACAACCTAAACTTGGCAGTCACCTCAATTTGACTGAAGGATCTATGTGACATGTTGATTACAGGTATCTTGGCATCACATTCTTATCACTAAATTGGAAAGATACCAATTTGAAGGATGGAATGTTCAATGAACAAGGAATTGATTGAATGGTCACAGCCAGAGGGTTATGGTTAATGGCTCTATGTCCAAGTAGAGGCTGGTCATGAGTGGCATACCGCGGGAGTCCATCCAGGGACTGGCATTTCTCAACATCTTTATCAATGACATACACATTGGGATTGAGTGCTCTGCCAGCAGCTTTGCTGATGACACCAAACTGAGTGGTGCAGTTGATGCAATAGAAGGAAGGGACGTCATCCAAAGAGACCTGGACGAGCTCAAAAGGTGGGCCCATGTGAACCTAACAATGTTCAAAAAGGCCAAGTGCAGGGTGCTGCACTTGGATCAGTGCTGTCCCAGATACATGTGCAGACTGGGAGAAGAATGCATTGAGAGCAACCCTGCAGAGAAGGACTCGAGGATTCTGGTGAATGAAAAGCTTGACACCAGCCAACAGTGTGTGCTTGCAGCCTGGAAGACGAACTGTATCCTGGGCTGCATCCAAACAGGTGTTGCCAGCAGGGTGAGGGAGGTAATTGTCCCCCTCTGTTCTGCCCTCATGAGGCCCCACCTGGAGTACTGCATACAGCCCTGGGGTCCAGCCCTGGGGTCCACAAGAAAGATGTGGAGCTGTTGGAGCAGGACCAGAGGAGGGCCATGAAGATGATCAGAAGGCTGAAACACTTCTCCTACAAAGAAAAGTTGAGAGAGACGGGCTTTTTCAGTCTGAAAGAGAAGGGTCTGGGGAGATCTCATTGCAGCCTTCCAGAGAGCTTATAAATGAGAGAGACACAGACTTTTTACGCAGACAGATAGTGATAGAACAAGGGGGATGGATTTTAAAGTAAAAGAGGGGTGATTTAGACTAAGAAGATCTTTTTTATTCAGAGGGTGGTGAGGCACTGGAACAGGCTACTGTTCCAGAGGCTGTAGATGCCCCACTCCCAGAGGCATTGAAGGCCAGGTCAGATGGGGTCCTGGGCAACTTATTCTAGGGGAAGGCAACCCTGCCCACAGAAGAGGTGTTGGAGCTAGATGGTCTTTAAGGTACCTTCTAACCGAAGCCATTCTATGACTCTGTAATTCTATGATTTGGTGTGCCCTAGTAGAGGGAACCTGGCAGCTGAAGCTTGTGTCTCACTTCCGAGTCATGCTCAGGGTGTCCCTAAGTGCAACACGAGGGCTTTGCCCACCACGGTCCTCTGTGATCCTAACACATCTCTCCCCATTGCCCCTAGGACACAACATACCTACACTACTTCATTTTGTTCATTGTGAAAAATAGTGCAAAGAACTTTGTGACATAGATGATCACACACTCTGTTAAGTCCATCGCATGGTTTACTATTGTTACTTCTGCTAAGATTAGCATTTGTAGTAGTGCCAAAGAAGAACAATGAGGGATGAGGGGGTCACTGAACCAAACATTATAATGACAACAAAGGAAAAGGAAAGTTGTGATTTGCAAAAGGTCAGGGGCTTCTAGTTCCTAGAGAAACCTGTAAATCCTTGACAAAGGTTGAACACCTGAATCTACTGATGTATGTAGTTCACACTGAAAGTAATGCCTTTTATTTATTTCCATGGAAACTACAGCAGATACAAAGAGCGCAATAACACTATTGGATAGAGAAAATTCTCTGCTACAAGATACAATTTTTTTAACACAGTCACCACCATTAGCTAGGTATTTTTGCCAGTGATGAACAAGAGTCTGGACTCCTCACTTGTAACAACCCACACCAGCGGAGGTGCCCCACTGGCTCTGTCACCACTGCTGAAATGCACCACCCACTGCCTCTGTGCTCACATCCACAGTTTGATCTCCATAAACATTCAACAAGCATCAATGAATGTCAATGGGTGCCATTTTTTCCTCATGGAGGAATTCAGTTTCACGCCTTTGCTTCATCTGTACTTCCATGTCAGATGCCATTTTGCCAGACTGCCTCTCTGCTGCCATCTGTCACCTGGCAACAACAAGGAATGGAATACTGTCAGGAAGGTTTGACTTCTGTTGATATATCAACAACATCCACCTCTGATGTTGTGGGCCAACATCATGAAAAGGAGGCATTACTTTTGGATCATCCCCCATACATGTAGCCCACTCCTAAAAGACCTTCCAGACTAGATGCTATTGGACAAAAGGACCTGCTTGAGCTTCTTGTCTAAATCTGAGTTTGCCATAACTTCAAACACTACAAGGAAATACATCCCTCAATGTTTGATACCAAGTTGAGAATCATCCTCAGTAGGTCTGTAACCATTGCACTTTTCTCTTTTATCCTCCTGGATTGTTCTGCGTTCAAGCCATTGCTTGAACATCTCTGTCAATATTTTCCCTGTATTTCTACAGAAAAAAAAACAGTAATCCTTAGCTGAACCATGAGGTTCAACACACAAAAAGATAAAAGCGTAGAAGAAAGGGACAAGGGAAAGAAGCAATGAAGCTGCAAAATATCATTCTTTTCCCTCAAATCAATCAATTGCTTGAGCATGTGGCAAAATGTGGCAGAAAGAGACAAAAAAAGAAAGTGGCCTACTGTGGTTTAGGCATGGCCCTGTTTAATCACATCTTTTCTCACTTCTGGCTGCTTAATATGTGTTCTAGTTGTTTTTTCTTGGTGTTTCTGTGGGTTTTCAATCATTGAGGGCCTTCTGACTATTTTCTTCTTGCTGTAAGGCGTTTTGTGGCAGTAGTATAGGTTGTTTTCTTTGCTGGTTTTCCTGTTAGGCAACTCTGAAGGGCCTCTCTGGTTTGGCAGCTTAGCACTGATTTTGTGGCCTATAAATGATTGCTTGTTTGCTTAGTTCTGACTTCGCCACTTCTTTTGGCTCCTTGTCCTCTTCTGCTCATGACACGTGGCTTTCTGTCCTGCCGTGGCACATTCAATGCCCCAGTCACCACCGACATGGTGTGTCCCTCCTTGGCCTCACCTGCACTGGGAGGGCTCTGGTGCTCATGGGGCTAGGTAGGCCTCGACCCACTGTGGGAATGAGCGAGGGCTGGGCTAGGACGAGTCACGCTGCAGGCATCAGGCACCGACTGCTGTGCTGACACGAAGCAGGCCCTGCCTCCCAGTGAGCCACACAGCTGCTGGCCAGTGCCAAAAACATCTGTGTGGATGGCTCTCTCGAAGCCCCCAGGCTGCCTGCAGCCTGGCTCCCTGCCTCGACTCCTGCTCCCTGCTCTGCAAGCTGGTTCTGTCCTCCTGGTTTGCTGTAAGAACAACTAGCTCACAGCACATGAGTGACTTGCCTTGCATTGTAGAGGAATTTTGTGGTCCAGGGATGAAAGACAGCAGTACAAGCATTTTCAACTATCTTATCTGTGAGAACATCTCTTTGTAGCTCTCTGTATCCCTCCTGCCTTACTCCTTGATCCTCTACAATTTCTGCAACAAATGAGGCAAGGAACCTCCAAACATCAAGTTTCTTCAGTAAACAAGTCCCTTTTATACCCCATATACAATATTCCTTACTTTGACTGTTGCAGTACTCCTGAGGAGGAAAAAAATAGCACATGAACATGTATTTGGACTACCTCATCTTGCAAACACACAAAGGGGAAATTAAGTTGCACAATCTTCTTTCCTCCCTACGTTGTGTAATTGGCTCCACAATATTTTTTTTCTATCAAAAACATAATTCCCTTTTTCTTTGAATTGAAGCTGACTCCTTACAATTTGAAAGATTAATGAGGCTGGGCATTTTAAACCCTCCACACAAAATCTTGACCACAGAGCTAGCAAAGTGAGTGTATCGCCAGGCTGTCATCCTTTCACATGGGCTGTGCTGTTGCAACATCTGGGACATACATTTTCCAAGGCTTTCACAGCCTTTCTGCAGAATATGGGGGCTGGGGACTTGATTACTCGGTGTGGATTATCATGAAGAGGTGTTTTTTTTTTTTTTTCCCCTCCCAGTGCTTACAGCTCATCTGCTCCTCTTCTTCCTTGTCTTACCTATTCACTCATACAGCCTATCATCAATTTTTCTGTTACCCTCTTCCTTTTCCTATTCCATTTCCTTCACATGAGTGGAATGACTTAGAACACATTAAAAGTGAACCCTATCCCATGATTAACTTTCAACAATCCTGGTTCTTTCAAATCAGCAGTAAATTCCAGGGGAGAAAGGAAAGAAAGAAAAAAAATAAAGGAAAAGAACCGTAGCTTTGCACTGAGGAAGCCTAATCACAAAGCCATCTCTTTTTACATCTAAGCATCTAAGCCTGAACGCATCAGCTGATCTGTTGCTATTGTGGTTGTCTTTCCAGTGGCAAAGAACAAAAAGAAACACAAAGAATTCTGCAGAATAACCTGTATCAGTATTTGTATGGCACAAAAATCAAAGCATATTAACTTAGAAAACATCAGCTTCACATGTTGCCTCATAAACATCATATGAAATTTTAAGAGGAAAATGCATGATTTTAGGGCCAATGGCAAAACATGGTGTTCATGTATCATTTTACAGGGCAGGAGTTACAAAGCTCTTTTACGTCCTCAGTGACAGGGACAGGAAAGATAGGTCAGCAAGTGGGAAATGGTGGGAACTGCCATTGCTATATCAATAAAATTGCTAGGTACATTGCTAGGCATCTGAGAAGTCAAAAAATACCTCTTTGGATGATCTAAAAACAATTAAAAATTACTTGCTATCATAACGTCCTGATACACTATCCACAAAAATTAAACCATTTGCCCTAACAGTAAGTGCAACAATTTATAAAGTATTCAATATAGCTGGCTTTTTCCATGTGATTGGTAGATAGAAGGGAAGCTACAGCCAGTGCTGTTTAACAGGTGGGTCCTTCAGCTCGCCAGCAAGTCCTGTGCAGGGCATCTGCAGCCATTGCCAGTTCTGCAAGACTCTGTGCTCTGCCCTGAGGACCCCCGCATCGTACATGGTCCTAGCTGCACAGACAAGCAGGTGCTCAAAGGAGAAAGAGAGATTCAAACTCAGAGCTCGCAGTCACCTTGATGCAGATCCTCAGGGATATTACTTTTGAGGACATGGGCCTTGGCTGCTGCCAGCTTTCTCTGTTTCTTGATAAAGACTGCCTCTCTTACAGTAATAGGATTTTATTTAACAGCCTGCCTTCCTGCTTGAATCTGCTAGTGCTCATCATCCTGTTTCTCCTCAGTCATTCCCACCTCTCTTCCAGACAGCTATGCCCTATTTCCTTCCTAAGCTGTTTTCTAAGCATATCCTTCTTGATCTCATATGTTTCATTGGTATCCAGCCACATTTTTCTCCATACCAGGCTCCTTTGTTAGCTCTTCTCATTTGGATTTTTATTTGAATGATTTTACACAACATTCCAAATGACATTTTTATTGCTGCGTTTGCATGGCCCAGCATAATTTGCCAAGGGAGGTGTTTTACAAATAATATTATTACTTTGAAGACTTAGTCCTGTGGAATTACAGAACATGTGGTTATATTTAAATACATTTGTTTTCGCTGTTTGTCCTCTGCTATGATTTTGCCCTGCTGTGTGATATTGGTGCAGTAAGTGCTATTTATCTTTAAGATACCAGCAACATGATCTGCTTCAAGTGCTATATGTCGGTTTGTCTCCCTTTGAGAAATGGAGGTGATGCTTCAACAAAACATTTCTAACCTTGAGGAGGCCTCCTAAATCCAAGACAGAACTCATAATTGCGCTGATTGAGGTCAAGAGGCCCCCAATAATTTGAATTAAATAATGCACAACAGTTGGTATTAACATTGGGCTGACTGCAGCCTATGCAAACAGCAAACTGATGGAGGCTTAGCTGGAAGTAATGAGAAACTTGACTTCATCTTACTCGGAACCTCTGGTAAGAAACAGCAATGCCTCTGAAATGGTTTCAAAGGCAGAAAGATCTCCCTTAAATGGCTTATTTCTCTAGAGCCAAATGATCCTATAAAGATGCTAAAAGGGATGCTCCATCATCATCTCTTTTGCTCACTAAAGTGTCGGTGGTGCTCTCATCCTGAGTTTTATTAACAGACAGACATGGACTGACCAATTCATTTTCTTGATCTGCTTGTGATTCACGGAAGTATAGGTTTCTGTGGGCTGTTTTAAACCACCTGTGAAAGAAGACTAAGAAAAGCAGTCATGTGGGATAAAAGGCTCCATGCAGGGTTTTGGTAGCCACAGCTCCTGTGGAAAGCTCTTTTTGGCACCACAAAAGGAAAAAGGTCAAAAACTGTAAGAGTATGTGGGAGGTGATAAAACTACTGACTGGCTTATACGCGTGTAGTCGTAGGGATGCTACAGAGACGGGCGCAAGAGAGCTCCTTCAGCAAGGAGCTCTATACCCTGTGCAACAAACCTGTGCCTCCGTGTATTTAAAAATTCCTACCACACCTGCTATTTTAAGTTTGTCCAAAGTTGTTGGAAACAATCACACTCGATAGACCTAGGCTTTGAGCCATATAGAGCTCTAGATCCACTGAGCTCTTTTTTTTCCCCATTTTTTAAAGGAAAAGGGCTGGTGTCTGCGTATGGTCTACAACTGTCTCCTGTAAGACATCTAGGCCTCACAAAACATATTTCTCTGGTGGATTGATACTTTACCACATTTGGGCAGAGTCTCATTCTGTTCCAGTCTTAAGAATAGTGGAACAATTCTTATTTAAATTTCTTGAGCTCAGAGAAAATTAGGTTTCTCTACTGCAGTCAAACATCTAAAATTGCTTTCTTTATCACTTAATCACATCTGAAGGCAAAGGAATAAATAAGCATACATCTAAGCTTCAAGGAAGGTATGGCTTCAATCGAAGGACAGTCATCTTCCGTTCTTCATTCTTTCTACTCACAAAATTGCAAGCAAAGGAATGCCTGCTTGCAGAAGTGAGATGAACTGCTCCTAAGGCTTGTCTGCAGAGGTTGTTCACTGCTTCCAGTGGCATCACTGAAACAAAAACTCTGGAAAACCCTCCATGTGCATTTTGTTGTGCCAGAGTGAAATGGCTCTTTCAGTTCATCTCAAAACCTTTCCTAGACACCATAAGGTAAAAAGAAGTATATCAGAATACAAGTGTCTGCATAAGGTCTAATACCAATAAAACAATATTTCTAGTCCTAGCTTACATCAGGATAATTTTGTTTAGTCAAGTTCTCACTGTCAAGAGTTCTCCATTTGTTTTTATAGCGAAGAGCTTTGGAATGGACAGACTTGTCTCTGGTAGCAGACCCATAATGGAAAGGAGCAAACTGTTTCCTCTGGAGGGTTTTATGACCAGATGTTCTGAATGCACAGTCAGGGACCCTCTTCCCCACGCTTTGTAAAGCTTGGCAAGCGATTTTTTGCGGATGGTGATTTTTGTGAATCTATGACTATCAAGAGGATATTTTTAAATGGGCTGTCTTCTGAGAACCAAAAAAATGGACACTGGCATAGGTCCTCCTCTCCGTGACTCTGCCAAGGTTTATGTGAAAAATGTCCTTGCCTCAGAACTGATTGACCCTCCTTTTCACTGGTCATGTGCATTTGTTTTTAATCCTGTTACTGAGTTTCTATCCCACTGTGTGCTTACTGTGAAGGCAGGGCTGGGCTGTGTTAGGATCGATGTGCAGGAGACATGCCTTCTCTTAGATCTGGACACCTTCTTTCCTTACATCTGTTGAGCCTTGGGCATGCTCTGGCTGACACTGAGACCAGACAAAAAGAGAGAGACCTGTGGCAGATGAGAGGAGCCCTTGGAGAGGGCAGTCACTACAGATGTCTCAGTGAGTTTTTGACTAGATACTTACTATTCTTCCTACAGCAACTGCATTTTTCTCTCAAGACAAATTAAAAGTTGTGGAAGGACATGTAATCTCAGAGCATCTTATTTCACTGTATGTTAAACATTTCCTGTTAAAATTGAATGAATTTGACATTGACCTAAAATAAATAATAAAAATAGTATACCCAGCCCAGTAAGCTGCATTAAAGTATATCTTGGACTTCCATTTTGTCAGTGTAATTCTTATCTCAGTTTCCTTTGCTCCCCAAACTGCCAGTGAGATTTTGCTATGCACTGTATTCAGGGAAGAACTTCCACTAGGGAAAAGTCTATTTAAATCTTTTTTTCAAGTCTTTCCGTTTGTTAGTCCAAGTGTATGCACAGTATTTGCTAAACATGAAGCAAACAAGCTGCAGCATCAGTCCAAACTTATTTTGCATCATTGGTGCTCATTATTAGATAATAAATTATCAAATTATTACATTATATATTATATAATATTTAATCTAATTATTAGATAAAATAAGCTATTTCAGTACAAATTGCTGTGTTATTATTATTACTGGAATGTTCCAAAAAAGAGAAAATGATTTATGCAGAGAATAAAAAGTGCCAGAATTTACTGGCACTTTTAATTTACTGGCACAATATTTAAGATAAATGCATGAGGACCAAGCAAGAAAGCAAGCTGAGTGGTGCCCTGCAGTCTCCTGCCCTCCGACAACCTGTACTTGAGGAGCTTACTGCAGAGGCAAAGCCCACGGTCTGACTTGCAGCCAATTAAAAATGACTTTATCTCTTTGCTTTTTTAATTTGCTTACACTGCTGGGGTTCCTGAGGTGAGAAGTTCTTCATCTGCAAAGTGCCAAACAGATTCCTTGTGGGTGCTTCCAGCCCTCTTATTGCTTTATTTGTTGCATTTTAGTTTCTGAATGTTTCCGTTGCCTTGCCATGTCTGCGGTTCACAGGTGTCACTGCCCAATTCTCCAGATTCAGTCTTTCATTCTCTGTGCTTTCTGGCAGATGCTCCATATGTCACACTGTCCTTCTTTAGTCGTCCTCCATGAGAAGAGGAAACCAAGACTTACAGCAGTGCCGGGACTTGTAGCAATACTACAGGGTTGCACCGTGACAAGGACAAAAAGCAGACAGGCTTCTGCCTCTGTGTTTCACTTGTCCATTGGCCACTGCGGGCACTGACCAGGTACCAGGGGAGCTGCCTCCCTCTACTGCAAACCTGCATCTATCTTCTCTCCCTGCCACTGTGAAGAGTTTCTCTCTTATCCTGTAGTAGCTCCTCGTAGGACTTTTTATGAAGCCTGTTTTATACACCCACATGTGCTTGTTGGAGCCGCATCATTGCCATCTGATGCTTCGTCCTCGGGACTCTTGTGGCCTCGTGAGGCACCATGATCTCCCTCACACGTTTAACAGACAGCTCATCCTTCCACGTTAATTAATGTGACATCTGGAGGGAAAAGAAACATTTTCATATGAAAACACTATATCCCTGAGAACCCATGACCACACAGCTAGCATCTGGGGAAATAACTGTCTGGGACAGTCTCTTGGGTGCTCAGTTTCCAACTTCATGTGTGTGCAACCTGGCTGGCCATGACCCTGGGGCTCAGGGCTGATGTCCCAGGGATGCTGGGGAGCCAGCCAGTCCGCCTAGGCCCAGAGTGACCCAGTGGGCCTCCCATGCATGGTTTGCAAGTTAGTTATCAGGTGGTCACTTGCTACTTGGCTTTCCAGGACAGCCGCATGGCAGTGCGTTGGAGTTCAAGCTCCACGCAAGAGTGATCCTGGGCATCAAGGACAGAATACAAACCTTCCAGATGAGCTGGAGAGGCCTCAGAGTCCATTGAGCGAAGCCCAAATCTCCCTGCCTCTGGCTGCCAACCTGCCTAGCTCCCCACAGGCGGGGACCACGGGGTGCTTCCCAAGCAGAGTGCTTGCAGGATGCCCGAGCAGGACCTTTGCAGGACCTTTCTGGGTCCTCCTCTGCACAGCTGAATTGCCAGAAGCACACCCCAGTGCAGATCCTCTCTGAGTCTGGTGAGGGGAGAAGCCAAAGCTGTGGCTCTCCTGCCCAGCCTGAAGACGTGGGGTGGCCCAAGCCCCAGGTAGGCTGCAGAGTACCCGTTGCACCGTCACTATCCCACATCTCGCAGAAAGCGGGTGCCCTGCTGGGAGGACACACACAACGCCCACTGCGCGGCCCCTTCTCCCCTCGGGGCTGCTCTCGCTCCCTGCGGGATCCCGGCGGGCAGCGCCCCCTCCCCGGCAGCGACGGGCACGGCACCCCAAAACCGCGGGATCGCTTCGGGGGAGTCAGAGCTGGCTCCAGCCCGCGGGGCCTGAGGGATCGCGGCACCCAGGCCACGCCAGCCCAGGGGGCAGGGAGGTCCTGGGGCCGCGTACCGCTCCGGTCCAGGGCTTAAATAGCATGAGTATTTAAGAGAAGACGAAAAAAACGAAACCAAGCTTCCTCCGGAGGAAAGCAGAGCGGAGAGCCGCAGCGAAGAGCCGGGTGGGCTCCGCGGAAAGCCCTCCTCCAGCGCGCGCTGCTGGCGGTGACGGGGCGGCGGGGAGCCCCCAGCCCCTCGGGCAGCGTGCGCTAATTCCCCGCTTAGAAACAAATTTGTCGCTGCCTGCCTGGCTGCTTTGTGCGGCCGGAGATGAACGCGGCCGCGGCGGGCGCCTCCCAGGTGTCGGTGCGGGGAGGCGCGGGGCTGGCGGAGCTCCCTCGGGCCGGGGAGCGAAGGCCAGCGGCTGTCGGAGGGGGCACCTTTTTGTCGCCCCGGACGAAAGGAAAACAAGGGCGACAGCCCGGATTTATCACGCAGTCCCCATGAGCGAGCGTTGCTCGTTGTGTGTTCGGTTTGTTTTTCCAGGACCTAAGCAATTTTTAATGTACTATATACTTCCCGCTTAATCCCCCTTGTTTATTATATAATTACAGTTTCAAAGTGATTATGTAATTAAAATCATGTTTCAGAGCAGCGTACTTCAAAAGGAAGGCAACCTTCCCCAGCATTATTTGCTGGTGATGTCATAATTTCCCTGTGATATTTAAAATAAACACATTAGTCCAAGAATTCTAAACATGTCTGAAAGTATATAACGGAATTGATTGGCATAAAGCAACGGTGAAACCTATCACTAGTTTAATATATTTCTGTGCTCCCATGCAGTGTAAATTATAGGATAATGGGGTGCAGGCGATGGTAAGCTCTGTTTATATAATCCATTTCTTCACACAAGTTCCCATTGCTTTTCCCTCCCTTTGCTGTATGTGGTGGTTCTCTGATCCTACTGACCTCGGCCATGTGTTTTCACTTTTTCTTCTGATCTCAGTTCCATGACCAGCGGGGAATAAAATACAAATTGAATAGTAACCATTCACAGGCCACTCTTTTCAAACTGTTGTTAAGCCTTCTTTGTCTTGTCTAGCAATTGATAGATAAATGTGTCGTGTTTTACCCAAGTCTTTCTTCTCCCCTTGTAAAGCTTTGTTGCCCCAAGTTGCTTAGCCCACCCTTCTCTTCTTCTTTTTCTTTTAAAAGAAAATCACTTCGTCGGGGCTTGTCACCGAAATGGGCCGTTCCCTCCCTTGGCAGTGCAAGGGGCGATGGAGACGCGGGGAAATCAGACAAAAATATCAGACTGGGAGGAATAAAGGAATTCCCCCAACATTTTGCCCGATCTATTCCCAGCGTGACTCGAGGTTAATTTTAAATTTGGCTTGTCTCTTCTGCACACGGTAAATAAAGTGCTCCCTCGGTTGCACGCAGCTCCTTTTTGAAAAGGGGAAAGTTAAGTACTCGGGGGGGTGGGGGAGAAAAGCCCTCCTCTCTCCCTCTGCATGCTTCTCTCATTGCAGACCTGCTTTCTGCGCTGTCAGGCGGGGCCGGCGCTGTTTATTCAGCTTTTCTTGAAAATGAAAAGCAACTAGAAGAAGTTTAAACAATCTCTTGTTATTTTTGGGCTTGTTTTTCCAGCGCTCTCCTCCCCGGCTCCTTCTTTGCGGATATAATGCAAAAGAAAATAATTTTGGAAACCCATTATTCCACAGAGAAAAACATGTCACCAATCCCATGCCCTTTATTTGATCAAAAAACAATTGTCGTGGAGGTTTCTTTCGTGGTGATCTGAACTCAGTGATTATAATTACTACCAAACTGCCGACGTGCTGAAGGCAGCTCGATGGTTTGGTGCAACTTAGCACACACGGTTAAGCTGCCCACGTTGAATCGCCCTTTCTTTCTTATTTCTGTTTATTTATTTATTTAAAACCTACTCCTCGATACCGAAAATAAACTTTATAAACTTTTTTCTTTTCTTATTTTAGCTGCTATTAACTACTTTAAAAGTCATGGCTTGCAAAGAAGGATCTTTTGTTGTGCCCCGCTTGGAGGAACTCTCGCACATAAGCAAACATTTTGAAGAGCGCATCGGCCTCTAATCAAAATAATCCAGATTCTTGCGCGAAAGGTAAATATTTTGCAGCCGCGTTACCGGGGCTGGGGCACCCGAGCGCGGCGGGCGCGGGGAGCAGCAGCGCTGTCCGCGGGGCAGCGGCGCGGCGGAGGGGCCGGGGAGCTCCGCTCCTCCCAACCTGCCCACATCCGCGCTGCGTCCCTTCGGCACGATCCGCCGCTGTGAGGTTTCGAGGGAAACGCGGCTCAGAACAAAAATAATTTTCGAAATTGCGCCGGGGACAGCGACAGTTCGAGGCGAAGCTCTGTACCTGTAAACCGAGCCCCTGCGCGTCACATGCTTCGTATTAAACTCCCATGCAGTTTTCCTTCGCTGTTTTTTTCCAGCTAAAGGGTTCTTATAAACTTTCCTTCGTTTATTTAAGCCTGGTTTTCATTGCTGCAGTTTTGCATGGTTTGCCTTTGTTTAGTTTATTAACCCACAGGGTTACTTTAACTAAATATTTGGGCTGAATACTTTGGGGTTGGATTTCAACGTTTTCTAACAAAATTACTGAGTTTTTTGAAGCCACACAGAGAACTCTGTGTTGACTTTATTAGTCAATTTAACAGGCTATAAGGAAAATAAAAATAAGAAACATACTAGTGTACCCCCCTCCAGTGAGGAATGGGCTCGAAGCTGGTCTCCTGCTCAGCGTTTCAGAT